>VZTJ01002496.1:15724-60299 GCA_013397795.1 Orthonyx spaldingii | reverse complement strand
CCCAACCCCTATCTATCCCAATCCCCGTCCCTTATCCCGATCCCTTATCCCAACCCCTATCTATCCCAATCCCTATCCCTTATCCCGATCCCTTATCCCAACCCCTATCCCTTATCCCGATCACTTATCCCAACCCCTATCTATCCCAACCCTTGTCCCTTATCCCAATCCCCCCGATCCCTTTTCCCAACCCCTATCTATCCCAACCCCTGTCCCTTATCCCAATCCCCCCGATCCCTTATCCCAACCCCTATCGATCCCAATCCCTTATCCCAACCCCTATCTATCCCAATCCCGATCCCTTATCCCAATCCCTTATCCCAACCCCTATCTATCCCAATCCCGATCCCTTATCCCGGTCCCTTATCCCAACCCCTATCCACCCCAACCCCGATCCCTTATCCCGGTCCCTTATCCCGGTCCCTTTTCCCAACCCCTATCTATCCCAATCCCGATCTCTTATTCCGGTCCCTTTTCCCAGCCCCTATCCCGTACCTGTCCCGTTCCCCACGTGCTGCCGAGGCCGCGCTCCCACCCCCGCCGCGCACGCGCGCCGGCGCGGGGCACCATGGGCGCGCCACGTCGGCGTGGGATGATGACGTCACCGCCGGCAACCGCCCTAGCGCCTGGTTGCCAGGCAACGGCGTGATAGCGATGGCGGCGCGGCAGCGACCACGCTTCAGTATGTGTCTGTGTCTCACCACAGTTTATTATATATACACGCGCTATACATTCGGGGCACACGGCAGCCCTGAGGAGGCTCCGCGGGCCGGGCCCAAGCCGCTCCCTGGGGACACAGGTGATGGGTGACATGGTGATGTCAACAAAACAGCGATGCGTCCCACAGGGAAGGCAGCCGAGCCCACGCTCAGCACACGGAAGGCACTTGGGTGATGCAACACCTTGGCTCCTGGGGCTACTTCAGCCAGCTCCAGTCAAGACTCTGCAAGAAGTAGCAAAAGAAAAACTAACCACAGGGTCTGGCTACTAGATGTGTGTCTTGTTTGATGAAAAATCAGTAATTGCCCTTAGAAAGGATGCACCTTAACACAATGCAGCACATCACAGCAGCTGGACTCACTAAGTCCTGTGAGTCCATTCTACTTTGGGAGATCATGGGATTTTCCAAACTAGTGGCCAAAGGATGAGCGACTCCTCTCTCCTCTGAGGAAAGGCTGAGAGAATGGAGATTGTTCAGCTTGGAGAAGAGCACCTTTGGGGCGACCTAACTGTGACCTTCCAGTGACTGAAGGGTGCCAACAGGAAAGATGGAAAGAGACTATTTCCAAGCGCCTGGAGTGCCAGGACAAGGGGGAATGGCATCCCACTGCCAGAGGGCAGGGAGAGTTGGGATATTGGGAAGAAACATATATCCATGCACACTGCACAGGTTAGCCAGAGAAGCTGTGGCTGCCCCATTCCTGGAAGTTTCCCAGGCCAGGTTGGATGGGGCTTGGAGCAACCTGGTACCTTTTCCTATTCAAGGAGTTCTCCATGTCCCCAGGGCATCCTCAGGTAGCTCTTGAAAGCCAGGTCCTGGCAGATGCACCACCACTTACCATCATGCTGTTCTGCTCCTGCCTCACCTCCTGCAGAATGCTGCTGAAGAGCTCAAGGTAATTCACATTGTCCCGTATCACATCAGCAAAACTTTCCCTGCAAAAAAAACAACCCTAAGATGATGGATTTCAAGCACCAAAAGTACCACCACCAGCAAAAGGTTCTGCACTGGGGGAAAACAAAACAAAACCAAAGCCCAAACAACCCCAAAAAAGTGATTTGTAGTTCTGTGCAGTGGTAGGTGACACAGAAACCTGCCTGGAGGTGGCAGGACAAAGGGGAATGGCTTCACACTGACAGAACATACTGGAAGTAAAATTGCTAATAAAGCAAAGAGAAAAACCCCCTCAGCTCCCAACAACTCAGCATGGACTAAAGGAGAGGGGCCTTAATAACCAGATCCAAGCCCAAGGACGAGCAACATGACGTAATAAATGGATGGCACAGCGCTTTAACATTGTATGTGGTATGTGGAACTTGCTCAGAAATAGAGAGCAGAGGTTTCTGAATAAATTCCTGAGTTTTTAGAGCATTAGTAACACACAAATTCCTGAAACTTGTCTGGAAAGTATAAAACCCCTCAGATATTGAACCAGCCACGCTGACTTCCCTGCAGTGACTCCTTGCCCAGCAGCTCATACCCATTTTCGGGAGCTGCCAGTGAGGACAGAGGGTGAGGAGTTGTGTTCCCTGAGGAGCTCTGGGGGAGCCATGTGGCTGCTGCAGTTGGGGCTGTCCCTTCCAGGCTGGAGCTGACCAGTGATCGAGAGGAGCTCTGAGTCTGGAAGAAAGAAATTCAGAAGAATTTAGGCTTAAATGTTACCTAGGCATGATTTGGGATTACCCATGAGCACTGTTGGTAACACAGACAGATGTGGGAATCAGGAGATGGCTTCAGGCACTGTAATTAATGCAAGAAGAGCGGAATACCCATTAAAACACCTTAAACTAACCAGGAAAGCAGCTATTTAGATTCTGCTTTTACCATCTCAGACTGCCTTTCTCTGCAGGAAAAAAAATCAACCATGGTGTGGCAGTTACCCCTTTTTGCTGAGTTTACTTTGATGTCTCCTGGCTCCTGCACTGGAAGGAAGTGCAAACAAACAGCCCCACAGCTACTCACACAAGCAATTTTCAGCAAATGCCATATCTCCCTTTGTCTTTTCCCCTGCATCTGCATCACTGAATTGTCAGCTTCCTTGATGTTGTTTAGAGCCACTTCAATCTCAGGGAGCAAGTCAATGATCTTCTGCTTGCAGCCCAAGAGCTTGCTAGAATAAAAACCAAACACAAAGTCACTTCCCAGCTTGTGGGGCAACACATTCTGGCAAAACCAAAAGCCTCACTTTGGCATTCAAGATACTTGAAAAATTAATGTACAAATCACTGTGGTATCTTCCCAGTTCAGTAGCACTACTTTTTTTCCTGAAGATTTGAATCCGAACCTCCAGCTGGCAGAATTTGCCTCATTTTAAAGTGAACTCTTGGATGCTAACAGTCATGTTTTTTAAAATTAAGTGGAAATTCAACACAGACACAGAGGAGCAGAATTAATGCTATGAGAAACATGGATGGAGCTTTTTGGACTCTGACCTCCCTGGTTTTCCCTCTCCTTTCCTACTACAAAGCTACAAATTTGTTTGGGTTTTTTGTCTGCATGAAGTACCTGAGGTGGCCGAAGAGCTCCTTGAGGACTCGGTCCTGGCTCTGTACCGTCTGCACAATGATCTTCACCATGTCTGTG
This sequence comes from Orthonyx spaldingii, assembly GCA_013397795.1. Lineage (NCBI taxonomy): Eukaryota > Metazoa > Chordata > Aves > Passeriformes > Orthonychidae > Orthonyx > Orthonyx spaldingii. The sequence continues at coordinate 56,995 of VZTJ01002496.1, read as the reverse complement.
CTGTCACTGTAGGCATGATCTGGAAGTGCCAGCAACCACCACGTTAGTAAATCCTAAGAGTATTTTCTGGGTTTCAGGTCAGAAAAATTAATCATGGCGTTCAAGTCTGAAACAGTCTTTAAATCATCTCCTTCCATACCTGGAGGTCGTGTTTTTAATTGTTTGTACAAGTCTATGGCTCTCTGCTCCCTTTAAAAAGAAGAACATGATTTAGACAGGTATCAAAATGCAGGTGACTCAAGAAATAAAAGCACTGCAATGAAGGGCTGTCTCTCTGAAACTCAGACACTGGACCTTCTCCTAGAGCTGGTACACAAGCATGACCTTTTGAACACAAGGATGCTCTTTCTGTGATGAAATTCAACACTTTCCTAAAAGCTGTCTTTTTCTCCAATTATGCATTTTCTTCTTAGAAAACCGCAAGTGGAGCTTATTTTCAGTTTCAATTCTTCACATGGCTCAGCTGTGTTTTCATTCCCCTGTATGCTTAATTATCCAATTTCATTTTTGAAACTGTGATTGCACAATTGCCTGAGAAATTCTTGTTCCTGTTCTGCAGGAATTTTAGTGATATTCTGTAAATGGAAAGAGACAGCTGCATCACAAGAAAGACAACTGTGCTTCTCTTCTTCCCAAGAATACTTCTTTCAAATATTTCAAAAGCAGCCAAACTGAAAACTTCCAGCCTTGAACAAAATCCTCTCTATTCTAAATCCCAGTCTGTCGGAAACAAGCTGCAGTTTCCCAGCTCTGATCCTGGTCTGCAGTGGTGAAATTGCTTAAAAATAATGTTTAAGAAGGCAGGTTCATGATTAGTCTGAGCTGCTGCTGCAGGAGGTGTCTTCTCCTTTTCACCACTTCCTCCCCTGTGCACCAGTTCTGCTGCAACCACACAGGATGAAAAGCAACTTAGCAAAGAAGGAGGGGGAAGAACATGCCAGGAACAGGCACATTTCCTCCCTGAACAGAGTTGTTCTGAAGAGCTCTTATCAACAGATTTAATGGCTGTTCAATCCATCTCTGTTAGAATTGCCACTTGTGCTCTCAGCAGCAGCCCAGTAACTGCTTCCTATGTCTTCTCAAGATCAGAAATACCATTTAACTCTTTCATATTTTAATAGTTTAAAAAAAAATCAACTTTCCAAACATTCAAGTACCCATGAGTGGGGTATGTTACACATGAGTTATTTACCCTTGATTTGAAAATACTGAAGGTATTTAATAGGATTTTACAATTATCACATAGTTTTCTCACTCAACACTAAGAAAGTCACTCCTCTCCAACACAAAAGGAAATCCCCAGGTGAGACCGAGATATATCTTAGTTCTGGTCTCTTGTAAGATGAGGTTTCATCGTTCAGTGACAGAGAAGTGTCCCACAAGTGGTGGGATCTTCCCTTTCATGAGCCAAATGATCTCAAATCAACTGTACACTACTCTGTACTTGCAGTTTGCATTTCAAAATTGCTGAGAGAACCAGCAACAGAGGGGGGGAAAAGCCCCTCAGACACTGAAATACACAAAATTATGTGCAGTAAAAATGAGAAGCACAGGACTTACAAGCTCTCCATGACCTCTCCTTGGCGCCTTGCATACGGACTCTTCTGCAGCTCCACGATTTCAGTGTGCAGAGACATGATCTGCTCATCCAGGTAGCCAATATCTTCAGCCTGAGGTGAAATGTGGGCACAGATCAGACTGAAGGAGAGCAGTCAAGGAGATAAAGATCCCCGGAACACTTGTTTGGACAATGGGCTGACTGCATGAAGAGTGTAGGAGACAAAAAAGCTCGTTGGCACAACAGCTGCTACAATAATCGATGTTTTTTGTTCTCAGTGCATGGTATCACCTACACCCAAACCTCTGACCATCACACTGGCTGAGAAAAATCAGTTTCTTCATAAATCATCTCTCCGTATCTCTGGATTGCCTGTTAGACAGACTGAGATATCCCTGTGTATAGAGTGGAAAATTTTCCATTCCTGATAAAGGGACAGGGCAGGTGGAATAAAAGAACATAATTCTGCTCATCTGCCAAGTAAATATTGATTGAGGTTCCTAGTTGTCTGGAAACAGCCAGAGACAGCCTTGAATTATTCTACTAGAAGCAACCTCATTTTTATTTATTCCTTAGATAATAAAAAAGAGATGACTCTTATTTAAAACTAATTTGCATCTTTACTTGCAGAATGCCAGAAATTTATGTCTGTACTCCTCAGTGAAGTCCTGCAATTTTGAAATCACTGCATAGCGAGTGATTGGTTTTCAGCTTCAGCAAATGGGAACTTTTGTGTGCAGCATATCCAGCCAGCAGGACTCCTGCTCCACAGCAACACTGTTTCTTTTGCGCAACAAGTAATGTGTCTCTGCATTCCACTTTCCTTTTTAGAGAACCGAGTCAGGTAACTTTTGTGTTGTGTTTATCCAAACTCATTCACAATACTTGGTGACAGGAGACTGTTTGTTTTTTAATGCACCTGCAATGATATTCCCATTCCCACAGCAGGCAGGATATGAAACACTGAAGGGACACAGCAGTGACACATGTGACATATTAAGGTCCTGTCACCATCTTCTTCACACAGAGATAATGAAGCTTCTTTAACATCCCCTACCTGTGCACACTGAGAGGCTTTATCTTCCATTTCCTTCCAAGCTTTGAGCATTTTCTCTGAAGCTTAAGAAAAAAGAGTTGTTAATTTATAAAGAGACATTAAGACACTAAAATAAAGCAAGACCTGGACTTTACATATATTGGTGTAATTTGAATGCAAAGAACATGATGTTGACTCTCCCAGCAGGAGTCATGACCCAGAGATCACAGAGAAAGTAAAGCTGCAACTCTTGTGCTCAATCTTAACTCACACACAAACCCTTTGGTAGGATTTCACTGCTTGCAATCACTGGCCTAAAACAACTCAGAGTCTTCAAACTCCACCATTAAACTCAACAACTGCCACTTTTGATTGAACACAGACTGTCCAAACCCAGTTCACTGTGTCTTTCCGTTTTCCATCAACATCCTTCAGCCCAGTCATCATTTTTGACTCAAGGTGCATTTTTTTAGCCATATCTATTCAAACTGTGTGTAAATCTTGCTATTCTCTTCTGAACACTATTTGTTTCTGGGACATGAAACTGTAGCTGGTGCTTTTCCAGCCCATCTCTCATCCTGACAAATGGTATCTGCTGATAACAAGCACAGCAGCTTGTCAGTACTGTCAGCAAGTGCAGCAGCTCTGCCCTCCACTTGGTGCCCAGTCACAACTCCAAATGAATCAAACTCTGAACCAATAAATAGCAAATATTTACATCACCAGCACTATTAATGCTTCTGTTTTCTGTTTTCAGTGGAGAACAGCTGACCACCTGTCTCACGGTCACTGAAGGTCTCCAAAAACATCCATTCCGGTTTTTATCCTTCTGCCTTTGCTCCTGCCAAACTCCTCTCCTTCACCTCCACTAGCTAAAATACACCCATAAAGATGCTGAGCTCCTTTACAGAGTCACAGGAGGCACCCAGACAAATGTTCCCGAATACCAATACCTACATATGCCATAAGCCATCTGGTCACTATATCTCTCCAGGTCGAGGCGAATGCTCTGGTGGAAGAATTCCAGCTTTGCTTTCAGCTGCTGGGATGCTGACACCATGTTGTTCTTCATTTTGATCAGGTTGGCATTATACCGAAGGAGACTGAGCCTTACAGATGGAACAAGGACAGCACACATTAGCTGGAAAGCCTACCTGAACTTCAAAAAGAGGAAATTCTGTTAACTCTGAGGGTGACTAAGCACCGCCACAAGCTGCCCAGAGAGGTTGTGGAGTCCTCATCCTTGAAGATATTTGAAAGCTGTCTGGATGTGGTCCTTTCTGAGCACGGATTGGGCTGGAGGACCTCCAGAGGTCCCCATCAACCTCAGCCATGCTGTGAGACTCTGAGTACGTTCAAGTTTTTTTCAGTTATTATCAATGTCAGGCACTACCCAGCACAATTCCTGGAGTGGAATAAGCTCCCAGCCCAGATATGTTTTATAATGCAAAGGCACAGAACAGCAGAGAGCTGTAAAACTTTGGGGAACCAAAACTCCCTGAGATACATAATTCCAGGCAAACAGACTCTGTGCTGGCATAGCACTGGTCCCTCTGAATGAGTGACAACTCACATGGCAGCTCTCTGTCCCTGGAAAAGCCTGCTGTAATCCTCCTTCAGTCCAATGACGTAGTGAACTGCTTCTGCCCACACCTTGCGTAGCTGAGGGATCGGGAGCTGAATTTTGCTGTCCTGGACTGGACACAAGAGAAATACAGTGAAGTGACAACTCAGGAAAAGGACAACATTCCTAATTCCTGCTTCAGGTGCCTACGAAGTCAGGTAAGTTCTGGTCAATTTCCAGGTGATGCTGCTGAAGTGTGTATGAGCTTTTCATGTCACAGCTCCCCAGGTACGTGACAACCCGTGACTGAGCAGGTAAAACTCCATGGTTTAGTCCAAAAAGCCCTAAAGCCCGAGGTAGCAAAGCAAATTTAATTGCTCCATTTGATCCATTGACACTGGTCACTGTCCTGATGTGTTTCATCTGAAAATGTCTTCAAACCTTTTGTAGGTTTCCTCTCAGATTTCCTGATGTAGATGCTTAAGGGGAAAGATACAGGACTTCTGTGTGTCCCCCTATAGAGATGGGAACTGTCAGTACACTGGGGTATCAATAAACACGTTGTAAAAAGTCTTTGCTCCAAGAGATTCAGCACAATGGTGCCATGTAATGAGATTCACCAGAATAAAACAGTCCAGAACACAGAAAAACCTGAGTGACACTAAAAAATGAGGAAAACCAGTGGAGACAGGCCAAAGAAAATGAAGTTACTGACCAGGAACTGCACGTCCCAAGGCATTTTCTTTACATGCAGTATCCCAGCAGACATCTGTCCCCTGACACTATTTTTCTTTCATAGAGGTTCACAGGGTCATTTACACAGATACAGATTTGGGATAAATAAACCTTCAGAGAGGTGTATTAGGTCCTGCAATTACTCATGTCATCTTAGGAGACAAGCAGCAGAAACAGCAAGCAGAGAAACAGCTTCCATACACAGACTAAAAGCACAAACTGGTGATGCCAGGTCTCTGTCACCAGTACAAGGTGTTAGGCTGCTTCAGGTTCTTAAATGGTTCTCTTTGAATCAGACAGTGCCCTTCAAGACAACACACAGGGTTTTATAAAGCAGATGTCATTTCATTTTGCATGAGGAACAGCACTTCTCCAGCACACTCACCAATGTAGTTGACACAGTCAGACAGACTCCGAGAAGCAAAGGGGCCATCATAGACAGTTTTGCTTTTATCAAACAAATAAACCATGTAGCTGTCCCAACCTCTCTGGGGAGAAAAGAGAAGAGAATAAAACCAGGAAAAACCCCAAACAGCTCCTACTAACCCAGTACATCATGAACTAATTATTGTGGGCACTCTCTCTTACCAAGTGCCTTAAAAAACTTATTTTGATAGATCCCAGGGAAAGACAAGATCCTTTGCTAGCAAATATTTAAATATTTAGGCAGAGTACAACAATAGAAACCTGTTTACATTACCCAATAACAGATCTTTAGAGTTACTACACTTACAGAGCAAACTGCCTCCTGTGGGAGAAGATTGAGGCAATTTATTTTCCCTAAGATTTTATATTTTCTGAGAACATGAAAGAAATGAACAGAATCATTCTTACCACGCCATCAATAACACACTGGGAAGCAGGTTTCCGAGGGTCTAGGCAAATCCCTGTTTCCAACAGCAGTTCCTGATTTCCAGTGCTTATTCCAGTGTCAAACTCAATGCGATTCTGAAGAGAATGAAGGCTTTCCTCAGAATGCAAAAGGAAGGACACAATCTTGGCAGAGGTCATGTTTAGGATGTGTACTATCTGTAAAAAGAGCACAAGTATATTACTAATCCTTGGATATCAAAGACAAAGGCACACAGGCCTGCGAGGGCGCACCGAGCAACTGATGTGTCATAGTGAGACCATCATTTGGTTTTAATAACCACAATAATCACTTCAGGTGTAAAGCCCCACACAAAAACCTCAAGGCCTGGGCCTGTAACTTCTAATGTCAGAGAAAGTGTCAATCCAACACACTAACAGCCTTCACAAGCCCTGTTGCAGCTTAATTACATTAAAAGAATGGCAACCAAATTGTTCTCCTGTTTCTACACAGGCTTGCCTTGGCTAGTTTGACTCCAGCAAAGCTCTAATAATTATCTGAAGTGGAAAAATCAGGTGAATGTCACCTCTGTTCTACTACAGGCACTACTACTATAGTACATGAATATGCCTGGAGGTCACAGCATCAACAGTGAACTTCAGGAAAACTATTACTAAATATTAAACCCTGATTTGATCCTGGTGAGCCCTTTCCCAGATGACAAACAGTAATACAGGGTCATCCTTCTACTCCAAGTGTAAAGCTAAAGATTAATATTGCAGGAGATGTTTTGTCTTCCAATATGTACAGGACAGGCTGTATATGCACTCGCTTCCTGATACCAAGAAAAACAATTCCTCATGACTCTGGAAGTTGAATGATGCCAGGATTACAGCTTTGCTCCACTGAACACATTCTCTGTCCTCTGGGATGCTTTCAGAAGGCCTTTAAACCCAGTAACAGCCCCCACTCACCTTCAGACTCAGTATGTGATCCATTATTAGGAAACACCTTGGACGACTGGTCTCAGGATCTGAACCTCCACCCCTCTGCTGTGGATCCCAATTTAGCATCAGCTGCAACCAGTTTTCCATGGGTTCTACAATCAAACTAAAGCAGAAGGGCTGTAAGAAAGGGGAGGCAGATATTTCCTTCACCAGACTGAAGCAGCCCAGCTTCCTTGTGTGCTCTGTTCAACAGGCTCCGACCATCTTTGTGATCAGCAGGCACCCGACAGCCCAAAGCATCCAAAAAAAAGAGCCAGTCGTTACAGGCTATCCCTTAGTAGCAAACAACAGCTTGCCAGGAGCTTGAAACACTATTGAGGAGAAAGAAGGAGGATCTCAATACTTGGGATAAAGGAGGAAGAGCCCTCAGCTTAGAAGACCACAACTGTCCCCTGTGACAAGGGCACACATACCTACAGAGGCTGTGAGGCTGTGGCAGGTGGGTGCTGAACCGAACCTCCCCATTCATTTCTTCAGAGGCAAAGATGTGCTTTGGGTCCTTCTTCTTGATTTTTTCATGCCTGGAAAATAAAATCCTTTGTGTATATGCTGAGGAGTGTTGCTTTTGTAAGGGAGCAACTGAAGACAACAAACAAGTGCCAGTGTCCAGCAGCTTTAGAAAACAAAACCCATCTTTCAGGACAAAGTTGCCATTTTCAATCCACCCAAAACATCTCCATGTGGAAGAGGGGAGCCCTTCCAATTAACCCTGCCTCTGGAAAGATTTACCTCTTCTCTTGTTCTTAGAGAAGCCCACGTTTCCTATTTTTTCTGTTCCAGAACCACCCTTTTACAAAACCGGCAAACATACACTCCAGGCACAGCAGGACAAGCAGAAAGGTTAAAGTCTCAGCATAATTTTTAAGTATTAGCACTTCCAAGCACCTCATGCAGAATAAGTGTCTTACCAGGCAAATGGCTGTAGATTATGTAAGAAAGGTCTAAATCCTGCAATGCACTCAAACACCATTGTCCCAAAGCTCCAGTAATCAACAGTAACCGAGTAGGATTTGTTCTCAAAGAGTTCTGGAGCCTAAAAAGGATAATAAGAAGACACTTTGACAGTGGTATTTCCTTGCATTCCTGCAGAGACAAAGCTGCATCCAGGTGTGGCTCCCTGAGAGAGGACACCCTTGGGACAGGTCCCCAGGATCTCCATTTTTGGAGGTTTCAGCCCTTGGCAGTGCCAAGCCACAGCTGCCCTGCCCCAGTGCTGGTGACACTAAAAAAAGTCTTACCAAATATTGTAACGTTCCAACAAATGAAGTGCATAAACTCCCTTGATCCAGATCCTTTGCGTATCCCAGGTCTATTATTTTGTGAACAATCTGCAGACAGTTTAAACAGTTCATCAGGAGAGCAAATGCTGAGAAAAAAACCACCAAACAACCCAAAATCTGCACAGTGACAGCCACAGAATACTCTCAAGAGGAATGCAAGAATGGAAATTCTGAAGAAGGTCCATGGCAAAGCTTCAACAACGCTGTTAAAGCTTTTAGTAAATTGCCAGTTGGGTTTTTAGTCCAGTTCAATGTGACAGCTTCCAGAAATGACAGTGGAAACACACTGACCAACTGACTTACCTTCCCACCTTCATCCTGAAGAACAATATTTTCAGGCTTTAAATCTCTATGTATAATTCTGTTCTCATGCAAATACTGGATACCAGACCCTGAAATATATGTGTTTGATTTAACAGAAAATAAAATTCACACTGATTAAAGATACATCTGATAAAAACCTAATATTGGGAAGCAAGTTCCCAGCCTTCCATGGTTTACCACCACTCACTTCTATATTTAACAGTTTCCAGACCTGTGCTTCTTCTCCACTGCATTTTCACGTCTTTGCAAAAACATGCCAAAGACACTCAAATTATTACGGAAAAAAATCCATTCTGGAAGGGGAACAAGGATAAAGCAAGCAGAGTTGCTCTTTATTTCCGGAATTCGGCAGGAAGCCCTCTGGGCACTGAAAAGACAGAAGTCCAGGCCAGTACTCTAAAATACCTTCTCATGCCAAAACTAGCTCTGTTCCTTCAAGTAGTAATGAGTTATCAGTAAGAGAATTAAGAACATAAGGAGGTCTCCTGGAAAACCTACTTTCTGGAAAAATCCAGGCATTGCCCTTTATCAGATAGCTCTTCCTCGCCATGATGTCCAAAAAAATGGGCACTTCCCAATGAGCCTGATTTTTTTAACACCCTGTTCTTGTTAGTTCCCTTTTCCTGGTCAGCTGAAAAATGAAAATGCCACTACACATTAACAGAACAAAACAAAAAACCCACCAAAAACACCACCCAAAACAACAACAACAACAAAACCAACCAAAAAACAAACAAACAAAAAGAAAGCATTAACTACATACCAATGTCACTAAGCAGAGAAAGGATTTGACTTTCCTTCAGCCCACAGCAGTTTTCTGGTTTGTTTAGCAACTACAAAAAAAGCAAAAGATGTTTAGAGCCACAGCAAACAACATTTTCCATCCCCTGCTGACACAATCCACCAAACAGTACAGCTCAAAGATCACTCCAGCTGAATAGGGCAGTTGACTTTGTGCAGTAAAATCATGGCCAAGAAGAAAACAACTCAAACAAAATGAAAATTCAGAAAGCAAAGGGGTAAGAGACAAAGGCAGGGCCACAGGGCTGCAGGCAAGGGAGGCTCCCTCCTCATCACTGTCTTAATGAGCTGTCAATAAAAGCAGCTTCAGCAATTTCTGATTTTTACTGCACTCAAAGCTTTTAGAGATGACTGAGGTGCCTCTCCCCTCATGATGGATCCATGAGGAGAAATTAATAGTGAAGTAAAACACAAATTATGTGAAATGAGAGAGATTTAAAGAACGCCATCAGAAATAAAAAAGAATATGCTTTTTCTTCCTTTAAGGAACAAAGCAGTACAGGGGATCAAATGGAATGAAGCATATTACTTCCTAAATTGTTTCAGCATGTATGCAACACCTAAGGATTCATCAGAAATGAAGTGATAAAACATTGCATTGCAAGTAGAGCTAATTTCTCAGCCAGGGTCTCCAATTTACCTTCAGGGAGTCTCAAAACTTCTACTGCAATAATACAACAGCCAGGTGTCTCTGAAAACGTGGCCAGATGCCTGCGTCTGCAACCCCCAAATGCTTTTTCATATTTGCCTTCTTTTACTGCCACTTAAAACTGTCTCTTGAACTGTTTTAAACAACTCAAAATCATACAATGAGACAGGGTTACTGCATTCACCAACTGTTCACATTCTCTAAGGCTGTTTAACATCAGTAACAAAAACTACAGAAAAATTAGTTTTCTGTTCACGTAGATTAGGTGATTTCTAAGCAAATCCTGACAGGGATTTGCTGCTTCGCCCTTATAGAAGTTGCTGCTTGAATCCACCTGCAATGGAAAGGGAACCTAAATGTTTACCAGGTCACGAAGCTGCTGCCTGAGGTACTGAAAGGTTCTTTTATTTTTGGGTGTTGCCAGTGTGCAGAATGGCAGTTTCCAGTTCAGCAGGAATAGGGAAGGCTCAGAATCCCTGGAGGCCCCAGCCCAGCACTAATAGGCTCATTCCCTGTGATGAGAGCAATATAACACTGGATACATGTGAATCCAAACCAGTCAGACTCTGAACAGATAGAGACACAGCAGCAAAGCCAAACGTGCTGGGTGTGAGCAGCTGCAGTAATGCTAAAACAACTCCATGAAAGGACACACTCTGCCAGGATAAAAGAGTATCTGCCCTTGGATTGCCCTCTGGTTTCAAAAACACAAGCCTCGTTTCCCACATGTGGTTTTTTCCCACTCTGCATTTACTTCCTCACAGCTGTACCCAAAATGAGAAGCGCCACAGAACAGACCTGGTTACAGGAACAGCACTAACATGCTTTGTCTGGGTTATTGTTATTTGGTTTTTTATTGAAAGTGAAGCAGGCGTTACCTTCCGGAGGTCACCCCCCGAGCAATACTCCATGGCCAGGAGGGGAACGTCATTAACCAGGAAGTTCATCTCCTCGGGAACTTCGCAGGCTCTGACGATGTTGGGATGGTTCAGCCTAAGCACATGGAAAGCTAGATGAAAACTGACTCCTCTCTTGGGAGAATGAAACAACAGATTGCAATGCAATCATGTTTTATATTCCAGGGACAGCTTCTGTTCCCCACAGGTATCCTTGCTCACTCTTCAACTGTTACCTACAGCATAAATGCATAAAATCCATACCTTGGGAATACACAAACCAGCGATGAGCTGAAACAATGTCTCAAAGCCAAGGTACAGGACTTTGATGACAGGATCCAGCCTCAAGTTCTGAATTCTTGCAAAGTCATTACATGTGTGTGTGTGTGTGTTACTGCATGTGGGAAGAGATTGCCCATGGCCCAAGGGCTGCACAGGAATCCCTGCACAGGAATTACCTGTGTAACTGCACCAGGCAGGTGAAAGCCACATATAGAGGGAAAAATTAACTTCTGCAGCTGAATTCAAAGAGCTGCTTCCTGACTGTCTCTAATATATGCTACTTGTGGGAATAAACGATACATCCAGAAAGAAATGAAGGCAAATTATTTCTGTCTACACCTTCCAAAACCTCTGAAAGCCACTGCAAGAGCAGTTTGTGGCTCAATGCTTGTTTTCAGCAACCAAATCAGAGATCACCAAGCCTTGATTTACAAATTCAGGTTCCCCGAGAGTCAGGACACAGCGAGCAGATGAGTGTGACAAAGCGACAGTAGGAGCTGAGCCCTGAACAGCAGGGTCACTGCAGGCCTTGGGGAAGACAACTCAGAGCATCCCTGCTCACACCAGTGGGGCAGACGATTTTCTGCTCCAGGATCTCTCTCTCTTGGGAGCAGTTCTGTGAGACCCCTACACCCAGAGGCACCCCCTGCATCCATGAGACCAAAGCTGTCCAGTCCTGGTCCACCTGCTGGAGAGGGAGGGTGGGCAGCACAGAGCATGGACTTTCTCACGAGAAAGTGTAATGAGAATTTATTCTTTACATTCAGCAGCGTGACAGAAAAAAAGCAATTCCAGGATCCTCTGGTTGCTAAATCAAAAACAAATGTACCGCAGGGTATATGTAACATGGGTGTTCCCAAGTCACAACATCAGAACTCAACCCACGGAGTGATGAGTTTGGAGGAATTTCGGTTGAGTGAACAGCCCAGGCAGCACAACAGGGCAGGGGGCTTGGGGGTCGCCAGCTCCCAAGCCAAGGTATGAGCTGGGACATCATGGGATGAGATAAACCAGCACAGGCTTGTCAGGCGACAAGAGGTCCAGGGGCAGACCCCCGGCTGTCCCCGCCCCTAAGCTGGTTCAGCAGCCGAGGCACCAGCTGTCCCCACAACATGGTCCCATCTCCCCAGCCAGTCCAGGGGCTGACCCCCGAGTGTCCCCTCTCCCTGTTTGTCCGGTGCCGCCGTGCCGGGCCGAGCCGAGCCGAGCCGAGCCGTGCCGACCCGCCCGCACTCACTTCTTCATGATGTCGATCTCGTGACACCAGCGGTCCTTGTTCTTGACGCTGAGCTCCAGCCGGCATGACTTAATGGCCACGCGGTCGCCCGAGTCCTGCGGGACACAGCGCCGTCAGCCGCCCCGGCCCGGCCGTGCCCTCCCCGCCGCCCGGCCCGGCCCCACCTGGTGCTGGTACAGGCACACGTTGCCGAAGCCGCCGGTGCCCAGGCGGTCGCGCATCTCCCAGGGCCCGCAGCCGCCGGCCGGGTGCCCGCGCAGCGCCGCCCCGCCGGGGGCCCGTTCGCAGGCGGCGGGCGCGGGGGGGCCGCCCCGCTCCATGGCTCAGCCGCTCGCTCCGGCACTCCGCCTTTACTGCCGCGTCACCGCCCGGCGCCGCCCGCGCCCGCCCGGGGCCGCCCGGCAGCGCCGCCTCAGTCCCGGAGGGAGAAGTCGAAGGGCTGGAAGTCGCGGCGGAAAGCGCGGGCCTGCGCCGCCTCTTCTGGCCGCTGGGCGGCGCACTGCCGCCAGTCCGCGCGCTGCGGCTGCGCCAGCAGCGCCTCGCTCGCCAGCACCTCCCTGCAAGACAGCGCGCCGTCGTGACGTCACCGCAGCGGCGCCGTGACGTCACCGCGGGGCGGGGCGGGGCACCCACCTGCCGAACTGCAACGGGAAGCGGCCGCGGATGCGGTGGAACAGCTTCTCCCCCGTATCCAGCTCCACGTAGAAGTACGGCGTCCCCCGCTGCGCCACCTGCGGGTTGGGAATCACGGAACCGCAGAATCAGTTCGGTTAGAAAACACCTCCGAGACCAACCGTCCAGTCCAACGTATGACCGATCACCACCTTGTTGACTAGAGCGTGGCACTGAGTGCACGTCTTCACCCGGAACACCTCCAGGGTTGGTGACTCCACCTCCTCCCCGGGCAGCCCCTTCCAATGTCTAATCACCCTTCCTATGAAGAAAGGTGGGAAGAGACATTGGCTCTGAGAAGAGCTATCAGGTGACAGGCTGACCTTCTTCCCAGGCAGTTCAGGGGCTGGCGACCTGGCTGTCCCCATGCCATGGTCCTCTTTCCTCGTTAGAAAACAACTGCACCAAACCAGCTGAGGTCAGTGCCTGACCTCAAGCAATACCTTCTAAGCGAGGAAGGAGCAGTGGGTCACTTCCTGCTGGGATCACCTACAGTATTTTGTGGTTTAATGCTGCAGTGAGTGACTAAACAAGAGAACCAGGCAGGTCTGGTCATTCGTAACCTCAGCTAGGTCGCCCCAGCTGAACATTTTTGGAGGAAGAGGCCACGCTCACATTTCTCAGCTGAGAAATCATCTGTTGTTCATGGGAACTTCTCCCAGAACACTTCTGGCACATCCCCAGATCAAGTCCATAAGGTTCTGCCTCCAACAGCTTTGCTTTGCCCCACAGAGTGACCTCAGAGGAAAACAACAGCTTAGGCAGGACAGAGGGGAAGTGAAGAGGTGAAATCTGGCCCCATACTTGCGCAATATCCGAGTGCTCTGGGATTTCTAACAACTTGATCTGCTGTTCCTGTGCTTGTGCAATAAAGGTCTCCTTGATGTCTTCAGAAGTACAGAGGTCCAGTGGGACAGGAATCACCTGGAAAGGGAGGACATTTCCATAAAAAGAAGACAAGACAATCCATTTGCAGAAAGCCATCAGTCCATCACTGGAGCTGGTGTGCTCCTCAGTACAGCTCAGCCTCATCACACAAGACAGGTGAGCACCCATCTCTACAGGCTTAAACTTATGAGACTTGTTTTTCCTGTAGGAGCTTGACAGAGCTGAAAACTGAAAGTTTGAAGTTCTCAGCACAGCCCTCTCCCTTCTCATCTCTGTGGTAGTTCTGAAACAGCTCTGATACACTTACAGATCTGCCACACACAGCAACCACCACAATAAACCCCTAAATGACTCATTCAGTTCACTTGGAGTTTATATTCAGTGCAGGTTTGTATTTTCCCAGGGTGACACCCAAACCATACCTGTAGCTGCAGATGCTGACTCCTATAGTTTCTTTCAAATAGGACGTATCTCTTTCCCTTGCTTCTGAAAAATTCCTTTAGGGCAGCCTTGTACTTGGTTACTTCTTCCAGCACCTCTGAAGACAAGTCCACCACTGACTGATAGTGCCCAATTGGCAGAATCAGGACGTGGTCAGGTGACAAACCCCCTTTGGCCAGGGCAAGGTAGCACTAGAGCAAAACAATACACACCAATTACTCACTGTGCTCTGGGAATTTACTGACTACTTATTCTGAGTAGCCCCCGCCTCAGGAACAGGAGAGTCTTCTATGTTGATTATCAGAGATTGTTTATTAGTAATTTTATTTTAATTTGTTTTTATACTGAATTTATTAATCAGTAGAAGAATGAGAAAGAGAGAGCGGGACTGCCAAAGGACAAAAAAAAAGGTATCTTTTGAATGCCAGAGAATGCCTTGTCTGGAGGGAAGCAGCTAACTGAACTTCACCACTGTGGCAGGAATTCCTTATTCTGACATAAAAATCCACTTAAAAAAATTCAAACTATGCCTGTGGACAAACCTGTCCCTGTAAGTGGATTATGCTATCCAGGAGCAGTATCTTTAAGCAAAGTGCTTATAACAAGGACAGAATGAATTTCAAAGCCAACATCTTGAAGTACATCTTGGAGATAACTTCTCTTTCATCTCTGTAGAACAAAACTGGAACCAGCCATCCCAGGGAGATTCGGCACTGCTGCATCCTGCTGCCAAAGCAGGTCCCAGCTGACTTCCAGCTGGAAAAGTTTTGCCAGATGGTAACAGAGGGCTGCACAGCAAAAAGTGTTCTGGCACTGGAATCCAGCTCTGCTGCTAGAACAAAATTGGGCCATGCTTCACTTCTTAGGTGTTTGTAGAGGAGATGCAAAGAAGCTGAAAGCAAACCCAAGAGCCAGCTGCAAAAAAAGTTTGTCTGTTTGTTTTGAATTTAAAATTGGAGATTGGTATTTTGTTTTGCCATGTCTTAGCATGATTCTGACCTAGCAAAGCCCATGCTACAGGTACTTACATGTGTGCCAATACTGACCACCAAGTGCTTCTCCACCTCTGGGCTGGCCAGGCAGAACCAGCAGGGCCCCGTGGGCTGAGCTTTAGCGGGAAAGGAAACAAGGATTAGCAGAAGGCATACTTGTCAGAACACAGAAAACTTGCTATTTTCCAGCCACCCTTCCCAGTTCATAAAGTGCTGAAGGTGTCAGAAGAACACAGCTCTGGCCAGGGAAATTCCAGCAAGAGAGGAGGTGGTGGCAGTCACACCCTGCTGACTGCCATTCTCCTGGAATGCTATAACCTAATGAAGGAGGAGTTTAGTAGTTCCAGGAGTTAGTGGTTGCAGCTCACTAATAAGAAGACACCAGCAAATTTAAGCGAACAAAACAAAATGAGGTAAAATTACTGCACAGGTATAGACAAGGGCAGACCCTGTCAAACACATTTGTGAGTTCTGGCCTATTCATCACACCCAAAATACCTGGATTCACACCCAAACTGTGATACCCAAGCTGAGCTTTGTGAAAGTGCCATGTTCAGAGGCCAGTCTGGTTCAGAGGATAAATGCCATCAGCCCAACCACAACCACTACAGACCCAGAGCTTTTAAACTATGCTTTTGACCCTTCTTTCACCTATTGAAGCCTATTTTCCCTTGGAAACAAGGGACCCTTCAGCCTTCTGCATTTCCCTAGCACCTGGTACAGTGACAGAGCTCTCTGGCCAGCTGACACATACAGCTCAACAGCTTGAGGAACATGGAGTGACATGGTCCATCCAATGCCTCGAGGAAAGAGCTCAGGAAAAAAGCGTTCTCACACTTACGGGGTTTCTTGGCTTGCTTTGGTTGGGAGTCCCCCCTCTCTTTCCCATCTGAGGGACGTTTCTTTCCCTGATGTTTGTTGAAGTCAAAGAAAAACTGACAAGCTGCTTCTTCCTGTTTAGGAAATGAAAAGTGAAGCCTGTTAGAACTGCATCACAGAATATACAAGAACTTGATTATTCCTGAAGAGCTGTGAATCGCTTTTGAAAAGCATCAATATCACAGAATCCCTGAGGCTGGAAAAGCCCTCCCAGCCCATGGAGTCCCAGCTGTGCCCGATGCCCACCTTGTCCCCAGCCCAGAGCACTGAGTGCCACGTCCAGGCCTTCCTGGGACACCTCCAGGGATGGGGACTCCAAACCTCCCTGGGCAGCCCCTCCCAAAGCCTGACACCCTTTCCAAGAAGGAATGCCTTCTGAATATCCTGGACCAGAATGAACTGTTCTCCTAGTAATGCTGCAGACTTTGCCTGCTTCAGTCAGGGAAAAACTTTTGGGAAAGCTGCCCCAAATCATTATGGTCTCCTATTCAGCCTTATTCTGAACATCCAGAATTGCCTCATTTTATGCATTATTCCAGTCTTTTCATTTGCCAGCCAGTGCCAAAAGAATGGCTTTATTTCTTAGAGATGTTAACCTGTCACAGACTCACCAGAGATTGAAAACATTTGACTGAGTTATCCCATACAGCAAAATACCATTAGAAGGTTTTAATGCTGCAGAAGAAAAAACTCTGTCCCCATCTTTTGTACAGTCCTCCTTTAAGTAGTGAAGGGCCACAATAAGGTCTCCCTGGAGCCTCCTCTTCTCCAGGCTGAACACCCCCAGCTCTCCCCGCCTGTGTTGATGGCAGAGTTTTGGACAGAGATGCCCCAAAGGGAAAGCTAAGCAGTGTTGTGAGCAGAGAGAGTGAACCAGGAATGCACAGGTGGAGGAGCACAGGGCGGTACCTCTGCACAGAGCGGGGCTTTGCTCGTGGGAGCCTCCTTCCTCAGTTTCCGGTAGGGATTTTCAGTGACATCCTGAGGCTGCTTCACCAGCTCTGCGGGGTCCATGGCGCTCATGGGCATGATGCTGAAGGCGTACAGGTACTGCAACAAATGCAGGGGCTCAGGGGCAAGCAGCTCCTGCCACAGCTGCACCTCCGAGGAGATCACCTAAGACACTGAGTTTCCACACCACTCAGCACATCGGTGTTTTTGCCAAGGCAGGGCATGGAAAAACACCCCCCCCCCCCATGCCAGTGTCCCACCCAGGAGTTTATGGAGTGCATCCTTGATCCCTGTCCATTTCCAGGCCTTCTTTCTGGCCTTTTTTATTACCAGGCCTGGATTCTGTGCTTTCTTAACTACCCGCCAATATTCTATACATTTCTTAAGGGGACAAGAGAAACAGGTTAAAAACCTCATCCCAGAAATTCGTTGTTTTCAGCAGTTTGTGCCTCAGAACACAACGTGCAGCCCTTACCCTTCTGAAACAACAGGCAAATGGTACCTATTACTCAAGTGAGCCAGATACTTCCCCTTCAGACAAGCTTTTAAGTGCCTGATGCTTTCCTCTAACTGACCTCACTGCCCTGTTATTATACTTGAGAAAAGAAGAAAGGGTGTTAGTACCTTCTTCTTGCTTGCATTACCAACATCAGCAAGTGCAATAAACCTGGTCACGTGCTGTGCTGTCTCCTGTAGCACCATGTGATTCCTGTAAGGAAGCAAAACCTGCCTGTAGTGGCCCACACAGTACCGAAAGGACAGTGGGAGAACCCCTGTCTGCCATGAAGATACTCAGGCAGCACATCAATCCTCCTGTGTTCCTTAAAAACTGAACCCTTACTAGAAAATGAATGAGATTTCACATGACTTTACAAACCTGTAAGGAAGTCTTTCGTAATAAACCTTCTCCAGGGCAGCAAAATGGTACCTTGGTTTGAGACTTGCAGCAAGATCTGATACTAACTTGGAGCCGCACTTCTTGGTATCTATTTCTCCCTACAAAACACAAACCAAGCTTTATTTAACCCTCTCAAAAAGCAGGGAAAAGAAAGGCTTAATATACTTCTTTGTACACCTGAGTACATTCCCAGAAAATTCATGTCAAGGGAAATCAAATATGGAATGACATATTGAACAACTAAAGAGAATGCCCATGGGAACGTCTGAGATATGAATTTTCTTTTTAAGTCAGAACATCCCTACAAGTGGTTTCTCTCCAATCCTCAAGGGCACCAGGGTTGGTTATTATGCTGTGAGGGAAGGTTCCTCATGCATTTAAACTGAGGATTGTATCTCTTTTTGGATGTTGGAAGAAACTGAGAGGAAGCAAAAAATGTTCTTTTGCCATGTGTGTGCCTTCCTGTGTCCAGAAAGGTTTCAAATCATCTGAACTTACAACTGGAAAATCACTCCTGCTGAGGAACATTAACAACACAGAATTAGACATAAATGAAACAACACCCCCAAAATCCAGACTGCGGAAGAACCAGACCACCTAACTGATACTTAAGGAAATAACCACCAAAACACTTGAAAAGTGGCAGAGACATATAAACCCTCCTGAAATGTCACAAATCCTCCTCCCTTCAGTCCTTCTTCTCTGGAGAACCAGAACATCTGCTCTCCCTGATTTCACTCTCAGTTTTCTCAAGCACTCGGAGAGGTCCCAACAATCCAAACTGCCAGAGCAAGCAGAAAGGTAATCCTTTGTGAAATCCCCCGGGAACAAAACACTCACCGCGCTGTTGGCGAAAGTCCCCACATCTCTGGGCCAGGGGGATGTCAACAAAATATCCACCCCCCTGAAGTTTGGGGCTGACAACAGGGACATTTTCAGCTCGGCCACATCCTTGGCACTGAAGCTGTGGGCGGGTGCCGGCTGCTCCTGCGCCTCGGTGCCACTCAGGTACGCGATCTGCAGCCCTGAGCAGCCGCTGTACACACCCCTGCGTCCTGCAGCAACACACACACATAGCCCTGAGCTGCAGGCAGGGCAGGGAATCCCGTGGGACACAGGCAGCAGCAGTCCTGATTTGCTGCCACCGCGGCTGTCCTCACAGGCAGCTCATTTTCTGTGCCCAGAGCAATGACATTGTTTGGCACAACAGCTCAAACCCAACCCTGCCCACAGCAAAGCTCTTCAGACAACCCCCAGTCTTCCCCCTCCTCTCTGCCAACTTGCTTCCCAAAAATTCATCCATAGCAATATGTAGCCTCGGTGAAAAAAGCCAAGTGCCTCTACTTTGTTATATTTTTGGCCTGGTGGCATTTCTGGAAATAAACTGGTTTTTCCTTTTAGCTTTCCTCCACTTCACTTGTTACCTCTAGTACTGCTACTCCAGTACAGGCACACAGCAAAATCATATTCAAACCTTCTCCCAGAGAGACAGGCATGCTCTGGGAATAAGATTCCCTCAAAGAACAGGCTCTTGCAACCACTGTTCCTTCTGGTTAGCAAGTTCAGTGTCAGAGAAATGAAAAAAAAAAACTCAAAACAAAAAAAGCAGGGTTTTTTTCACATTTTACACAGATTGTACCGACATTGGGTTCAACTCCAGTTTGAACCACAGGATAAAAAATGCCCCTTAAAATTCTCAGGAAAAGGAAGATATAAAAGTGGGAAGATGAGAGAATGTTCATTAAAGCCCCAGCAGGCAAAGGCAGCTCCCTGACCCCAAATCCCCTGCAGCCTTACCCAAATAAGTGATGTTCTCAGCTAATTCACAGCCGCTGACATCCGGGAAGTAGCTCAGGGTGTCCTGGTTGTTAGCGCCGAGCACGTAGGTTGGGATTGGAGCTGAGGGAGAAAACCTCATGCACTCAGTGAGCTTTAATTCCAGTGCATTAGCACCAGCCCACATTCCCAAGGAATCACAGCAGGAAACCCTATCCAGTCAGACCCTCCACCACACCTCGGAAGCAATGAGCACAGGACAAGAAATGTTCCTGCAGAATAAGTCCCCAGCCTGGTGTTCCCACAGCTGCAGGTGGGGAACAACCTCTGCTCCACCCACAACTCCCTCCCCTCCCTGTGTAGGATTAGCTCTGAAATGATCCATAGCCCTAAGAACAGGGATGTTCCAAACAAACCCATCTTTCCCTCCTGTGTGGGGTTTCCCTGCTGGAGTATAACTGCTTTAACACCACAGTGCCCACCTGTGACTCCTGAATTCCAAGGTAGGCTGTGAAGCAATGCCAGCCCCCCAGGTGACACCACCCTCCTTCCTTACCTTTCTTGGCTCCCGTGCGGTACTCGGCCCATTCTGCCTCAGAAGTAGAGCCAAAGAAATTCCCGACACACAAAAGCATCTAAAAACACCGGATAAAGTAGGAGTTGCTATTTGACCACAGACAGAACACACACAAAGGCTTTGCTTGCATCACTTCAGCACAGCAGCGTTTCGTTTGCTACAGTGAAGAGATTCCTCTGTGCTTATCTGTGTTAAACGCAACATCAACGGGTTTAAAAGGGACAGCCAGCTGCTCTCCCGCCCTCTCTGCAGATCACGGCTCCTCCCAACCCTTTGGTGGTGGACAGGGAGGGCTGAGGGGCTGCAAACTCCTTCTCACCCCGAGCTGAAAGAGGAGGGTCGCTGCCGCGGAGGGACAGGACAGCAACACCCAACCGCGCACCGTCGGCACATGCCTTGCACGCGAACCCCACCCTGGGCGGGCTCCCGACGTCGGCCATCTCGGAATGGGAATGGGAACTCCGCGGGAACGGCACCGCGGCCACCTCCTCCCGCCATGCCCCACAAGCCTTACGTCAAAGCTGCCGCTCTTGGCCTGGATGGCGCGGACTCGCCCGAAGATCGCCTCCAGCCGCCCCTCCACGTCGCCACACGCCAGCCTGCGGGACAGTACGCGTTAAGAGCGGCCGACACGGCACGATCCAGTCCGACCCGGCCCCACCGCAACCTCAACAGCCCTGCCCCCATCCCGTCCAGTCCCGTATGCTGTCCCGACCCGGGTTCCGCCCCGCTCCCGTCCCGCCCCACTCACACGCGCAGCGGTGCCGCCGCCATCGCCAAGATGCTCGGCCCGAACCTCTCGCCACTTCCGGGTGCGCCGCCCAAAGCGCTCCGCCGGCTGCCGGTGGGCGGTGCTCGAAGTCTGACAAAACGGGCTGGAATCGCCGGGAAGTTTAAAATCACGGTGTCCGCAGGGAATCGCGGATATTCCCTCTGGTTGTTGTCTTTATCCTGCTGTGTTAGTGCTCCAGTCAGTGTTGGCACCAAATATGGAAAACCCGTGAAAAAGTAGAAGATGTGATCTGGTCAGAGAGAGCTCGTTGTCTCAGAAGTGACTGAAATAATCACTGCAGGTGACTATTTACAACGATATATTATTATAATAGTTATGTATGTTAATATATGTAAATACTATATTTCAATATATATATTTCATTATTACGCTGAACTGTACCAGAACAAGCACTTAATCAGGCTGTAAACACCAGCCAAGCTCTCCAGTATTTAACAACTTTTATATTACTATAATGCCTTACAAATAAATAATGCCTTACAAATGGTTTTTATAGGGGATTTTTAAATTAAATGTTTATATATTTTTATTAAGATTGTGAAAAATGGAACCCACTCTTTTTGGGGTTTTACAAATTTATTAAGGGACAATAGGAGGAAAAGGAAAAAAAAATCGCTTAAGGCAGACGGACAGTGCTGGGTGCTTGGCTCACACAGCCAGAGGCACACTGGCTCACATACATTCCGCCTTTATATGCATGGCCTTCATACATAGCAATAAACCACAATACATATGTATTTACAATTTACTTGCAAAGGATTTACATGGTTCCTCCCCCGATCTGCCTTTTAGGGCATGCACATTTTGTTGGTGAGCGTCTTCGGGGGTCTCTTGAACAAAGGCTTTGAGTTTTGAACTTTTTAACTTGGTCTTTGGAGCATGCACAGTTACGGTGTTCCTAAGTCTTTCTGGGTCCAACCGGTTTGAATTCCTTTCTCGTTCGCACATCTTTGCTATCTCTCTTATCTGGCTCTTCTTGTCAATTTTTGAGATTGTCCACCCGGCTTTTTGTTTATCTAAGCATTAAGCGATCAGTTAACCATGTACCAGCTAATGTATTGTATAGAAAAGCATAATTCAATTCATATGTTATCTTATAACTTAGGCTATGTAATCCCCTTGTAACTTTATCTCTAGCTATAACATTAACTAATAAGTATCTGCATAGCAAAGTTATTCTTACCAAGCACATAATATTTCCTAACATATTCTAATACATAATATTTCTTACATTTCACTACTTGGGAAAGTCAATGCTATAACAGTTGTTTATCACAAGGTTGTACAATATTACCATCCGAATTCTGTAATGAAGAGCTGAAATCTGAGTTGGTTCTGTTGGGGTTCGTTCCCTCTGTGGTATTGGGACTGAAACGTTCCACATTTCAACAACAGGCACGAGAAATGTAAATTAACAACTTATTTTCTGCGTCTCACTTTGCCTGAATGAACACAACAGAATCATGTAATCGCTTGGATTGGAAGGGACCTTAAAGCCCATCCAGTGCCACCCCTGCCATGGGCAGGTACACCATCCACTGTCCCAGGCTGCTCCAAGCCCCAGTGTCCAACCTGGCCTTGGACACTACTAGGGATCCAGGGGCAGCCACAGCTTCTCTGGGCACCCTGTGCTAGGGCCTCACCACTCCCCAAAACCAGAAAAACTGGTCGTTTACCGGCGGGAAGTGAAAAGCCGAGGAGGTGCTCCTTTCGTGTATTTTGCTGACTGTAACTGTACAAAGCGCACGCGGCGGTCGCAGGCTGGAGGCCGCGCTTACCGGCGGCTCCAGTGCGTCACAGGAGCAGCGAGGACCCTCCAACACGCCCTGACGGGCCGGGCTGCGCCCCGCGCCTGCCTCGCTCCCGGCCCGATCCCATCAATTCCAGCAGGTCATGGACGCTATGCCACGAAGGGCTCCCCGCCATCCCAAGCTCTCCAAGGGGCGGAGACGCGGCCGCCCGGCTCGGCGGGGCCTCCCTTCAGCCTCCCTCCAACACGGCGGCCACCTGGCCTCCCCGCAGCGCCGCCGCCGCATCACGACCGGCTCCCCTCAGCGGCGCCGCTGCTCAACCCTCCCTCATGATAGCGGCCCCTTCACCACCTCCCCTCAGCGGCGCCGCCCCTCAGCCTCCCCCCAACATGCCGGCCCCTTCACCTCCCCTCAGCAGCGGCGCCGCCCCTCAGCTTCCGTCGCGGGCTCTTCCCGCCCGGCGCAGCCGCGGAGCCGCAGCCCGGGCGCGGAGCGGCGTGGCGTCTGTCGCGGCGGGGGGGGGGGGGGCTGCCGCAGCCGCGCGGGGNNNNCGCAGCAGTGCTAGGTCTCGTTCGGCACCGCGGACCTGTACGGCGTGCTGGGCGTGCGGCGCGGCGCGTCCCCGCAGGAGATCCGCCGCGGCTACCACCGCGCCTCGCTGCGCCTGCACCCCGACCGCGTCCCGCCCGAGCAGAAGGAGGAGGCCACGCGCCGCTTCCAGGTGAGTAGAGATGGAGGGAGGGGGGCGGCGGTGGCCACGAGTGAGACCGACCCACTGCCCCCCGAGTGACCGACCCATCACCCCACAAGTGACTGGTCCTCTCCTCCTTGAGTGACTGATCCGCCGTCCCCCAAGTGACTGAACCCCGAGCGACCGACCCTGAGTGACAGATCCAATGTCTTCCTGAGTGGCTGACCCACCACCCCCTCAGTGACCACCCCACTGACCATCCCCCGGGTGACCAACCCCGACCCTGAGCGACTAACCAAGTGCCCCCGAGTGACTTAGTGTGGGTGACTTGACTCCCAAGTGACCGCTCCCCGAGTGACCAACCCACGGACCCCCCGAGTGACCTCCTGGGCATCCCTGCGTCCCGCAGATCCTGGGCAAGGTGTACGCCGTGCTGAGCGATGAGAAGCAGCGCGCGGTGTACGATGAGACAGGCACGGTGGACGAGGACGCCGAGGCGCTGCAGGATGGGCGGGACTGGCTGGAGTACTGGCAGCTGCTCTTCAAGGTGAGAGCGAGATGGGGCTGGGAGAAAGAAGAACCCTGCATTGTTTGGTTTTATATGTTTTCTCCTAAATCCTCCTGGTGAGTAAGTCCTGTAACTCACAAAGCATCACCTCATTGCTTCAGGTCACTGTGAAAGACATCGAAGACTTCCAGAAGACCTACAAAAACTCGGAGGAAGAGCTAGCTGATGTGAAGGCAGCGTACATGAATTTCAAGGGTGACATGGATCGGATCATGGAGTCCGTGATGTGTGCAGACTACACAGATGAGCCCAGGATACGGGAAATGATAGAGCAAGCCATCGACTCCGGGGAGCTCCCATCCTTCAAGGCTTTTGTGAAGGAGTCGAAGCGGAAGATGATGTCCAGAAGAAGGCGGGTAGGTTGCATCAGTTGTTTACCATAACCTTTTTCCTTTGGCAGAAATAAGTGACGCTGTTCCCGAAATGTTTGTCATGGGATTGTTGGGTTACACACCTTGCTGTCCACATCTGGTCACCTGTGTTCATCACCTCCTACCCCAAATCCTTGTGAGAGGCTTTTCTACTTCTTTATTTCCTTATTATACACAATGGCTTATCACAGTTTAGCATGTCCCTGCATTTATCTACAAAGCTGTCAGTTGCTGGAGTTAGCAAAAACAAGTAAGTGGTGAAGATACATTTTGGTTGACTTCTGGCAGGTGTGAAACTGCTGTGGCCTAAATGGACTCTTGTGTAATTTTGGACACTTTGTAGAATGTTATATGCACATCACAGTAATCTTTAAATTAATGTAGACTCTACCAAGACAAAAAAAAGTGGATGTAGGAACAGGGACAGGGACAAACATCACATTCAGCACTGTGAAGGAGCAAAGAAACTTCCTGCTCTGCTAAATGGTGAAACTAGAATGGGCTTCCCTTGCCTGATGCTTCACCTGTGGCCAAACTTGAAAACCCTTTGTGCTTCCCTGCAGCTGCTTGTACACAGATGCCCAAAAAAGCATTTGGTAACTCCTGTGAGACTTGGTCAGATAATATGCAAAATACTTTTTTAAAAAAACCCATTTGCTCTTTTAGGCAGAAAAAGAAGCTAAAGAGGCAAAAAAGACTAAAGATGAACTGGGCCTTAGTGGAGAAAATGACTTGCAAGCGCTGATTAAAGTAAGGCTTTTTCTGTTTGTTACTGGCTTATAATGGTGTTTTCCCTGAGTGTCTTTGATTTTGGATCCTTGCAACTCTTCTGAGTTCCTGAGGTTAAAACCTGGCCTTAATGTTAACTATGTACTTTAATTAGAATCAGAGTATAGTATGGGTGTTATTATCTGTGTCTTAAAAAATTTACAGAGTTACTGCATATGTACTCAAAATATTTAACTTGTAGTTTTAGGCAGTTACATGGGGAGTTTTAATGATTATACTAAACTTTCTGTAGCTTGTATTCCCTGTTTAATATATTCCAAGATTCTCTGTAGCTATCAAACTTCAGTAGGATGATCTGTATTGGGAAGTTACAAAAGGTTTGAGTTTGGTTGGTGTTCTTTTCCCCCTCCCCAGAGCCGAAACAGAGATCGAGAAAAGGAAATGGATAACTTCTTGGCCCAACTGGAAGCCAAATACGGGAACAGTTCTAAGAAAAGAGGAAAGAAGACCTCAGCCAAGAAAAGAAAGGAAGAAGGAACAGCATAGACTGAAATACCAGGTTTCATTTTGTATGGAAACGTGGATTTGGGAGAATTTCGGTTGTTTCCTGGGCTCCTGTTTTGGACTGTGTGTATTGACTGGCTCTAATTTGGAGGCATGATATGGAATGCATCCTGGACAAGGAAGACAAGGCATTCCTGTGCTACTGTTTCCAACCCTTTGGGTGCTCTACAGTTTAGATCCATGTGTGCTATTCACACATTTCTTCTGTAACAAACCTCCTGCTATTTATAGAGGTCTTTGCACATCAGCTCAACAGGTATTTTTCAGATACTCCAGCAGTTTTATAAAGATAGTTTGGAAAATTGCAGAGTTAATAAATGAGGTTGGTTTTTTTCCAGAGTTTTGTTTCCCCAGTTCTCTGTATGTTTTCTAAAAAAGCTGTTCAAAACAAGCCAATTGTGTTGATTCTTCTGATTTCAGTCAAGTAAATCCTGCACACTTCCACGGAGCATCGTTTTTCAAAGGCGCAGGAGCCACAAGTTGAACACTCTGGGAGTTGAACGCCCTCACAGTTTCAACAACAGTTCCTGGGGGGAAGCCAGAGGTAGATCGTCTCTCTGTTCCCTTTTACTTGTCTGGTCTGAAAAATTACCCTGATTCTGAGAAAGTAGAGCATATCATTGTATTTTATAACACAGGGCTTGAAAGTTACTTTTATTACACAAAATAAATAACAGTCCAGGAGCAGTCCCGGGTGTCAGCCACCAGTAAACAAAAATGGCCTTAGGAGGGGACTGCATTTTTTAAATCCACTGACTCCTCTAGGCTGCAAAACACTACATTACGTTAACAGAAGTCTGTTAAGTTTATTTGCCTGATTTTGTAGCTTCTGTGCTACAGAAAACTCATTTCGACCCTGAGGAATGGCACGGATACAAATGAGATGCTCACCTGCACTTGGCCTGACATAACTGACACACTGCACAGTGTTCCAGAAGAGAAACTGTATTTTGAAATGGTTTAGTGAATAGAGGCCTCTGGTGAGCATCAGTTTCTCTCTCTGCAAACTTAAGAGGTTTAGATTGAGCTTAGCTGCTTTTTTTTTAAACTTCTGGAAATGCAAAGGCAGGTTAACCCAGTTGCGTTTGCACAGTTGCCAGTTTTTGATTAAAGCACGCTTGGATCAGCTGGACTTGTGAGCTTCAGTATTGATGAAAAAATTATTAGCTGGTCTGGAGTGGAGGAATAGGGAAACCACTTCATAAAAAGTACTGACAAGTTTTTTTTCTATTATGAACTGTAATTAGAAGAATAATATAATATAGGAAAACAGTGCTCTTTAATTGGACTAGAAAGGAACTGTTTCTGTGGAGTGTCCTAACTTTGTGTAAATACAGCCAGTGGCTACCTCACCTTGTTTTTACATTTCAGTCTGGCACTTACTGTTTGAGAGTAAAACTTTCAACTAATCACTTATTTTACTTATTTTGAGAAGCCTGTACTTCATGGGTTTTTTGTCTTATCTGGAGCCACAAGGCCAACTCCAGCAAATGCCTCTGTTAGGTCTGTCATACAGGGCAGACACAGCTCCTAAAAGCTCCATTGCATCTGTGGCTTCTGGAACTCTACATTGGAGTGCAGAAATCTTGTGAAATTATAGGTATTTTTAGAAAGGGACACTGAGGTATTCTATGAAATCACCATAAAATGTCTCACCAGGAAGACTTTATTTTTTTTGGAGTACTGTCTGAACCAACTCATAGTAAGAAGTTTCTTTTTGCCTGTTCAACCTTCTTCAGTCACGGAGAAAGAGATAAAATGTTTTATTTAATTCAGGAAGAGGCAGTGGTGTGCCATCCTTGGAGCTGCCAGGTCACCTACTCTGCTACCTTGGTTCTACACACCTGTGTTCATAGCTGCTGCAGCTACCACAGCATTCATCACTTGCCTAAGCTGAGTGCTTGCTTTTGCTAGTACAGTATTGCTTTAAACATATTTAGACATATAAATACAGTTAAAAAAAAATGTAAATCACTACTGGTGTGGAAGGCCAGGTTAACCTTTCTAAGAGAAAAATGAGCAAGTCCTGCAGTACTTGCCTGTAAGGACACAAACCTGTCAGCAGCCTCATGGAAAACTGCATAGACTGAGAATGTTTGCTAGGTTTCCCTTCCACTGGAGCATCACTTTCTCTACTAGAAAATGGAATGTTTAAGTGTGCCCCTTCTAATCTTTGGCAGCTGCTGCTGAGATTTATATAAAAATAACTATTTGTAAGGAAGGGTGTTTGAAAACTCTGTGTAAACAACGTTGACCTTGCTGCGAAGGAGGGGTGGTTCACTACTCTCTGGAGAGGGATGGATGGCTGGATACTTCTCTATGGCATGTTAGAGCCCCTGTTTGCTTTTTGTGCCTGATCCACTTCGGCCATGGGCTTTCACAGAACCACGTGGTGGAAGACCTGACAAACAAGAGATCATGGACAGCTTCAAGACTTCAGGAAGGAATCACAGCTAAGCACCAAATACATCTCCTCTAGCTTAAAACTAAAATGTTTTTTTACTCTAACACATGGCTATCAACTGCATTATTTGTATCTTCGAAAGGGGCAAAGCTTGTGCTTGTCGAGTTGCTGCATTGCAGGGAGCAACTGTATTCCTCGATATTTCACCAAGTATTCATGTCTACAAAGTTTTTCTGCTAATTTTAATTTTTTTTTGTCAATACACCAGTCATAAAACTCATCTTGCCTTTTTTTTGAGGGGGGAGCAGATACTTAATTTCAGTAGAAACCACTCCTTGATGGTTTAAAAACAAGTTACTTCAGTCTTAGTGCCTTTGTTAACCTCAAGTTACTATTTCTGTTTAAGCTGACAACTCCCACTTTTAAAGCTTCGACACTGAGGAGCACTGAGGCTGATTACATTACAAGCTTCCTTACTTGATATAAATATTTGGTGGTAATAAAAACAAAAAAAAACCTCAACAAAATGCACACAACTATAGTCTGGAGTAGAGTAGGATAT
Organism: Orthonyx spaldingii; assembly: GCA_013397795.1. Taxonomy (NCBI): domain Eukaryota; kingdom Metazoa; phylum Chordata; class Aves; order Passeriformes; family Orthonychidae; genus Orthonyx; species Orthonyx spaldingii. The sequence continues at coordinate 28,308 of VZTJ01002496.1, read as the reverse complement.
AGCAAGGATAAAACCTGTACAATGGCAAATTAAAAACATGGATGGAACTTTGAAAAACCCTCCCCAGTGGAAATTACCTGTAGGAATGTACCCCTGTAGGAAATGCATCCCTGTCCCAAAAGCCTCCTTATCTTACTAGACCCTGTGACTGATGAGCATACCTGAACTTGTCGATCCCCTCCTTGTCCAGGATTGATCACTGTAATCAGTAACAGTGCAGGAACAGCAGCGCTGGGAATCTGGCTGAAAAGACAGTTCAAGTTATTTCTGTTTGCATGAAAACAAATCATCAAGATTATAATGCAATTGCAAACTACTTAAACACATGTATTTGGTAATTCGTTAGATGTAAAGGTCTAAGAAAAGCTTTAGAGAAGGGTCAAATCAACATTAGAAGGAGAAAATACACTTTTCTAACACTTATTTAGAATGATCACTGGCCCACTTAGAGGCAGTCTTGCCATTTCTGGAAATTGTTCTGTTCCAAAGCAGATTTCATAACTGGTGAGTCCAGATGATGTTGAAATTACACACAGAAATCAATTAAGCAGTTATTTAAAAGCTGTTGCTGAAATTACAGCTTTCAAAGCTTAGATAAAAATATTTTGTTTGATACAAGAAGGTATCAGTAGAGTAGGTGTTTCAATAAATTAAACTGAGAGTATTTGATACTGAAACAGACTGGACACTGATTAATGTTAATTCTCAAAGCACTCTATTCGGTAATTAAGGATGATCTGGTATAATTTGCCATGCTTTACCAAGGATGGGTTGGTTGTATTAGGCCTGGAGAAGGGATCAGGTAAGAACAGCTGCTCCTGGAGCTGCTGGTGAGTGTCTTCTTGTGTTGTGACACTGTGAGCACAGCTGGAGTTCCCTCGAGGTTTCTGCAAGGAAAAATAACACAGTTACGGCTTCTTCTTACTGCAGCAGTACATTGAAAATAATTAACCCAGGAATTACAGCTTATTTTCCAAGTGAATCATTTTATACCTAGTTATGAGGAAGGAAACATTCAGTGGGCATTAATGAGAAGTAAGACTGCAAGCGTGGGTGATGCTGTTACTCGAAACTGTTACAATAGTTTTTGTGTGTCTATTTGACTTGCTGTCACAAGATAACAAATAAATTGGAACTCTTGGGCTGGGTAATTTGACCAGCAGTGATAACAACTTCAGATTATTCAGTAATGAGATTCTTGTCCTGTTACCATTTGCCTGTGAAGTCCTGTGGTGCTCCCATGCACTGCCATGGTAGTGGTGGCAATGGGTGGCAGGGGGTGATTTCTGTTTAGCAGCAGTGGGGAGGGTGAGGTCAGCTGCTCCTGTGCAGTCAGGCTGAAATGCATCAGTAAGAACAGAAAAACCAGAGAGTTTATACGTTTGGCAGGTGGAAAAGTGTAATATTGTCAGTTTCTTTGGCCTTCTGGAGTTGACTGGTCTGTAAGAATACCTTGGAAAAGCTTCAAACCATAATCTGCACTTTAAAAAAGACTTCCCTAGTGCTCTCTACTTACATTTAAAAATACATTTTAATAAAGCAGAGATGTCAGTACTTCTTAGATTGATGCCTGAGGAAGGGGAACAGAAGCATAAAATACTGGAAGGAGAAACGTCAGTTATGAAGGGACAAGGCGTAAGTCTCTCAACAGTATGTGACAAGAAAGGAACAGACTGGATGAGTTTATAGGTAAACTGCAAAACTAAAAGTAAACTATATCAATTTACAACATGTGGGATAGACAGGTCTATCAAACTCTGCATTATTTCGTGATACCCTGTGGTTCCTGTAAATGGTCCCATTCAGTAAGGTCATTGTGCAAAATAAAAGGAAAATATTCTAGATGTGATTGAGGGCTCAATAAGAGCCCTTTGGTCAGTCAGACAACCTATTTTAACATCTTTATAGTCCAGTCTGGGCTAGGATAGCAACATGCAGTATGACCTCTAAAAACTGCAGACTTTTAAATTTATCTTGAAAGTGGACTACAGAAAAAGCCATGTCAAGAAAGAGATGGTGGTGTTCACTTTGCTTGTAGAGGACAGACTGAGGTCTATTGCTCAAGTGCAAAACTAGCTGAGTATGGGAATATATGTGATTCACTGAATCGCAGCTGGCAGCACAGTGAACATCAACTTTAACAACTCAGCTTTCTCAGGGGAGCTGTGCTTTAAGGGGCAGTTCCTCTCCTCACCCCAATAATCCACGTCCTCCCTACCCGGGGTGCTTTCCATGTTCTCTAACCCTGGTACCCTGCAGAGAGAGGCTGTTTTGGGGACGTACAGGTGCCTGCAGACGTCGTGCCCAGAGTGCAGGGTCCCGATGGGATGCAGCGTCCGTGGGGGGGTGTTCCCGCTCCTCATGCAGCGGGACAGGGATGAGGTGCTGAGCTCCAGGGGACGATTTGGCCATGTCCTGGTAGAGAGGGGGGAACGTGAACCTGGCCATTTGTTATCCAGGTCCCTAACAAAACAAAAAATTACAAGACCAAAAGAGAGATGGTCAACATGACAACTACTCTGTTACCCAAGTACTCACCTACAGGTGACTTTAGTCATAAAATACCTGGGCAGAAATTATGTGAGTTGATTTTTAACATAACTATATCAGTTTTCACAGAGGACGAATAAACAAACAAGCAAGCAGGAAAATAACTAAGAATTGCTTTCTCTGGTGGAGGAATTTATCTCACAAGGTTTTGGGCTGAATCCCTCTCACTGTGAGAATGCTCTACTTTATTTACAACAGGTGATCTGTAGTTCTTACAGTGTTTTCTGTACTACAGGCAGGTTCCTTTGGTGTAACTGGATCCCATGGATCACCATCAAGCCATTTAGGTTACGCTGAGAACTACTACTTGACCCTTGAGTGAGACTTACCTGAAATTGAAAAAAAATAAGTAACTTACTGTTGGACAGACACACACACACACACACACACACACACACACACACACACACACACACACACACACACACACACATATTTACAGACTTTTTATATCATTTTGGAGAAAAGTTATTAATCTCTTCCATGTCATCCAGATATATGCTCGGTTATATTATTTCCCCATCTAAGACAGGGATCTTAGCATTTCATTTTTTTGGAATGGTAGTGCTTAGGAAATGTGTCCTAATACTTAATTTTTTCCAACTGAGTAGCTCATTTGCAGATCTTCCAACAATGACTATAATCATCAGCTTTACGAAAATAATTTTCACCATATATTGACATTTTATGTCAAGAACAGATCTGCAAAGTCCTTTTCTGAAATACAGACTGATCTGGAAAAATCATCAGATTCCACCCACCATAACAGGAGCAAATAGAAAATAGCAGAGCTTTAATCCCATACATACTTGAAGTGGTTTTCTCCTCTTTTTGCTTTTGTGGCCACATCTGGGTTTTGGGCACTACACACACAGTAAGGGGACACAAGCAAGGTGACACAGGCAAGGGTAAGAAATAGAGAAGAAAGAAATAAAAAGACATAAGGAGGAAAGAGTTGAATTAAAGTAGAATAAACAGGTAACATTCTGGTGCTCACCACTCTAGGAGCAGATAGTCTAAAGCAGATTATACAGTTAAATTCAGTGTGTGAGAAAAAAAACCTGGCTTAGAACTGCAATGAGATTTCTCCCTTCTTGCTGGATGTGAGAATGGGATCCCACACACACAATCCGCAATCTCACCAGTTAATTGAAAGATTAAATTGTGGAAAGAACGACATCTTAATCAACGGCCATCACAGGATTGTCATACACAGATATAAAATACTAAGTTTCAAGGAGAAAAGTAGGAATTAAAACTTCTAACTGAATAATAACAGAATTTAAGTGTCAGAAAGGACAGCCAGCATCACACAAAGTCCAAACTAGTTATTTACCTAAATACAACCAGTGTGTTTGCTGAGGTAACACTGCATTGATTCATCCCCACACAAAACAACAGCTGGCTAAAAATCCTTACCAGATTTGATGTCACTGAGGGCATCCTTGTGTGTGGCACACGAGGTAACAATGCTGGCAGAGGATCCAACTGCAACGGGCTTCTGGCATCTGCTTGGAGCGTTTCTACTGTTATGATATTTTTCTCATCATCTGTGCAAAGCAACAGAGAATTCCTGTCAATATTGGCATTGCTAGTCATGGGCCGTGCTATGAATCCAAATATTTTTTAGAGAGAGTCCTCTTGGATGGTGAATTCTGCTAAGTATTTTGAAGGCATGTCTCACACTTAGCAAAATAACCTTTTTATTCCCTCTGAAGAGATCATTCCCAAATACATCTCTCTCCCATGGCATCCTTGCAAAATTAGCTGAAATCCCCTTGAAGCCTCACGTTAACTGTGATCCTTACCAGAGGCTGACCCTTCCCAGTGCCTGCCGATCAGTTCTTCCATGCAGACCAGGACTTCACTCCACACATCATCAAACACAAACGTGAGCACGGAATCCTTCATGCAGGAATAGGGAGAGACAGGAGGAAACCCCAATTTCTGCCTGCCAGAGGACAGTCCTATTTTCCTCTCGTGCAACTTCTCCTCCCTGTAAATATGTAAGCATCACCTGCACCAGAAACACATTTACTTTCTCTCCTGTATTTGCTTTTAGTTTTCCCACTGACCTCAATGAGAAATGACTGACACACCCTGGTCTCCCTATACAGAATGACTATAAATGATACTTCACGAACAATAAATAATTTACACACGAGATCAAATTCACATCAGAAAATCAATATTAATAGTTACAGTGATATTTCTTCACATTCTTAAGCTCCATATCTAATGAGAGTACAGAATCCTGAAGAGAAGAGAGTGATATTATTTGTTGCAGCAATGTCCCTCTGGCCTGGTTAAAGCAAGAAACATAACAATTTTAATTTAATGGTCCATGCAGCCAAGTGGCTTTAATTATTAAAATCAATTAAACACTCAGTAACTGACAGCACCCTCCAGAGTCCTTACCCAGACCATATGTTCATACTGTTGGGCTCAACAAAGTAAAGGGGCAAAAAGATAAAAATAGCAGTAATTGCTTCTTGACAAGCATAAAATCCACTCTAGTTCTTAAAACTACCACTGAAGAAATCCAGAAAGGTACAATTCCACCCAAAATGCCAGAACAAAAGAGAAGCAGCACACTGCTATTGCATAACTAACAGCAGTGAATTTGACATAGTATAAAATATAAATGGTGTTTAAACATGTTTTATTAAATACACAGGCTCTTAATTATGATGGAATGAATTATTCAAACCAAGCACAAAAATGGACTGCATGAAAAATTACCAAAACATCCCTAAAAATAATTCAGCAAAATAAATTGTCCTAGGAAATGGGTTGGGAGAATTCCCAGTGCCCGGGCAACCTCAGGCCTTTGAAAGCTCTCTAGAGAAAAGAGAAATAAATTAATCAAGTGTGCATATCTTAACTGCAGGAACCCCAGGACACTGGTACTGGTGCTGTGTTAATATTCAATACCTACACATCTCTGTGGTCAAATGCCAAGTATTCTTCCACTATGCCTTCGGAGAGAATGACTTCCTCTTCCCCTTCATCACTCTCTGAGGAACGCAAGGTCGGAGGTTTGGAAGGGCCAGCCTTTTTGTGAGCAGGAGCAACAAAAAGAGGCACCTTCTTGCCAACAACACTAAATCTGAACAGGTGACAGTTTTCAGAAAGCAGAAATAAAGATAAGTTGTTATTCCGCCTCAAATAGCTGAGAGACAGCATGGTAGTTAAGGGCAAGCAGTAGCGAGGCCACCAAATTATTCATTACAGTAATAACTTTTGATTTGGATACCTTTTAATTCTTGCTAAGGAACCTGAAACTTCCAGAAAAAAATATTCAAAGCTAATTAGAAAGCGTTCTAAAACAGTAAATAATAAAAGCAGCACTAACATAGTCCTTTTTATTTTTTAAGTCCTAGGCAAATTTAACGTGACTAATAATAAAATCAGCTACAATACATACATATTCTTAAGAAATCAGCAGCAGCAAAGATATTTGTATTTACTGGCCAGTTCACTGTAGTCAGCAAAAGCACACCTATGTATTCTTGCTATTCTGAGCATACTAAATTCAGTTAAAAAGGGAAAAAAAAAAGTGTGCTATGTTCAAAACTCAGCCTAACAGGAAGGCTGCACATTTTAGGTTGCAGAGAACAAACCTGCGTTCCCACCTTGGTATGATCCAGGCTCACTGCTGGTACTTACTCATCAGAATCGTTTTCCTGTGGTGAACTTACATCTGAGGGAACCAAACTGCCTGAGGGGGAACTCAAATACCATCTGTACGCTTCATCTGTGGGGGTCACCAGCTGCTTCCCCACCAACCTGCCAGGGCAAAAGCAAAGCATAAATACAGCAGAAAACCTTGGCAGTACGATTACTGAAGGGTGTGAGAACAGCAGCAAATCCTAAAAGTTCTCCTGGGAAGCTGTGCAGTTTTCCTGGTGACAGTTTCAGTTTTCTAAGAGAATTCTGCTCTGTTAAGGCCAAGTCAGTTGCAAATAGCAACAAACCTCTGTCAAGGAACCGCATGTGAGGTAACAGGATGTTTATTAATGACAGGCAGGCACATCACCAGAGTGATCTTTTTATCTCTATCTACCACATACTTGCATTAACCCACCCTGCCGCTTGTTTGAAAAGCAACTGTGTCCATCTCTACCCTTGTTGTAGCATTAGTCTTTTAATAAAATACCTGAGATGAGGAAAGCTGGAGGACCACTGGTGGCATTCTTCCCGCAGTCCCTCAACATGAACGTTTTCTTTCTGCTCATACAGAAGCTCATCAATTTGTCTGAACATCTGCTGAACTTGTTGTGTGGCAGCTTTATCAAATTCCTAGAGAGGAAAGAAAATACCTTATGAATAGCATTTGCAGGGTTTTTTTAATTGATTTTTTAAATATAATTGAAAAAACCAACTATTTGTTTAAAGCTTAGTAGGATTGCATTAGAAAGATTTTAACTTCAAGTTATTTTCTCCCAGAGGTGATGCAGCCTGCTGTTAAGACTGATGGCAGCCACATAAAAAGTGTACACTGACACAGCAGAAAAAATATTAAAGCATTTTGAAATATCCCTATTATTACATTAAGTTACAAGACTTAAAGAAATCTTAACAGGAAGGATAAATTCAGTGATATTTTAATGCAATGGAGGATTTGTTCCTTCCAATGTCCACGAACAACAGCAACACAAAAAGCAATGCAGATGGGTGGGAAACACTGAACCTGAGGGATAGTCAGGTCCTTTGTTACATGTAGATAGAAAATAGGGTGAGTTCTAGAGTCATTTAAATCTAAACAGCTCCATCTCCCCTCGCAGAAAGCAACAGCACACTTGGCTTTGGTGGATGGAGAATAAAACAAACATTTATAAATTAAAATAATGTTTTAGGAGCTTATATTTTGAGAAACATGCAAATATGCAGAAGTTTGATAAACTCACACCAAGTGTCTGAAAGTCATCCAGCCATGGCTGCAGTTCCACAATAACAGCATTTATAGATACACTTGTGCATTAAATGATTTGCATCTCCAGACTTTTTGGTGGAAATGCAGAATATTAATGGAATAGTATGAGCCTAATGTGTTTTGAACTGAACAATGGAAAGAGGTAAAAAGTATCTTCTTTCTATATTCACTACCATGACTTTTTGACAGATCCAATATTTTTTATTCTGACATGTCTTTGCAATGGTATTTCAAGTGTCTTTCTGTGCTAGATTTGGCTTGTATGATTATGTTCTACTCACGTCATAGCCCCAGGAGAAGACTGAGCTGTCTTCTGTGGAGGTGTCAGCACAACTCTGGCTAGCAGTCTGTGGATCCCCACAATCATCCGATTCCTTATGGATTTCTGACTCCCTGAAACGCACATGTTGAACCAAAAAAAAAGGAAGCAAAACAGCCCACCATAAACAATGACCAATAAAGTGTGTCAGTAAACAAAGCATAGCTGTATCAGAACAGGTGTATCAAATATGTCATGACAAGTACCTGGAGGTCTGGCCGAGGTTTTCAGCCGTGGGTGTGGCTGAGCACACCTGAGCCCGTGGCTCTGGCAGTGGGTGCTGTCTCAAGGCATGTTTTGGGAGTCCTTGTCTAAACGGAAGTGGAATTTGGCATTACTTACAGAAATAAGCATTTACAGAGTTCCCAGTAAGTTCTATAGGTTTTTCTTTACTGCTTCACAAGGACTGTGCACACATTTATTGCTATTAGAAGGCTAATTCTTGTCACCAAAGCTCTAGGTTTAAGGTGCAAGCACTAGGAGAAATATGGAGCTAAAGGTCTTAGCTTCAAAATCAAACTGAAGCTTAAGATGTTGTGGATTGGGCTACAGCTCCCTAAAAGCAGAGACAATGCCATTATCCCTGTAGATTCATTAAATTGCATTAAATTAAATAGAACAAGAGTAAACGAGCCGAGTAGGTCAGAACTGACCCAACTCTTGGGCCAGGGCGGAAAAAAGCCAATTACAGGGTTTTAATCACGTTCTGTGACACCAGTGTTTGGCAGGGACCGGTGCTGGTCCTCAGGAATCTCGGGAGCCCTGGGAACCATCTCCCGTCAGGGACATAGGGTGACCGGGCCGTCATGGGGCCTATTTGGCGCTGGGGGAAGCGCGGGCGGCAGAGCCGGCAGCGGTGCCTGCGGGATCGCGATCGCTATCGGAATTGGGACTGGGACGGGGATCGGGACCGGGCTGGGGACCGGGGTAGCGCAACCACTCACGCCGGCACCGACTTCCGCGCGTATCGCGATATCATCCTCAGCGCCGCCGCCCCGCCGCCGCCATCGCGCCGCTCCTCCCGCGGGGGCGGAGCGCGGCCCCGCCGCGATGGAGGCGCAGCGGCGGACCGCGGTGCCCGAGGACGCGGTGCGCTACCGCCTGTTCGCGCCGGCGGCGGCGGGCCCGAGCGGCGAGGCGCTGCTGCGGCGCTGCGCAGAGGCGGTCCCGGTGCGCTTCGCCCCGCTCCTGGCCGCCTACATGTGGCAGCGGCAGCCGTTCCGCCTGCGATACGTGCCGCGCCGTGGTGAGCCGGGATCGGGCCGCGCCGCGCCGGGCCGGGAGGCACGGCGGGAGGGGGGCCGGGGGGGCGGGTGGNNGGGAGGAGGGCCGGGGGGACGTGTGAGGGGGCCCCGGCGGCCGGGAACCGAGGGTGTGTGAGCGGGAACCCAGCGGGCAGGACCGCCGGTGTGCGAGGGGGATCCGACCGGACCATGTGAGGGAAGCCGGAGGCGTGTGAGCGAGACCCAGCGGGTTCGCAGACTCAGAGGGTTACAGCATGGGTCAGGTTAGAAGTGCCCACAGTGGGCATCTGGTCCCACCCCCCTGCTCCAGCAGGGTCATCCCAGAGCACAGGGCACAAGATTTTGTCAGCTGGGTTTGGAACATCCCCAGTGAGGGAGGCTCCGCACCCCGTCTGCACAATCTGTTTCTGTGCATGGTCTTGCTGAGCTGCCTCTTCTCTCCTTGCCACGTTCAGGCGAGACCCCGGCGCACATCGGCGGCACCACCCTGTTCGGGGATAACGTGGAGGATGAGTGGTTCATTGTGTACCTGGTCCGGGAGATCACCAGGGAGTTCCCGGGGATGGCAGCCAGGTAAGGCAGGTCCTGCTGAGGTCCTTTTTTGGGAGGGGCGCGAAGGGGCAGTGCCTATGCTCTGAAGGTAATGCCTTAATATTCTCCATCCTTGGAGGTGTTTCTCCATCCCATACATGTTTGAAGTGTCCAAGGTCAGGTTGGAGGGGGCTTGGAGCAGCCTGGGCTAGTGGAAGATGTCCCTGCCTATGGCAGGGGAGTTGGAACCAGGCAATCTTTAAGGTCCCTTCCAACCTAAGCCTTTTTGTGGTTTTATGAATATTAAAAAAACCCCAAACCAGCAGACATGGATTCAGAAGTGTGTTGTTGTGCTCTGCAAGGCTTTCATTGTTAAGAAACCAACTTCTCCTTCCCAGGATTGATGACAATGATGGAGAGTTTCTCTTGATAGAAGCAGCTGATTTTCTCCCAAAGTGGCTGAATCCTGAGAACAGTGAAAACAGGGTGAGTAAAACTTCTGTACAGTGGGCAAGGTGGCCTCAATGGCCTTTTATGTAGCAGCTGGAATTTTCTCTTGCAGCTTTAGCCAAATGGTCTGACTGCCTCAGAAAATCCAGAGTGCTGTCTGTCCCTTACTGTTGGCTCTCTTCAGGAGCACTCTTGTGTCTACTTGAACTTCCTAGCTCTGCTAGAGCCACTTGGATTTATTTTTCTTACACCATATTCTGGAGTGTTTGGACAAGAGGATTTGCTGCCCTCAGAGCAGGGAATGTTCCGGGCTGGAGTGTTGATGTCTCTATAAGGACACAGGCTTTGTCTGGTATAGGTGAAATAATGAGCAGACACCTTCACCTAGATATGGATGATTGCTAGTAGTCATGTGACTGGCAATGGATTAAAATGGAAATAATTAACTTGGTCATTAGCAAAAAATAATTTAATTATTTTTCCCCTACTCCAAGACTCTTAAAAGGGATGGAACACAACACAAAAATTGATTGCAAATGTGTGCCTGCACTATCAGGCTCATATTTTCCTTCTGTTTGAGAGAATGGAGAGAGTGAGGGAGTTGAGAACGTTGCATTCAGGGCTTTTCTTAAGATCAGGAACCAGCAGAGGTCAAATGTAGCACCTGAAACAATGCTTTTTAGTCCCTGTAATGTTCTTAAGCAGTTGGGTTACGCTGATTCTCCTGAAGCACTTTAGTCGAAGAGAAACTTGGTATTATTGTTATTAAGAAAACAAGATATATTTGACCAAACTTGTTGCAGTCAAAATAGGTGTTTTTACTGGTTGGATCGTGGTCTCTGGCATCTCAAATAACTCTTTTTTAAAAAACTGTGCTGCTTCCTGTATTAGTTCTCTATTTGTACTTTATGGTCTCTGTGTTGAAACAAATGCATTTATATATAAAATTAAATTTTCTGTTGCTCAGTGTGTGACTGTTCTTACCTTGTCTGATGAGAATGTTCCTGTCTGCCAGGTGTTCTTTTACAAAGGAGAGCTGCACTTCATTCCGCTGTTGGAGACTCTGGAGCAGCACTGTGACCTCTCTGCTCCTTGTCCCACAATCCCACAGGCATTGGCACTGTTATCCACCCGCTCCGAGGAGTTCCTGGCTGCAGAGCCCATCAGAGCTGCAGTGTATAAACGCATTGATGGGTATGTGGGTGCTTTATTTCAGTCCTCTGCAACAGTGGGTTTTGATTCTGTGCTGTCTGGGGTTTTAACAGTTCCCTAATAGATGTGGTAAAGTTGGTTCCTTTTCAGGAACCAGCACCTAGAGATTTTTCTATGGCACTCTTGGAAAGAGGGGAATCAGTGTCCTGTAGGCTGTGATCTGAGGCCTCTGAAACTGGTTCACTGCTATAATTCCCCACCTGACAATGGCAAGAGTTACTTTTCCTTCACATCCTGCTTATGCTGAAAAATGTGAAAGTTACGTGATCTTTTGGGAGCCCTATGCAAGAGGAAAAAGATGATTTGACCTAAAATGTAGAACCAGCAGGATTTTCAGTGCTTCAGCTTGTCACAGCTGTGTTCTGCCCTGTACTTTATTTTTTGCAAGGATTTGTACAGATTGTGGTGAAGAATACTGCATAGCTGGATATGTTGGTTAAGTTCACAGTGACTCATGTTATCCATGTGGGGATTCAATTTTATTAGCCATATATATTTATATAAATGTATTATAGAAACAGACATTCCAGGCATTAGATTGGCCAAGTTTTAACTTCAGAATAGTCTTCTGACCCATAATACAGATAAGTATTAAAGTGAAAATGGGCCTCATAACAAAAAAGGAGTGGTTTAACTTGCAGTGCATTTCCTAGACTCTGTTGCTGTTCAGGTATCCTGAGAAGATCCAGGCCTCGCTGCACCGAGCCCGCTGCTACCTCCCGGCTGGCATCGTGGCCGTGCTGCGGCAGCGCCCGTCCCTGGTGGCTGCCGCAGTCCAGGCCTTCTACCTGCGGGATCCGGGGGATTTACGGGCCTGTCGGCGCCCTTTCAGAACCTTTCCTGCAGACCAGCGTGTGATGACCCTCGTAAGTGCTCTTCTAAAGCAACTTTTCACTTAATTCCATTCTGTAACTGACAAAGGTTCTGTGGCCAGTGGTATAAACACATAGATTTAACTTAAAACTGCGTGTTTCCTGGTTTGGTTTTTTTTGTTGTTCTGTAATGAATTTCCAGTTCATTACATTAATAGCTTTTCTGCCTTTGGATTGACATGGCTGGACTTTCGAAGGGCTGATCATGAGAGAATTTTTCTGAAACCAGAGGTTGTCATAATAGTTGCTCTGCTGAAGTGCCTGCTCAGTAGATTGATGTATCTTGCTGTTTCGTCTCTGGACTCCTCTGGTCCACTGAGTCCAGCCCTCAGTAGCTCCTTACCCCAGGAGCTCTGGTCCAGGGTGGAATGGTGGCAGCTGTTTGCTGGTAAAGACAGACGGACCACTTGCGTATATATCAGCGTTCTTTATTTTCCCTCACAGAGGGAAAAGGATCGTGCATAGAACAA
>VZTJ01002496.1:0-15590 GCA_013397795.1 Orthonyx spaldingii | reverse complement strand
CGTGGGGGGAAGGAAGGCAAGGGGAGGGGGGAGCCAATAGGCAAATGACTGACCAGTGACATCTGGCCAGTCCTGGGTGAACAGGGGAGGGACAGGTACAAAGCAGCGCTATGACTGGTCAGACCACCAGTGGATCCTCGGTGGTCTGCCCACTGCTACAGATTGATCTCCTTGTGTGATCAGAGCAGTTTGACAGCACTGCCAGCCAACATGAGGAGTTCCTCCTAACCAGTGGTTCACTCCAAGGCTTTTCACCTTCTCAGCTGTGCTCACATAGCTTTATGAAAGCTTTCATGAAGTGTTTTATGAGCACTCTCCAAGCACTATTTTCTCTGATGCATTTTGTTACAGAGTTGTACCTCTAGACTCCTGAAAAGAAACTTTAGAGTCAAATTTTTGATGTCTAGATTGTTTCCAAAATCTCGGCTTTTAATCAAATTTAATTTTAATTTAAAATACACCTTGGTGATGTGAATACAGAATACTGAGGATTTTTCCTAATGTATTTAGACTGATAAAAGTTCATATTTACTTGGGGATTTCAATTTGGAGCATACTTTGTAAGGCCTGAAAAGCAATGTATCTTAGAAAAATCTATCTAAGATATATTTTGAGTGCAGTCTCAGGTATTACCTGTAATATGGGTGCCTTAAAAGACAATTCAGTGAGCCTGGTGGGAATTTGATGCCTGTCCACACACAGTCACGCTGCAGGGAGTGTTTTTTTCCTGCTCTGGCTGTTTCAGGTGACTTTCACCCGGTGTTTATACGCACAGCTGGCACAGCAGAAGTTTGTTCCAGACAGACGCAGTGGATACACCCTGCCTGCCCCATCTCATCCTCAGTACAGAGCCTATGAACTGGGCATGAAACTGGTAATGATTGTTTATGCCTTTTGTACTTAGTTTGCCTGTCTGTGTATGTCCAGGAAATGAGTCTTTGTCTGGAAGTTGCCTGCTTGTCCAGAAAAATGTGAGCAAAGTCTGTCACACCTTGAGAACCTCTTCTTGTTGCATCTTTTATATACAGACTCATGGCTTTGAAATTTTGTGCTCCAAGAGCAGTAAAGTAGCTCCTGATGCCAAGAGAAATGTGTTAAGCGGTCCTCTGTGGGAGAGATTCCTCAGGAGCTTGAAGGAAAAAGATTATTTCAAGGTGAAGCAGTGTGTCTGTGGCTTTTAAACATTCCAGAAAAAATACATTTTAGCTCTTGAACTTGTGTAAGTAGTTGCAGCAGGGCAAGAACTTGAATCCTTATCTCTGTGTAAAATAAATTAATGTCATTAAAGGAGATGTGTAGTTTGTTCCCCTTTGAAAGTAATTTATTTTGGAAATTAAAAAGGAAAACAGCAAGATTTGGGGATTAATTAATTCATCTAAAGAAAGGGGAGAAATACACTTGAATAAAGAAAACCACCACATGGTTGTGTGAGGTGTAACTGATTTCACTGGTTTACATTTCACTTGCATGCCTCTAGAACTAAATATTCTTCAAGATCTATACATAACACCATAGACATATTTGGGCCCATGCAAGTGTAATTTTTATATGTGTGTGGTTTTTGTGAGTTCTGGGGGGTTTGATGTAGTTTTGTGGACTTTTTTTTAAAAGATGCCTCTGACTACTTATTTGAAGTTAATAAATTGGACATAAATTGACTACTTATTTGTAGGTTATAAAACTGGACAACTCTATTGAAATTCTTAGGTTAACATACTTTAATATACTTTAAATATAGTAATGCCCCTTTCCCGTATTCGGTTCCAAGTGTACATGGCAAAGAGGTTTTACTTGTTTTGATTTTCTCAGCTTTTGTGAACAAATAGTCACCCTTACGAAACCTGACTGTGAAAAGGAAGGGGAGGGAGACTTGTTTGGATTCATGCCTGTGACTTGCATTAAATAGGGAGAAATGGAAGGATCTGCGAGGTACCTGGAACTGTTGCATATGGCAGAAGATCACTTCCAGCAATCTGTTGCTGTGACAGAAAGGTAAGAGCTGCTTCAAGTCATGAGTATCATACACCATGCCTACAAATCCTTTAACTTACATTTAAACTTCTTGATACAGAAAAAGCTGAACCCTTTTCTCCATTGTACATTTAATATGGGTGCTGTGGCCAGGTCGTACAAGTACTAATTCCTCTAGAATACTCCACTAGTAGAAGTTCTTGCTTGAGTAACTATTTATCTCGGTTTTGTACAATGCTAAGCTCTTCCAAGTGGGTTAAGAGGTGACTGAAAAGCATTATTTGCTTGGTTGACCGTAGAAAGTGTATAAAAGTTTCATTGAAAAGCAGTCCCAGTGAATAATAAATACAGAGTAATCTGTCTCCTTTACTCAAGACAAGAAGCTGGCTGCAGATTTCTCCAAAAGATCAAATCCAAAAAGTGAATCACTACAAAAATATCTGAGCTTTTGCCAGCTCATAGTATCCTGACTGTTAGTTTTTTGAGTTTCCAGTCTGTGCTGTTTGGGATCTGGCAATCTTAATATTTACCAAGGTAAAATAAACATAAAGAAAAAGAGGCATGACAAATGGGCTTTGGAGCCATCAGCTAGGAATTGCAGGGACTGAATGTGTCCTGTTTTGGCTAATACCCTGTGTAGTACTCTGGTACTTCCCCCGGATTAATTTCCCTTTTTGATGTGTTTGCACAGAAGGAAGGATGAAGAATTCAAGTGAAAACCCGACTGTAGAGCATGTGATCCCATTGAATCCATTTCAGTAAATTGACATTTTTTTCTTCTAGCTCTGTTGAAGTGAGCCCAGGTGATGAAATCTTGACACTGCTACAGACAACATCCATTGATTTGAAGGAATTTGAGAAAGAAGCGGTTTCTCTTCCTCCAGAGGATGGTGAGCTGGATGAGGGGGAATTATTCCTATTACAAATTATTCTTTGTGGGGGGAGAGGGGGAGTGTTGACAGCTGTGAGAAGGGAAAGCCAATGCAACCTTCATTAAGACTAAGTACTGGATTGGCTCTCCCTTTATAGAATAAGCTTTTCTTCCTCCATTTGGTGGCCAAAGGATTCTCAGTGACTAGAATGGTATGTCTTAGTTCGAACTCTGCAACGCAGAGTTTTAAAGTAGTGAAATGAATTCTCCACTCTCTTCTTCTCAGCTTCTCACTGCCTTATGCCATGCATGACCCAGTATCAGCACAAAAACTTAACAGTGCAAAAATGAGCTGCAAAATGGTTGCTGTCCTCTCAGTCATCTGGTTTGGGCCCTGTGGGCCAACAGGCCTGTGCAGAATAACAGATCTGTCCCGTGTTCTTTCAGATGACAGCTGGCTGGATATTACACCAGATGCTCTGGATGAGATGCTGAAGGAGGCAAGAAATGAGTCCCTTCCTTCTGCAAATGAGGAAGAGCAAAAATATGACTTGGAAACGGTTGCTGAGAGCATGAAGGCTTTCGTGTCCAAAGTCTCCTCACACGAAGGAGCAGAAATGCCATGGTAGTAGCACTCTTGAGTTTGGGATCTGGTATAGAGTGTTGCACTCTGCTGCAGCCCCGTGGATGATTCTGTGATGCAGAGAATCAGAGTGTGAAGGTGTTCTGCCTAGCAGAGGCCTGAAACAAACCCATAGCAAACAAACCCATAGCAGTGAATATGTACTTGCTTTTAAATCAGCTTGGTGACCACTCTGACACTGGTGCAGGTTAAAGTGCTGGAAGCTGAGGTGCTCTCTGTCACTCAGTTTGATTTTGTGGTCTTCAGAATTTTTCTCTGTCATTCCAGGAATGCCTGCACTGACTGTTTCATGTCTAATCCATACAGGCTTCAAACTTCTGAGCGCTTCTAAGTTCAAATGTCCCAACTTCAATCCTGGCTTGAGAGAAATCAATATTGTGCCTGCGTCAGGCTTATGCAAGCATAAAAGCTTTATTTAAAATTATTTTTATATTTCAGGTCATCTGATGAATCCCATGTTACCTTTGATGTGGATTCTTTTACGAAAGCACTGGACAGAATTTTAGGTGAGATTGCTTCTTTATTTGAAACAAATCCCTGCACTGATTTCTTTGCTGTTGTACTGACACAAAATAATACCTAGGGACAGATTCGGAGGAGTTGGATTCTGATGATCTGGATGAAGAGGAGGAGTTTGATTTCTCAGATGGGGATGATGAAGACTGGGATGCTGGGAATCAAAGGCAGGACCAGAAGGTGTCTCCTAACGAGCTTGTAGGCAGTCTCAAGTCATATATGAATGAGATGGATCATGAACTGGCACAGACCAACGTTAGTAAAAGTTTCACCACCCAAAAGAGAGGGGTGAGTATGCCCTGAGCTCTGATTTGTAGCAGAGTAATTTCGAAACAGGAATTATGCTGAAAGTGGCCATTCTGAGTATTGTGATCAGAACCTTCCCACGTGCAAGCAAAGTGTGTGCTGTAGTTGCACCACAAGACATTTTTTCCAAAGAAAAGCTTACCTAAGATTTGATTTTGCACATCTTTTCGAAGGCTTAGTTTAATTTCCCTGGTTTTAGTAGTAGCGCAAGCAGCTGCAGCTTGACTTGTGAGTTCCTGTACTAGTTTGCTGCCATAGGAAGCTGAGCCAGGACTCAGCAACACTTTCTGTCCTTCTCTTGGAACTTAATCTGGGTGATGGACAGTGATGATTTTTAGCTGGCATGAGCACTTGGTGGCTGAATTCCTGCCTGTCAAGACTATGAAATGTACTGGACATCATTGGCTGCAGAATTGTTGTTTCTTTTCTCTTGTGGTTTGCCTTTTTTTTTTTCCTTGAATCTTCTCGTGCAGTTTGATAAAACTTTCTCTTCGTACTCGCTGCAGGCAAGTTCTGTTGAAGCAGCCACATCTGAGAGTGCTGGCCCTGACTCTGGAGCTGAGGATGCTGAGCTGGCACCCGTGGATGTGGACATGAACCTGGTAGCAAACCTGCTTGAGTCCTACAGTGCCCAGGCTGGCCTGGCAGGACCCACCTCGAACATTTTACAGAGCTTGGGGGTGTATTTACCTGAAAATACAGATCACACTGGCTTGAGCAGTCAAGCAACACTGTGAGACATGAGTGAGAGACTTTTGACAAGACATGGCTGATGGGGAAATGAAGCACAGACACATGAGCAGGATGTGGAAAAAGAGACCAAAGATTTTAAGTTCGAGCATTCAGGTCATTATGTGTCCCTTTAGAAATGCAAAGTGAATTTACTTGCAAAAGCCTTCTGTTTGGATACTACCTTCTTTTCAGAAAATGGAAAAATGGTGTTGTGACTTGAATGAAATTTTTATTACAAAACCCGTCTTTGATTTTTCCAATCAGTGATCCAATTTACCACATTTCTAAAATGTCCTTTTACCCATTGCTGAGTGGTTTCAATATCTGGAAAACTGTTCTTGTTCTGAAAATGCTACTGCCTTCGGGGGAGGTGGGGAAATACCATATTACAGGAAGAGTCTCATGGATTTGGGAACGCTGGTTACATTTTCAGCAGATATTTAATCCTTTCCCAAAGTACAGTGTTGCATTGTAAGAACTTCTGGTAATTAGTGTAAGAGCCTGTTCCTTATTAAGCAGAAGGATTTGAAGAGTAATTGGATCAAATATGTAAATATTTGCTAGAAGTATTTTTAAAATTTATTTCAATAAAAACAGAAATACAGCTTGATTACTGAATTTTTGGGAGGTATGCATAACTTCAGTGCAGTATCAGAAGTTCCTGGAGTGAAAGCATTTTCATAATTGGTCATTTTTTGAGTTTCATTATTGCCAAATGTTGGTATCATGTCAGCAGCAGCTATATGTGAGCCTAGGCTGAACAGTTTTGGGTTTTTTTGCAGTGAAAATGTGGCTAGAAGGCATGCAGCATGTTGCTTTTACATGGAATGAAATATCTAGTCTAGGTGTAACAACTTCAGTTTCAACAAGATAAACTTGAAATAAAATAGGTGGAAATTCTTGATTTACAGACACCAAGAATGCAGTCCTGCCAAGTCCAAATCAGCTTCTTTATTTTCTCTTTAGTTTTTTTTTCATTCAGCAATTAGTCAGGTCTCCTTCATTGATGTTGTATAACTTACTTGTGTTAAAAGTTCAGGGAGAGTACTGACAGGTTGGAGAGGGATTAGAGATGGACAACAAGAGTAAAGGTGCTGAAATTCAAGGAATTTGGACTGCTGAGAGGTGAGGTGGACTCACCTCTGCAGACTCAAACAAATCTGTGCTGGAAAAATGGTGTTAACAAAAGTTTTGGAATCTAGACAAGGATAATGAGCAGTTAGTGGTGGAAAACAGAGGTACTTGAACCTTGGAAAGGGTTTATGTTTGAACCGGAAAGGTAATTTACACTGAAACTACATAAAATTCTCCACTTTACAAAAGAATTGCCTTTCAAGAACATGATCGCATTTAACTGTTGTGTTGCCTGTGCTATACAAAAGGTCCAAATGGATTGAAGGACTCTTGTAGTATGTGAGGAAGACTCCTAAGCTAAGGTTCAGAACAAAGCTGCTCTTTTGGAAACACTTGAGCTGATCTTGCTGCTTGGATAATCTCACTTTTCCATCAGTGGGACTGTGATTTCTCTGGGGCTGTGCTCATTCCAGCTATTTACATTTGTTCAGCAGCTTCACAGGGGAGACCTTCAAGACTCTGGAACTGCTCACAGGAGAGTTTGCCATCAAAGAATAAGCATTTCCATGCTGCCTCTTCCACTGCTTTGAAGTAACACATGAGGCATCTCTGCTTGTAATTTTGAGAGTAATTTTAGTGAAGGAAGCCCGATGGAATTAATTAGGGAAGACAAGTTCAATATGTTTCCCTTTCGACAGATTGCTATTGAAGTATATTCTGAAGTTAACTGGCATTGCATTCCAGCACAATTTATTCACTTTGCTCACTTGAGCATCTGCCTTTGGTATAGCCTTGTTCATCCCAGAACTTCTGACCCTTCTCAAACACATGGGTTTCTTGTTCATGGCTTGACCCCTGCAGCCCCAGTTCTGAACAGTGTAGTTGTTGACTGGTACATTTCAGGCAGGAAAACAAATAATGGATCTTTCATCTTCCATCTATGGGATCAAAATTAACCCCAGGGGAGACAGAGACCTATCACCTCTTAAAACTATCCTGAGCACCTGGGCAGTTTGCCCATTGCCACTCTTCCCACTGGCAAGTTTTATGGAAGTCGGCAGCACTCAACTCCTCCTACAAATAAACTGGTTTTGGGGTCCTTGTGGTGTAAGTGGATGGCAGCTCCAGGTGTGGCCAGTGTAGGTGATGGGGGGCAGGCCCTGTTCAGGGCTGCTTTTAAGACTACCTGGGCACATGTCATGATCCAATTATAAGGTTCTTAGAAATACCTCTGCCCAAATTAAGGTGCAAAAGAGATGATATGCCAGTCAATAGTATGGGTTTTATTTGATAGTCAATATGAGAGAGAGAGAGAGAGACAAAGAAGAGAAAGCAATAGGTGGGGGGGACAGAAAGAGGGTGACAGACAGAACAAGGAAAGTATCACCATTCCATGGGTCCCAATGCTGCTCCATTGATGCTCTCCAGCTGGTGTTCTTGGTGGTGAAAGCCCCCCCAAAAAGCATAGAATGCCCTGGGTTAATAGACCCTCAGGCCAGGTGGCACGTCCAGGCATGTCTTCCTGGTGAGGGGGCTGGGGGGGCACGAGGGATTTGCCATTGTCTCTTGCAACAGACTTTGGACCTGTCGCATCACGTGCAGTCCTGTGGTGCAAGGCTTCTGGGGAGCGCTTTGGGGGGTCTTTGATGGCACAGGACTCCCCCTCAGCAGCCTCTCATGTGAATGTCACGTGGATGTGGCCTGTGGGGTTGGGGGTTCCACAGCTGGGCCAGTTTGTGTAAGGGAGGATGGGTGGTTAGTGCCTCTGACAAGACACCACGCACCCGAAACCTCCTCCCCCCCACCTCGGTTGAGGGGGAGTCTGTGTAAATCTGGCTTCTGTGAGCTGTGCTATTTCCCCCACCCCAAATTCAGCTGGGGACTCTCAGCACAGATGCTGGGTTTGATTCTTTTGTGGGTGCATTCCTTTCCCCCAGCCATGTTTCTTTCAGGTGATTGAAGACTTACAGTCCAAAGTTCCAGCAAGGCATCTTCAGGACGCTTCTTTATAATGAACAAAACTTTATATCAATGTTTGAGGCATGAAACTTTTCAGTCTCTGAAAAGCACACCTACTGCAGGTGATCTCAGGGGTCTCTCCAGGACCAATGGTGAGAGCATCTCGTAAGGGCTAGGGGAGTTCCTGAGCATGGGGCATGGCTCAAGGAATGTGTGAAGGGATGAGCCTTGGGCCAAGGGGCAGCGCAAGTGAGGGAAGTAGCACCTGAGCAGGTGGGGCAGCACATGGGGGTGTAGGGAGATCTTTTCCCTCCCTCCTTTCAATTTCATCTGCCCATTTGTCCTGGTTTGGAAAGAGAGGTGTCTGCTAAGGAAGGCAGAATCCTCCCTTGGAACAGGAAATGGAACCTCCGTCACTCTGAATTAGTATAATTTTGAAATTAAGGGGCTTTTAGGCAATGATATGAGGAAAGGAATAACAGTTTTTACTAGTGTATATATATATATCAAGGCAGACAAACAACAACAATGATAACCACATGTCCTGGGGTGCCCATGCCAGGCTTCTTAGTTTAGTTTTGGCGGGCGAAAAAGGAGGGAGGTGGAGCCCCTGGAGGGTGGTCTTTCTGTGGGCTGTGCTTGACAGGGGCGGGTCCTCTTGGGTTTTGGAGAGGGGGACATACTCCCAGAAACCAATTAGGAAAAGGTAACGCCTCTGCGAATTAACATGAGCTAAGATATATAAGAGAGTGAAGGGGTAGAGTCAGGTCTCTTTCCCCTCTCCCCTGTCTTTCGGCTTGGTGAGACCGACGCGGCAACGGCGCTGCAGCGGCCCCAGCACTAGTGCTGCCCGGGACCGGGGCTGGTGCGGCCGGGACCAGTGGATCAGGACTGCCGGCACACTCGGACGGGTGGCCCCGCTCTCCCAGACCAGCGGGCTGGGGCCGCCGGCTCGCTCCACTCCGTGCCCAGCTGTGCCCTTCCTGCCCCTTGCCATGCTTGCTTCTACAGCGTGCAGTTGAAATAGACTGTCTACCGATAAAAGAACCAAGACCTGTGCCCCAGACAGGACCAGCTGTGAGCTGATACACCGTAGAGACAGCTGCAACCTGTGGAGCAACAGCGAAAAAGCCTGGAGGTGGTGGCGCTGCCGACACCATATGGAACTGGAGCGAGAGATGCGTTGGGGCTTTTAAAATGGACGGCGGAGACGTGATGGCATTTTCCCCGGAACAAAAATGGGACTTAACTTTTTTCATCATTGTAAAACTCGGCAAAAGCTTTGAACTGGTAAAATGTACTAACAGTGGTGTTAGGGGGGATATTTATTGTTCTTGTTTGGTTTGGGTTTTCCTTTTCCCCTTTTAGACAGAGAAGAGACGGAGTTAGAAACACATGGAGAAGACAAGATGGCGGCCACCAGCATTACTACAGAGGGAGGCGGGGCTTTTACTAAGTTGGAACTGGGTTTTTTCTTTCGGTAAGCAGTGGTAGAAACTAAACCTTTTAATTCATAAAGTGCCTGGGGGGATACGAGTGTTATTTGGAGCCTGTGAGAAGAGTTGCTCACCATGAAGCGAGTAGATACTAAAAAGCTGTGACTTAGTAGAGGACTTAGGCAAAAAAGGAAAGAGAGAGAACCCTCACTTCCAGAGACAGAGAAAAGAAGAACTGCTTCCACTTAAAAGTAATGTATCCTTAAAAGGTACACCCTATGGAACTAGTGACCCACAGAAAAACAATGTTGGAAAGAATGCTTTACCAGTGGGAAGGAGACAAATGGTAGCAAATTCGGGTGGGATTGCTGCCTGGTAGAAGTTAAAACCACGCTGAAGAAAACTTGTAAAAATGTTCCCTGTAAAAGGGAACCCCCAGAATACAACAAAAGAAAGTATCTCCCATGCTCTGCACCCCTGCACGTTTGGTGGGAAAGACGGGAAGGTGGAAGGAAGGAAGATAGTGTTGTTTCTTTTAAAGGTTTATTTTACTGTTGTTGTTCTCTTTTTAATCCTGTTAATAAAATTGCATTATAGTTTTAACCCAAACCTTGTTTCTGTGGAAACTTATTTCTCCCGTAATCCTTATTCTCACTCATGAGTATTCTAAATTCCCCATGAGTGAGTTAATATTTTTCTTTGCAAAAACCCACGACACCACAACAAACAAGAACAGAAAAAACCCCAATAAACTGTCTCAATAAACTGTCTCAGTCTCTTCCTGCTCTCTGTTCACAATTGGGCAGGACAGGTGTGATGTGAAAAATGCAGTTCACTCTCCTGTTAGAATTTAAGAAGTTTAATAAAAGACAATAGGGGACAAAATACAATAAAGCAAAAAGTACTAGCGCTAGGGTGCTTGGCACTCGGCCAAGAGCACACCTGTGGTTACGGAGACATTCCTTACATACTCTTTCGGTTGCATCAGCCTGATGCATATTCATTAATAAAAATGCATATTCATACCCCCCCCCAACTAATTTCCATTTTCCAGGAACTGTTTTGCATGGCTCCTCCTTGGGTCCGCCTTTTTAGAGCATGCGTGTTTCTTAGCTCCCTTTTTGTTATCGTTCTCCAGACTGGGCCTTGGTCCGTGGTTCCTACAGACGGGGAGGAGGGGTGTGCTGATAATAGTCAAGAGTCTTCATCCCACATCCTTTGGATGTTATCCAGCCAAGCAGACAATTCAGTTGCTACAAGCATAACCATATCAGCTATCCTACTACTATGTCTAAGTTTAACAGAAAATAAAAGCATTAGTTATTATTACAAAAACCTATATTCTTATAATAAAGCTACACATAGCCTTCATTTTATTTGCAAAAAGCCAACATTATAATATGCATTTATTACATGTGATGACTCCCCCATGGCTGCAGGGGGGCGCTGTGACATGAGTGTCGGCTGTCTCTCCGCACGCGGTGATGGCAGGTGTGGCCGGCAGGAGGGGATGGAGATGGGGCTTCCTCTAAGCAAAAAAACCTTGATTTACACAAAACGTGGTGCAGAAAATCCAGAAACTCGTGGTCTTTGAAGCAGGTGTTTGTTTATGTAGCGCACTGGGTACACGGGGGATAGTTCCTCCTAGTGCGCACAGTGGGGTTAAGTCACTTCCTCCCTCTTATGCTGTGAACACATTCATAATGGGGTCGTCTATTCTAATGCAAAGAAGTGTCTATGCTAATTAATCCCTGGAAGTAGATTACGTAATCTTGCGCAGCCACAGTTTTTTCTGGTGGTCGCAGGGAGGAAGGCTTGGTGGTTGTCTGGGGGTCTTCGTCATTCTGAACTTTTCACCTTTCCTTGGGGAGTATGCGTCTCTCTCTTGCTGTTTCAGCAGATTCTTGGTTGCCTTGTGGTCTATATTTCTTACCTCACTTCAGGAGACTCCCCATCTCCTCCTGTCTTTCAAGGCTATGGACATTATTTCTTAATGCTTATCATGCTTACATTCTTGTGTGGCCTTGCTGTTTCATCGTTTGGGAAATAGTTTCTCAAAACCGCACCACCAGTATGTGATGTGGAAAGACCACTTTCCAAATTTTAAATTTTCCCCTCACACCTCGAAGCTGTAGCAGAGGTACAGCAGGACTGGGAGGGGCAGCCCAGCTCCTGAACCACAGCCAGCAGAAGCTGGCTCTCTGGAAGGGGGACAGGTTAGTGTTAGGGTTAGGGTTTAGGATTAGGGTCAGGGTCAGGTTAGGGGTGAGGGTGAAGATTAGTTGAGTTAGGGGGTTAGGGTTAGTGTGAGGGTAAAGGTGATAGTGAGGGATAGGGTGAGGGTTAGGGGGTTAGGGTTAAGGGGTGAGAGGGCGAGGGTTAGGGGGTGACCGTGACGGTGAGGGTGAGGGTTAGGGATAGAGTTAGGGTGTCGGGTTAGTGTGTTGGGTTAGTGTGTCGGGTTAGGGTGTTGGGTTAGGTTTAGGGTGTCGGGTTAGGGTTAGGATTAGGGTTAGGTTTAGGGTTAGGTTTAGCGTGGCAGGGTAGGGTGTCGGGTTAGGGTTAGGGTGACAGGTTAGGGGTTAGGGTTAGGGGTTAGGGTTATGTTTAGCGTGTCGGGTTAGGGTGTTGGGTTAGGGTGTCGGGTTAGGGTGTCAGGATAGGGTTAGAGTTAGGGTTAGGGTTGGGGTATCGGGTTAGGGTTAGGCTTATCGTGTTGGATTAGGGTGTTGGCTTAGTGTGTAGGGTTGCCATGTCGGATTAGGGTGTCAGGCTAGTGTGTCGTGTTAGGCTATTGGGTTAGGGTGTCGGGTTCGGGTTGGGATTTGGGTTAGGATTAGGGTTAAATTTTAGGGTTAGGGTTAGTGCTAGAATTTTGGTTAGGGTTAGGGTTAGAGTGTCGGTTTAGGGTGTCGGTTTCGGGTTAGTGTTAGGAGTAGGGTTTCGGGTTAGGGTTAGGGTGTCGGGTGAGGGTGGCAGGTTACGGGTATTGGGTTAGGGTTAGGGTGTTGGGTTATTGTTAGGATTAGGGTTAGGGTGTCGAGTTAGGGTTAGGATGTTGGGTTAGGGTTAGGGTGTTGGGTTAGGGTTAGGATTAGAGTTTCAGGTTAGGATTTCAGGTTAGGGTTAGGGTTGGGCTAGGGTGAGGGTTAGGGTGCCACATTAGGATGTTGTGTTAATGTGTCGGGTTAGGGTTTCGGTCTAGGGTGTTGGGTTAGGGTTAGGTATAGGGTTAGTGTTAGTGTTAGGGTTAGGGTTGGGGTTAAGGTTAGGGTTAGGGTTAGCGCTAGGGTTAGGTTAGTGTGTGGGATTAGGGTATCGGGTTAGGGTTAGGTTTAGGGTTAGGGTTAGGGTTAGCGTGTCGGATTAGTGTGTCGTGTTAGGGTTAAGGTGTCAGGTTAGGGTGTGGGGCTCGTGTGTCGCTTTAGGGTATTGGGTTGTGGTGTGAGGTTAGGGCATCAGGTTAGGGTGTTGGGTTCAGATTGGGATTCAGGTTAGGGTTAGGGTTTAGGGTTAGTGTTAGGTGTTAGTGCTAGGATTAGGGTAAGGGTTAGGGTTAGGGTTAAAAGTTAGGGTTAGGGTGTCGAGATAGGTGCCACCAAGACACTGGGGGAAGGAGTTCTTTTTCCCATGGAAAAGGGCCTCCATTGGCATCCCGTCGCATGTAGCTGGCAGTGCAGTGCCACCTCCTAAAATCGCCGAGAAGGCAGATTTCTCTGGAAAATTGTCCATTGGAAAAGAGCCTCCTGGTGTCAGCTCGGAGGTGGCCTTTGGGGCTTTCAGGACAGCCAGAGTCCTATTTGCTGGCTGCTTTGGTCTTGGAGAAATCTGCGTTAGCAGCGATCTTAGGAGGTGGCACCGCCAAAAAATTCGCCCAAAACCCCTCAGCATTTACTCCAAAAAAACGCCCACGAATCACCCAAATTTGTCCCAAAATTCATCCCAAATCTGCCCAAAATTCACCTCAAATTCACCCAAAAACCCCAAAAATTCACGGAAAAGTTCACCCCAAATTTCACCAAAAGTCACCCAAAATTTCACCAAAATCCCTCAAAATTCACCCAAAAATTCACCAAAAAAAGCCCAAATTTTACTCCAAAAAACCCCCAAAATTCATCCAAATTCCCCCCAAAATTTACCCAAAATTCACCCAAAATCCCCTTAAACTCCCCCAAAATTCCCCCCCAAAAAAACTCAAAAATTGCTCAAGATTCACCCAAAATTTGCCCAAAATTCACTCCAAATTCACCCAAAATCCCCCAAATTTTTCCAAATCCTCCCCAAATCCTCCTCAAAATCCACCCCAAATTCCCTCCAAAATCCTCCCAAACTGCCCTGAATTCTCCCAAATTCCCCCAAAATTGTCCCAAATTCCCCAAAATCCCCTCAAAATTCCCCCAAATCCTTTCAAATTATCCCCAACCCCCCCCAAATCACTCATAGCTCACCCAAATTCCTTCAAAATTCCCCCAGATTTTCCCCAAAATCCTCCCAAATTCCCTTGAAATCCCCCAAAATCTTCTGAAATCCCCCCAAATGCCCTCAAATTCTCCCCAAATCCCCAAAATTCGCTCAAAATTCCCCCAAAATTCCCCCAAATTCACCCCAAATTTGCCCCAAATTCACCCAAAAACCCCCAAAACTCACCCAAAATTCACCCCAAAATTTCCCCAAAACCCACCTAAAAATTTACCCTAAATCCCCTCAAATTCACCCAAATTCACCCAAAATTCACCTCAAAAACCCCCAAAATTTGCTCAAAATTTTCCCCAAATTTCACCAAATTTTCCCAGTTTTCCCTTAATTTTCCCCCAAAATCCCAAAAATTCCCAAAATTCCATCAAATTTCCCCAATTTTCCCCCAAATCCCCCAAAAGTCCCAATTTTTTCCAATTTTTACCCAAATTCCCTTAAAATTTTCCCAAAATTCTCCTCAAATTTTCTCCAAATTTCCCCAAAATTCCCCCAAAATTTCCTTCAGATTTCCCCCAAATTTCCCCAAATTCCCCTGAATTTTCTCCAAAATTCCCAAAAATTCCTTCAAAATCCCTAAATTTCTCCAAATTCCCCCAGAAATCCCAATTTTACCTCAAAATTCCCCAAATTCCCCCAAATTTCCCCAATTTCCCCCCAAAATCCCCCAAAATTCTCCAAATTTCCCTAAATTTCCCCAAAATTTCTCCAAATTTCTTTCAAATTTCCCCCAAATCCCCTTAAATTCTCCCAAAAACTCTCAAAATACCCCCAAAATCTCCTGAAATTCACCCAAAATTCACCCAAATTCCCCCAAAATCGCTAAAATTCACCCAAAATCAGGAAAAATTCACCCAAAATTCCCTCAAGTTCACCTGAAATTCTCTCAAAATTCACCCCCAAAACTCCCCAAAATTCGCCCCAAATTTTACCCCAAATTCATCCCAAATTCACCTCAAATTCTCTCAAAAATTCATTCAAAAAAATCACCAAAATTACCCCAAATTCACCCAAAATCCCCCCAAAACTCACCCAAGAAGCCCCAAAATTCACCCAAAAATCACCAAAAATTCATCCCAAAAATCATCAAAAATTGCCCCAAAATTCACCCAACATTCTCTCATAAGTCACCCAAAATTCATCCCAAAAACCTTCAAAAATCACCCCAAATTTCACCCCAAATCCACCCCAAAATTCACCCGAAATTCACCCCAAATTTGCCCAAAAATTCACCCCAAATTCACTCAAAAGTCCCCCAAATTCCCTCAACCCCCCCCAAAATCTCCTGAAATCTCTCTAAATTCCCTCAAATCCTCTCCAAATCCCCCAAAAGCACAAATTTTCCCGTTTTCCCCCCGTTCCCAGGCTGCTGCTGCTGCCGGACTCGCGGGGTCTGATGGAGGAGCTGGAGGCGGCTCCCGACCCCTTCTTCAGGGTCATGGGCGTGGAGCTACCACAGGTAAATCCCAGTTTTTCCCACATTCCCCACATTTTCCCAAAATTCGGAACCTTTTTTCCATAATTTTTCCAATTTTTTTACCATTTTTTGGCCTTTTTTTCCTTTTTTGTTACCATTTTTTACCATTTTTTTGCCGCTGCCTCTTTCTGC
>VZTJ01002490.1:0-65603 GCA_013397795.1 Orthonyx spaldingii | reverse complement strand
TCAGTCAGACCCAATACAAAGGGTTTAATCCAGATAAACACTTCAAGTGAGCAAGGATAGATGAAAGAAATGAGAAACAAGCAACACACCCAAGGATGTAAGGGCAAAATGCTACAATGGGAAAAAGAAAAACATTGAAAGGGGGAAAAAAAAAAAAGGAAGAGGTTGGGACACTTACTATATACCTGTACAGAATTATATAGCAAGTATAGAGATCTGTCCAACAACAAAAAAGCCATGTCACGGTAGCTTGTATACAGCAACTTATGGCTTCATGCCAGCTCTAATTTTGTTAGCCATACCAACATGCACAGCATAGAACTCCAACGGGCTGGAGGAGCCACTACACACCCTGCATTCACTTACGCTGAATTGTGTGTGTTTCTTGTGCAGTCTTTACAGAGTCATCCTCTCATTTTCTAAATAGATATGTTGTTAGGAGCTTTTCTCATGATTGCAGCGGGACTTAGCAGATGTTACAGGTAATCAGTACACAAACATGCTGCAGAAGGGGGTAGCTAAGCATTTAACTCTCCACATTTACAGGTGTGCTGTTAAACCAATTTTCTTCCACCTGGAAGGTGAAATCAGTTGCAGTGCAATCCTATGAACATGGATAAACAGCAATAGCTGAATGAAGACACATAACCATACCTCAGCCACATGCAGGGAAAACACTTAAAGGGAAAACACTTGAAGACCAGTGGGCAAATTCTGCCTTTTGTGAGAAACCCACCAAGCAGGGGATGTTATAACTTAAAGTTTATGAAAAGAGATGTAGGAAGAACAGGACAAGCCTCAGACAAGATGTAGTTTCATGTCTGGTATTCTCAACACTAAAGGAAAGGGGATGCAGTTCCTTGTGCAGCTTTACTGCTGAATGTACAGACGTATGTCAAGGACAGACACATTGAATAAACTGTTAAAAACACATCCCTGTTGGCAACCTGAGTCTGCTGAAATGTGGAGCTCCATTACCCATGATGGAATCTCTAAGGAAAGAGCTGGCAGAGATACATCTTTATTCCCAGTATAACTTTCAGCCTAATAGTGACAAGGAAGAGTTCAAGTATACCAGATTTGCACCATTACACAGTTGGAGAACTGGTGTCATTATAAATGTACTCCATAGGGCTTCTGGGGCAAATCATTCCTGCTAGTGATGCCAAGAAGTGAACCCAGACGTACCGTGATGGAAGAGCTCTCCTGACAACCTCTACTGTACCTTTTGGCAATTATACAAGTACCTCTGGCTGGTCACAAATACCTCTGGCATCAGCCCAGCCTGATTGGTAAACGGAACCATTCATTAGAGAAACTCCCAGTCACCATGGCTGCAACTATTGACAGAAGGAGCTGACAACAGAGAGGCAATTCAGGATTATGATATCAAAACATTCTGAAAAAATGGAAAGCATTAAGGAAATCACCAGGGCAGGGGCTATGAAAGAAATTCTGGGATATAGAAAGAGGCAGCCATCTTTCAAGAAGAAAGATGCACAATAGACAGTAGACAGAGAGCCATGAAGCGCCATGAAGTCAGAGTAGGTGCAGAACTACGTCCTATTGGAAACATAAGAGAAATAGTGAGCAGATTTTGGCCTGAAGTCATCATGCATGGAAAACGACTGCATGGGGTTTCAGGTCAAGACTTAGGAGCCATACATGTGTCCACAACACATGTGGCTGGGAATCCAGCTTTAGCATGTAAGATAGTCATATGCCCTAGAAATAGCCATCTTGTCACTGATCCCCCCAAACCTTTCTGAGAACAGCATTTCTCCCTTGGGAGTCACAGCTGCTGTGGGCCATGGCATGAAGGGGCAGCAACATCTTTCCTAAGAGACCCCAGAGGATACAAGGGAGTCAGATCCCAGGGCTGATCAGGTAATCAGGCTGGTCATGAAGCAACTCATACAAAAGGTAACCCCATGCTTCCAGCTGAATGGGAAAAGTAACACTGCTTCCGGGTGACTGGCAGCCATGCCAGCAGATTGAGAATTATCTCATGAGACTGGTACGTGCTTCACACCTGGGCCTGAACTCCCATGAGCTGATCTAAAAAGGAGGTTGCACTAATGCTGTTCATGAAAACAAAATTTGGAGGATGAAGCCATAGTTTCTAATTTTCAGATTCTACAGTTTCAGAAGACCCAAACCTCAACTTATGGTGGCTTTTCACTGTCAATAACAGGGACTGTATGCTCTTATTCCTGCCAGGATGGTCTTCTAAGGAACATGAGGGGAAGAGGCAAGCTCAGGGACCTGATGTTGTGTTCTGTAGAGGGTCATAGCCTAACACTCTTTGCTCAGTCAACTGCCCACTGTGCCCTGCAGCAGGATTTTTGTAAGTCAGTGCCAAAGGGAAATCCAAGTGCAATGCATCTTCCTGTGAATGCCTGAAAAAGTACCACCAGCAGTAGAGACAGACAGAGATTGATGTCAAAGATACAGAAGACAGAAGTATGCTGCTTATCACATGCCAACGGACCATCACATGCCAACAGGAGACATTTTCCTGAGAACTAGATAGTTACTGAGCATTGACTGAAGGGAGAGGGAGACATGATAACTTCTCACGAAGAACCCAGAGAAGGAGCAGTGCAAGGTACACGGGGAACAGAGTGAAAGCCTTCTTGTCACAAAAAAACCAAAAGATCTGGGATCATAGTGCACATGAATTTTTACCTTGCTGTCGAATAGATACATAAAATAAGGACAAAAGGCAATGTCCAAATTGCAGTGAAATGCTCATTGTGTGAGGTAGCTACAGATTCAGGAAGACAAGACTGCACATGGAAGGCATCCAGTACATATAACAGACATCCAGGACATATAAAACCTAGGCCAGGAGACATGGGATAAGCCTCAGCCTACACCAGTGGATTTGGAAAAATAAGTTTGTTTCACAACATTTCAGACTTGGCAAGTTATGACTTAGGAGACTCAAACTGGCAGCAAGAGGGGAACAATTCCCATGCCAGCAGCTGTGATGTGAAGCTGCTTCAGCCTCCTGAACACCCATCAGCCACAGTGGCACAGGCCACCTCCTTTTTTACCCCAAAAACCGACAGCTAGGTGAAAAAACTCCAACAACACACACCTGGAAGAAACAAGGCTTCAGAAGCTGGAAAAGGTGATTACAGAAGTTCTCTACCAAGCCTAATTTTCATATTATATGTTGTAATCTGCATGGAGGTGGGACAGAGGGGTGGGAGTTGTCACTTGGAGAGCTCATGGGGAGCCCATGGAAGTCAGTCTGTCTGCACCTGACCAGAGCACTGCCTGCATGTGGGGCATCTCAAAGGGCTTCAAGCCTATTCAATATTCTGAGCTTAAAGCATTCTGCTTCTCAGCCAGAATGCAAACTGTGGTGGAACAAGCTTATGCCACTCAGAAGGGTAAGAGGTACTTACTCTCTGCTAGACTCCAAGGGAGGGGAGATGGGGTACAGGGTCTGTGACCAAGTTGCAGCTCACTGCTTGCACAAGTCTAGGACAGCTAAGCAGCGTGAATTGCTCCAGGGAGGCTGTAAAGATACAGTCCTGTGTATGGTGTTAAAGAGTGCTGTGATATGAGGGGCAGTTTTTTGAGGCGGACATTAAAACAATTTCTTGAACACTCACTCATTAAAAATTCTACTGCTGTTTTAACAAGATTAGGATGCTATGTGAGGCACAGTGAGCTTTTATGAGGGAATGCAAAATCGTGCCAATCATTCCTGGCCTGTGTCTCATATCAAGGTTAAAGATCAGTTCCTTCGGTGTGTCAGAAGATCCTGGACTTAGTTTTGTGAAAAACGCTGTTCACTCTCCTGTTAGAATTTAAAAGTTTAATAAAAGACAATAGGGGACAAACACAATAAAGCAAAAAAATACTAGCACTAGGGTGTTTGGCACTCGGCCAAGAGCACACCTGTGGTTACAGAGACATTCCTTACATACTCTTTCGGTTGCATCAGCCTGATGCATATTCATCAACAAAAATGCATATTCATAACCCCCCAAACTAATTTCCATTTTCCAGGAACTGTTTTGCATGGCTCCTCCTTGGGTCCACCTTTTAAGAGCAAGCGTGTTTCTTGGCTCCCTTTTTGTTATCGTTCTCCAGACTGGGCTTTGGTCCGTGGTTCCTACAGACTGAGGGTGCTGATAGTAGTCAGGAGTCTTCATCCCACATCCTTTGGATATTATCCAGCCAAGCAGACAGTTCAGTTGCTACAAGCATAACTATATCAGCTATCCTACTACTAACTTTAACAGAAAATAAAAGCATTAGTTATTATTACAAAAGCCTATATTCTTATAATAAAGCTACACATAGCCTTCATTTTATTTGCGAAAAGCCAACATTATAATATGCATTTATTACAGTTTTTAAACCTGTGTTGCCAGTTCAGATCATGTATATAAATGATCTTTATCTGTTTCAAACCTTACCATAGCTCTGCAGAGATAAAACCTCAAAAACGTAATCTGTAATTCCTTTTACCCTTCACTTCCCAGTCCTGCTTCATTCTCTATCCTACTAACTTTGCTTCTGGTGGTTTTTCTGGTTCTTCTCTTTTCTTTATCCCTTCCACAATGAGGATACTCAGTCTACCCCTTTCACAGCTCTGCAGGCAAGAATGAAAACATTTCTCCCCACGTGTCAGACTTACTGTTGCTGACCTCCTGCTGTTACAGCACACACCTTTCCATGTAAAGGCTGCAATATGATTGTCTATGCCAGGATTTCTGGTGACCAGCAGCTGGGGTTTGATGTTCCTGCGGAAGGAGAGGATGTGCTCGGCCACATAGACATGCTGCTAGAATGGAGATGACAGTTGGGAAAGTCCTTGGGAAATCCCAATGTTTTATTGAAATCAGAACAGATCTTGGTTTCAGCAAATCAGCTGAGAAGCTAAGAATGCCTTGTATGGCTAAAACATTCCCAGTAACACAGCACATCTGGTAACCCCATGGACAGAGTTAAAAAGAAATAAAACTTCCCAGGGAAAAGTTCAGAACTTTGATTAATACCTCCTAGAAAAGGAAAGTGCTTGATGCTGATGTCACAAAAGTTTTGCATTACTACAACTCCATTAATTGAGTCACTACAGTCTTTCACCACCACTGGAGCAGCACTTTCTGATGGGCAGATTTTGGTACACTATCCCTTTCTTCCCCAAATTTCAAGATATTCACACTCCACAGATCTGGGAATTTCTCTGGAATAGCTGTCAAGGGCTTTGATAAGTGTATCTTAGGGTGGATATTCCCAGCTGCTCTATATCTCATGTACTTCACTCTCTTAACTCTGGCAGGCATGATCCCAGCAGATGGCTATGCATGGACAGCTCAATATACTGTTCATATTAAATGCCCTAATTATTTATGAAAATACAAATACTGATACATTTTTGTTTACTCTCTATTGTTTATACACTTTGATTTGGACATCCAGACATTAAAATAAGTTCCTAGTCCAGGGCTTAGACACCATAGCAGATTAGTTACATGATGAAGCCGAGATGAGAACAGCAGTAGCAAGCCAAATGACTTCTCTTTGCATAAAAACAGTCTAAGTATTCATCCCAAACCCAATAATCCCAAAATTACTACAGAAAGCTAATTCCTCCAGCTAAAACATTCATGTTACCAACTTAAGCACCCTGAATCCAGCTTCTTATCATGAGATATGCTTTCTCTCAAATGCTTCAAAAGCAGCACTTGGGCTATGGCTGCATAGAAGAATGACATATCCCTCATCTCCTGAGCATGCATGGGTGCTGCACAGGTAGGCTGCAAGCCCAAGGTTTTCTGTGTGTCCCAGAGATGAGGTTCCCACATCACCATGGCAGAATAGTCCCCATATCCAAGATAAAACTATCTATTTGGCTGTGCTTTACTTTAAGGCAGGGAATAAGCTGCCAAGCTGAGGGTTCCCAGGGATGAACACTTCATGCACAAATTTCACATGTGTTTGCTTTCCTCAGGTCCATGTGCAGGAGCACAAAACCCAAAAAGTGCATCACCATGAGCATGGCAAGTAAGTATTTTAATAACATACGCTGCAATGAAGTCAGCAAAGGCCCTCAAGCCAAGCTTACAAAGTCAAACTGAAGAACGAGTGATTTCATAGCTGGGGCTCAGGTCGGGACCTCAGTGGCATCAAACCCTGATAGACACGCAGCCTCAGGGCTTAGTGTCAGACCTATGGGTAGAAGAGATTGCTGCTGTGAACACTACAGTCAGGTCAGGCCAGGCTTCTCACAGGGAGGCTTGATGGCCCTTTTGCACCTGCTGTATGGGAGTCAAAATGCAATCCAGAAGGAAGAACAAATATTCTCCAATGCACAAATAGTGTGTGTTTGATTTGTTTAATGAATTTTACATTTCTTGCACACCATATATTGAGCAGAGTGATTGCAGCAGCATATGTATCCAGAGAGCAGGAAACAGACTGCCAATGACCTTCTCAGGATATCAGCAAAATAAACAAACATAACATGCACATCAGGTGCCAGCACTGGGATAAACTGAATCTGCAGAGAAAGTGCCGTTGGAATTTCCCTTTAAACCTACCAAGCTGTAAAGCCGCCTGGGTGCAGAGAGCAGTCAAAATCAGAGCAGCGTGTGAATGTTTTAAAAGGGGTGGATTAATTCATGTGAACCAGTCAGCTCAGCTGAAACTGCTGCTCAGCTGCTGGCTTCAGCTGCCTGCTTCCTGAGAGCGTGCTTTTTCTTCCCCTGCAAAAGACCTTCCCTGGTGGGAAGGCAAGTGTCCACTATGGGCATGCCTGTGGTGCAGGTGCTGGGCAATGACCTGCCAGTCTTTGCTCCATAGCTAATCACAGAATTACAGAATATTCTGAGTTGGAAGGGACCCAGAAAGTTCATCAAGCCCAGTTCCTGGCCCTGCACAGCACCATCCCCAAGTCACACCATGCGCCTGAGAGCATTGTCCAAAAACTTCTTGAACTCTGTCTGTGCTGTGCTGTGCTGTGCTCCAGGGAAGTGCTGTGACCACTTCCCTGGAGAACCTGTTCCATTGCCCAAACACCCTCTGGGGGAAGAACCTTTTTCTAATATCCAACCTAAACCACTCCCCTTCTCCAGGCTCATCAGACCAAGTGATTTCAGCCACTCCTTATAATGCTTCCCCTCATGGCCTGTGAGCATCTCCATTGCTCTCCTTTGGACACTCTCTGATAGCTTTGTATCTTTCTTATATTGTGATACCCCAAACTGCCCCCAGGACTTGAGGTGAGGTGGCCCCAATACAGAGCAGAATGGGACAACCCCCTCCCTTGCCCAGCTGGCGATGCTGTGCCCGATGTACCCCAGGACACGCGTGGCCCTCCTGGCTGCCAGGGCACTGCTGACCCATGTTCAACTTGCCATCGACCAGGATCCCCAGGTCCCTTTTTGTGGTGCTGCTCTTCAGCATCTCATTTCCCAGTCTGTCTGTACATCCAGGGTTGCTCCATCCCAGATGCAGAATCCGGCACTTGACCTTGTTAAACTTCATATGATTGGTGCTTGTCTGTCCTCTGATTTGTCCAGGTCTCTCTGCAGGGCCTCCCTGCCCTCAAGGAAGTCAACAGCTCCTCCCGATTTTGTACCATCTGTGAACTTCCTTACTATCTCTTCCAGTCCTGTGTCCAAGTCATGAAGATGTTGAAGAGCAGAGGGCCGAGCCAAGGATGGGGCCCCGTGGAACCCCACTAGTGACAGGTCACCAGTCTGATTTCACCCCATTCACTGTAACTCTTTGTGCCTTACCCATTAGCCAGTTGCTCACCCATCACATGACATGTTTATCCAGCAGTGGACTGCACATTTTGTCCTGAAAAATCCTGTGACGGTCAGTATCAAAAGCTTTGCTGAAATCCAAATGGAGGCAGATGCAGAGGGTCTATTCCTGTCAAACTGAGAAAGGAGACCTGCTCAGCAAGGGTGATTCTGATGACAGCATGAATGTGCAATGTTCTCCCCAGGGCTGTGGGCTTACAGACAGTGAGGGTGAAGCTCTTCACAGCAATCACTTCTCAAGGAACTGAGTCTTGCTCTGAGTAAGGGACTCCAGAGGAGTAACATACCTACATACATGTGTGTGTGTGTGCGTGTGTGTGTGTATATATATATATATAAAAAACTATACAGCTATATATAGTTATAAATATATATAATGGGTACATATGGCTAATGGCTTGAAGTGATTGACTTCTGGGAAAGATGAAAAATGTTACTGAACCCTTGTGAAAAAACCTGAAAGAATTTAATAGAAAATTACAGCCTTTCTCAAGAATTTAATATAGAATTATATAGAACAGTTGAAAACAACAATAGAAGGGATATTACTCTCTATTAAACTCTATAGGTTTCAGAGCAGTTTAAATAGGGCCTTTTAATGTTTCTGCAAATGTTTCTATTACATCCTGTAGGGTTTTTCCACATGGATCTTAGCAGCCGTCAGGGAAAACCCGGTGCCAGTGAGTTCCTAAGCAAACAAGTCAAGCAGTTCTGATAATTTACATTATACTGAGCTTTGCAGCTCTGCTGCAGCTCCATGAGCCTCTGTGGGATTAGAAATAGCTCAGGGAAACTGGGTCTTTGGAAGAGACTTTGCTTTCTGGTGTCCCAGCAGTATGTGGTCATCACCACATAAAGCAACCTTTCCTTTTTGTGCTGAGTGGACCTTACAGGGATCTGTTGATGTAATATCTAAACACAAAGAATAGCCTTAATTTTGGACTAAGATATGACAATAAACATAGCTGCACAAAGAAGGATAAAGTATCTAGGGATACCAGTGACTGGGATACCCTCTGAAAAGCAGTCTCTGAGGGATGTTGGCACTGACCACTGCCTTCAGCCAAAATGCTGTCTTTGGCCAAAGTTTTTGTTTCAGATTCATTTTGCTCACCGAATAATACGTGTGGTGACTTAAGCATTTTAAGTGTGTTGAATTAGATACATTATGAAAGGTATCCATGTTCATAGCGCTATCTTTAACCATTATAAGAACAGTGGACAAATTATATGGGCTGCAGCAGTCGTATAAAACATTACATAGCAAAATGCACGTATAGTAATATATGATTAATTTACCTCTTTTTGACCAGGAAAGATATATTTTGTGTGTTCCACTGCCCTCAGTTTAGTGGTGTTTAAAATTACTAAGTACATTTTGTACATCTCCTCCTCAGCAAAGTCATCCTAAAATCTACCTCTCATCACTCTTAGTAACTTGAAAAACTGATGCCCATCTTCTTCAGTCTGCACAGACTGATGGTATTCCATAGCTTAAAAGACTGAATGAAAACTCCAGCAGTGCCTACATCAACATTCAAATATCTGAGCTTTGCACTGAACCACTCCCTGATCCAGACAGTGACATGTGCCCATGGCAAAGTACTGTTCCATACAAAAACTATTTTTATTAATTGGGGGAAATTACAAAAGTGGGAAGCAAAGTAGTGAGCTTGCTTAATGTGTGGTATTGCAGTGTGGTGATCCTACCATTGTCCAGATAAATTTTCATACCATTGTTCGAACCCTGCTATACTCCTGTCACTGGATTGAACCTCAGTATTCTATTATGCTAAGATGCTGAATGGTCTCATTGGTCTCATTGGATGTCTTCTGCTCATAACTTTTTTTAAGCTATCCAAATATAAGAAAGGCTTAACTGTACTTCATCATGGAACTTTTTATAATCTCTTGATATGCTTGTCTTCCCCATCTAATAACAGCCCCAATTCAACCCACCTGCTATTGATTTTCTTTTAGACTGTATAAATTTAGCTTTCTTAGCAAAAACATACTTTTCAAAAGATGCTCATCCTTTCAAGTCTGAAATTCAGTTATTTTCAAAGTAAAAATAATTTGCTTATGAAACCTCAGAAGGCTGACAGCAGCAAGAATTAGTGCATGGGTCCTAAATACCTTGCCTAATTCACCCAACTCTACATATACCTTACTTGAAAGGTGTCTAAACAGAGAAGGAGAAAGCAAACTATGTACCTCAGCTCTCCTTATACCCCATCTGGAGACAGACACAAAATTTCACTTAATATCTACAGCAGAGGCTCAAGATGCTTCAAGGATTTACACAGTCATACAAAATCATTGATGTGAAGCTATTTATTTCTGTAAACACATCTGCAAGGTGAGGTTCCAAAGGCTGGAGGGAAAAGGATGTTATATATACTGAACAGACTTTTCTCTGCAAACACATTTTCCAGATTTGTTTGTGGAAGAGCTCTCAGTGTGACTTGCCGGCCAATACTGTAAAACCAGTTGAAACATTAGTTGTGTCTGAATCTAATTTTTCTCTGATTGTCATTCTTCAAAGTCCACCCATATTCAAATGCTCATTGGAAGCACAATTGCAAGGAGGGGAAAATCCTTCTGCCTGGTGAGAGAAGCAGAAGCAAGAATCCTTCCAGGAGCACTCTTATCAGCAAATCCATGGAGACTTATCAGAAGATATACATCCAGAGGTTTTCAAGCTGCCTTTTTGTACTTCTCCTTAAGTCTGGAGTTTGATATCATTATGGGACATTTCCAAGGCAGCAGCAGCAACCACTGCTTAATCTTTTCACAAGATGTAAATCAGTTTCAGTAATTATCATAATAGATGGTTTGCTCATGTTTTATTGCTGGGAAAAAATACCATGTCTTATAAATTCCTCAGTGCTGTAACATCAAAGCAGCAGGGTTGGCATGCAGATCCAGAGGGGAGGGGAGACTAATTTGATGAGGATGTATATGTGATAGACAGAGATTTCATTTAAGGGACCATCCTGAATAGTGTATGTCAGACTGAACCCTGGAATCTTGTATACTGGGCACAAAAATCATGCATCCGAGGTGCAACCCTTGAAGAACTGAAGTGATAGCTCATACCAAATACAATTAAGAAGAGTCAAAACACCTTGGAACAGCACTTTAGGGAATTAGAGGGGAGACAGGGGGAATCTTACACTGCCAGCTGCACACAGAAGGAAAGAAGACTGACTCAAACTGGGCTTCTGGGGGTCAGAAGGGCTCCTTTGGGACTCACAAAGGCACAGGGATACCATATCTCTTTCCCTTGGGTTGTCACCCTGCAGCCAGGATCAACAACAGTCAGGCCAAAACGGCCCTGGTCTCCTCATCACCAGGCTCCTTCCTGGTAGTTTTCTGCAGCTGAACACAAATCCCGAGAGTTCAACTAGATCATTAGCCTGTTTCCCATGAATGCAAAAGTTGTGTTTAGTGAATCTGGCATCCCAGCCCCCAGTCCTCTACTTCTCTGGAGAAATGTCTTGCAAGTGTAAAACCCATCAGCTTCACACCATTATTTTTGGTCTCTTCAAATTTTACTCCCCTTGACTGAAACTGAGAGAATCCAAGAGTGCTTTAGGGATCAGGGCACACATCCTGCTTTCAGATGGGCAGAGTGGCCTTCCTAAAAGAAATTAATGGCATCACTTTTTTGTCCAGGAAAAAACACTTCTGTGTGTTATACACCAACAAGCAATAGGTTCACATCACAGAGAAGTGGTAGAAACAGAGGAAATGAAATTTAACATGAGAGAGGAAAACAAGTAAATACTACATTTTTTTTTCAAGTGACTCCATGTGCGAGTGATTAACTTTTGCTGTTTCGGGAGGATAAAGGGGAAGCCAAGATTCTCTGTAACTGTTTGAAGTACTGAACACAGCAGTAAATATGGAAAATTTCACCAGTTTGGCAGATGCTGTAAAATATTTTTGTTGCAAACACCTTATGTTTGTGGTCCTAACACTGACCCCAGCCCAGCAATTTGTAATCTCAGGAAGCATTGTATTAGCTTTCACACAATCTCAACTCTCGCAAAGCTGCACATCTCAAGGAAAATTTACAGCTTCTGAACTGGGAATGTGTCATAGTGCAATGACAAACACTAGCTGGTCTGCAAAGGTAGAGTGTTCCCATTCTCAGCATCTGTGGGACCAAGGGAGACAGGCTGTTGTTGTTGAGCAGCTGAAGAATGCACACTGCTCAAAGCTCAAGAATGTGGAAATGGCAGAGCTTTTTCATAAGGCCATTAAAAATGATATCTTAACAACATCTGCAATTAAAAATGCTCAGAGTTGGAAGAGACCTTCCAAAAAAACATGTGGATCATAGAACTCATTCCGTTCTTATGACTTAAAAATCTGACAGCATAAGCCCAGAAAAATGAGAGAAGTGCCTCTTCCCTGTCTGTTGTTTAAGCAGCTTCCTCAATTCCAAATTTCAGTGACAAATGATGGTTCTGTTGACCCTAGGATGTCCTTCAGCCCTGTGCAGCAGTCCACTGCTATAGATGTTATTGCAGGAGAAGGGCGTTGCTTGTTGTATGTCACACCTCTATATGTCATGAATACGTTTCATATTCTGCATATTTAGATATACCTCAAGCTGAAAAATAACACCAAAATCTTTTAAAGGCAACTGGGTAACTCAAGGGTTTGGTAAAGTAACTGCACTTTCATTTCCCTCTTGTGGGTTCAGGTGCACCCATCAAAAAGAAGTGCAATTTTTGTGAAATGAGAACTTGACTTCTCTGGTCTTGGTCTACGAAGAGCTGTGGGCTCTTCTTAAGACCTATCCTGGTTATTAGCACTATCAAGACACACCTGTAAGTGATCTGGGCAAATGGGCCATCAGGGCACAAAAGCTCAGCTTAAGTCTTCCATCTGATGTGAAGGGACCTCCTTGTGGGATTACCACAAATTACAATTTACATGCCCTACAGCTGAACAGGCATCTTCTTACTCCATGGCTGGTAGAATGCCACCCTTTTCAGGGCTCAAATTCATGCTAAAATGGAAAAAAAAAAAAAAAAAACCTAAAAATGGCAAAAACTAAAGGAAAAGAGAGTCTTTGGTGGGTTTTCTGGGAGCTCCCTGACAAATAGGATAAAATGGCAACTATGAAAGGAATATTCAAATTAAAGAAATGTTGGGATAGGGTTAATACAAGTTTGTTAATTATCTGGTAAGGACCTGCTCAGATGTACTTTGTCTCTGCATGTGCACACACACAAACACTTGCTTCAGTGCCTTGCTTGAATAATAAGGCACAACAGGGCAATCATTGTTGTACCATAATTGCACTCCTCGGGTGTACGCCATCCACGAACCTGAAGGAGGAGTGCTATCAGCAGCCTGAGAAGTATGATTATGGCCCAACAAGGCATGCCCTGTTGTGACTTATTACAATTAGAAAAGCTATCTACAGTGTTGCAAACCTTGAGGTGAGGGCTATGAGAAATGCTTTTTAAAAGCCTGTGTTCTGGTAGTGCATATTTAAAATGTTGTACCTGCTGCTAGGACTCCCCATTAGCCAATCATATTGCTCAAGTATCCTTTGAATGACATACTTCATGCCCCATCGCAACTCTATGCTGAAAGATTAGAGGAATTAGTAACATTTTTCAACCCTCTTTGAGATCTCAAGAGACCTGCAAAGCAATAAGTGGTATACAGCAACTGAAATTACATGCCCGTTACCAACACCAAAAAAACATTGTCAAATATCTGAGGACTGTTAACTGCTTTTCTTCCAAACAGATACATTTTTTAGCAAACAGCTTTCAAGAGACACTAGCTGAAAGGAAAAAAATAGAGGTTTTACCACATGCTTTCATGGGTGCACATCTATCCATTCTTCAGCTTTCAAACCAGGGCCAAATGGGAATGAGACCTACCTATTTTTCAAAGCAATTGTGAAGATTGATTAGAACCTATAATGGCCTCAGAGATGTTCAACTGGCAGGCATTCCAGGTATGCAAAAGTATGGGGAAAGCATATAAGTACAACGAGCTGCAAAATATCCAAGTGGGAGAAATCGTTCACCCTAACATGACAAGAATTGTTAAAACAAAGACAGTGCCTTTTCTGTGTAGGGACCCAGGTAGAAGCTCTGTAGGGGGGTGTTTGTTTAGTAATCCTAAATTAACTAGGGACAATGGCAAGGATGCAGGACTTAAAACGAACTTGTAAGGCTCTTCATCCAACACAAGTGCAGAATGTGTCCTGCATGTCCAGAAGGCTCTTTCACCTTGAATGTGAACGATAGCTTCAAACAAAGTGATGGTGTACAGGTTTTGATGAATTCTGAGCTCCCTCTAAACCACATTGGAGTAAAAGCTGCCTCAAACAATCCTTATAAGAAAACACCTAACACAGACATTGCAGCTTCAAACCATTTTGGGG
The DNA here is from genome assembly GCA_013397795.1 of Orthonyx spaldingii. Taxonomy (NCBI): domain Eukaryota; kingdom Metazoa; phylum Chordata; class Aves; order Passeriformes; family Orthonychidae; genus Orthonyx; species Orthonyx spaldingii. The sequence goes on along the minus strand of VZTJ01002490.1, from coordinate 51,386 downwards.
AAAAAATAATAAAAGGGGGGGATTGCATACAATATTAAATTCAGAGAGTTTTACAGCCAACATCTGGATATTGGGACAGCTGGAGCGGTGTTGTGTAATGCCTGAGAAGGGCAGAATAAAAAAAACCTAAGAAATTGCCCAGTGATACCAAATCATCAACTAGTCAAAACACGTTGGAGCTAATGTATATTAATCACTGGAAACCTTAGATAAGTTCAGTAAACACTGTCTCTTACAATATGTTAAAAACAAAAAAAAAGGCTTTGAAACAGCACTGTGCTCAGGAGTCTGATCCAGAGTTCACTGATTTATGTTGGAATGTTTCCATTCACCTCAGTGAGTTTTGTGCATTGAGCTATTTCAAGCCCAGGCAGCAGTTCAAAAATAACTTTACAGCATTATCCCAATTGTTTATTTGTGTATGAAAGGCACTGAAAAAGTACACATGGCCAAGCAGAAAAAGAACACTTATGAATATTTTTAAATTGCCATCATCAAAACCACTAACAACATAAAAATTCAACTATTTATGATGTTGTAACACCGGCCTTAACAGGGATGGTGGTGGAGAAACTATATGTAATATAATCAACAGTCTAACAAACCCCAGGGTTCTCCTGAGGATTTTAATATGCAGAATGTTTAAAATATTAAACAAACAATAATATATGATTAATAATTTTAACAATAAATCCTGAAAGGTTCTCTCCAAAATTTGTTCAAACTGTTTCATAATAAGCTTACAAACTGCAGAAAACATGACATATATTTTAACGTGACCCAATAGGATAAAAAGAAAGCTCTGTTTGTCCACTGTTGCCTGACTTTGGGTTCATTGAGCTAGGCTGAGTAGATTTGAAATGAATCAAGATGTTTAACATCTGCCTCCTGTTATTAGGATATTCTCTTCCTATACAACAATAAATGCTTTGTTGGGGTTAGGCTGTGGATTTCATGACTCCGTGGACTCATGTTTCCTTAGCATCTGAACTGCAGACCACAAGTAAAAGGTACATTATAAGTCTTTTGAAATCTATCAATGCATGTAGGTTGAAAAGATTAATTAAGAGACAGTAGAATCTGCTTGCTTGGTCTTATACAGCTGGTATCTGACCACATGTTACAAGACATCACATTAAGGCAAAACCAGATTTTTGATTAAAATTAGCTCATGAAAAGTATTTCTCAATGTTTTAGTTAAAACAAATGACCTTATGTTTGTGTGCATTGTCTTGTCAAGACTCTCATACTACTAAGGCTACTAACTGTCTAGCTACTGACATGTGCTTCGAAATTCCAGCACTTCCATAAACACCACAAATACAAAACATCTCCTTTATTCTCTTAGTTCCTCTCTATTTCTCTATTTCTTTCTCCTCCCTTTCCATGAGAATTTATGGAATTCTATCCTTCAATCCTTCAATCTACTTTCAGTCACATGTTAGTTTGGATTCCTTCTTTCTTCCTTACATTTGGTTCCTTGCTCCACTCTGATATTTTCCAGTTAATGTATTGAAAATAGACCCCTTTTCCCCACCCCTACTGACAGCCTGGTTCGTGTCTCTGCTCTCACTCACCCTAATGTAACACTTTCCACTCTGCCTTTCCTGACTGCATGTCTTTTGTTCTCCCTGTTACCTGCATTCTGCAGAAAAATAATCTTGCCTAGCATGCCCCTTCCCCCCCACCTCCAAGCAAAAACCCCAAAACTAGCACCATTTCACTCCTTTGAAACTTTCTTCCAGAACAGATTTCTGCCCATTCCAGCTCTCTTCTGTGTATTGCCTCCATCTTAACCTGATTCATTTAATACTTAACAATACCTGAACGTCTTCGATTAACATAGTCTTAGAGTTCAAATTTATAGTTTTCCTGTTTGTGTTCACAGTATGTTCATGGCTAAAACTCAAAATGCTTGACTTCACAGCATAATACTGCACAACATACAGGTAAGAATTTATAAGGATACATTTGCATCCAACTTCATTACAAAAAAGCAGGATCTTAGAAAACAAGGATTTCAAAAAGGGAATATTTTTTCAGAGCAGGATTTCATGAGATCATCTATTCCAACCAGAAGGAATAAAGCAGGAACAAGAAATATCTACCTGAGATTTTCTAAACTGTTCCTAAAACATGTAATTCCACTATATCCCTCCCAGAGACCAGTGATGGCACCTCCTACCAAGTGGCAATCAAACTGCTGTTGCCTCAGCACCAACCTGTCACTTCTCGCCCTACCCAGAGAGGGCACAGACAACTATGTATTCTCATCCTCTTCTGGAGCAACTTTTAATGTACTAGAAGGCTGTGATCATCTGTCACTCTAAGCCTTCTCCTCTTTAGACTAAATAAACCCAAATCTTTCAGTCTTTCCTCAGGAGGTCATGCTTTCTAGGGCTCTGAATATTCATGATTTTTCTTCTTTGGGCTATCACTAATTGGCCTCCTTCCTCCTTAAAGCTGAAACCAAAGCCAACTGAGCAATGAACAGAAATAATTTTAGAGCTGATTTACTCTTTTAGAGTAAATGAAAGATACTTCCTCAAATAATGTACATCCTCCACTTGACGGCTTGGTTTTAATATTACTTGATATAAAGCCATAGTTAGCACCTTAATACCAAAGGTAACATAACTGAATGTGATAATGCAGGTAAAGTAGCAAAACAGCAATTCAGAGTCAATACTTTTTTCTTCTCTTTCCTTTCCACTCTCCCCCCATTTTACACTTTAAAAAAGAAAGATGTATTCTTTACCTGAAGTCCTTCACCACTAAAATTCTGTATATGAAGAGGTTTTGGCTTACAGATTGAAAGGGAATGGTTCTATATGTTTCATTTACAAAACTAAATTGAATTTAATTCCCTGATTTTGTGTATAAACTACCTGGTATATTCTTGAATTTCTAATTCAAAGAATAATCACAGACCTTATTTCTTAGCCAACAAAGAAATGTTACTGCAAATGTTGTACATATAAAATGAATACATTCTGATGATTATTTAATTGACTCAATGGAAAACTTGCAGATCTGGTGTCAGTTACCTCATGTCCTAAGCAGGAAAAATATATAACACATTCAACCTAATATATAGCTATAAACATGATTAATGTATTTTCAGAATGCCCCACACAAGAATTATTTTCCAAAGATGACATTTTAATGATAGTTGACATGCAGTATGTGGCACATGTTGAAAATCTATCGTGTCTTTAAATCTCTCAATGTATGGCCATACATGCATACAATTCCCATGGCATGTACTCTCTCACTGAATTAATTTACATGCCTAGGAGGACCATGTCCATACCTATTTTCACAGGCAGAGAGTTCAGTTAGTGCAGTTCCCTAAGTTTGTTTAATCAATCAAAATGTCTTCAGCTTAGATACTAAATGATCCTCTGCATGTAACCCAACTTGTAATGCCCCTCAAAATGTTTTGGTTTTGGCCCTCTTTATCACAAAACAAGCAGCATGTTGGCTGTGTGATTGTCTGCACTGTAAAGCTGGCCTGACCCAAGTTCACACCAAGTTTTGAACACAGCCATTGGGCCACTTTCCTATCTTTCTCCATGTTATTTAACATTACTCATCTACTCAGCACATTCTCAAAAGGGCCTGGCTCCTTATAACCAGAAGGGTCATCTCTTGCACACAAGCACAGATCCTCCGATCTACCTTTGGCTGAGACCAACTTTTACCTGCCCTGCATCTGTACTGGAGACATGACCCCAGGAAAATCTGTCCTGCCTAGCATCCTTTGTGTCTCACATTTTTACTTCCATCACCCCTGTGTGTTTATTTTAATGCACACAATAGTTAGGCCTCTGTCTGGCAGTACAAAAGCAGCAGAACTTCTCAGGTGCTTTACAGACCAAAGAAAAAAAAGCTACTGAACTGTCATTTAACCTATGCCTACCTTGCCTTTACCTACTCCAGATCTGGAATTATGACTCCCTTGGCAACAGCAGCAAAGCCATAATGCAAATGTGGAAATACAACAGTAGTACAGCAAAACAAGGACTATTTTCCCTCTTAGCAACATCACACAACATTTGGCCCAGCATGGCTGTCTCCCTGTTAAAGGTGGAGTTAGACTCTGACCGAGATAAGAATGGGTTTGTTTCACAGAAATCATGCTCAAAATGCAGAGCTGCTTGGTATTTTTGCAAGGCAGTGAGCTCAGCTGGCCAGTGCCCCAGGAGACCATGTGTCATCATCAGATTGCTGTGCTGGCACAAAAAGTTAAAACCACCCGGCTGCCCCCCACTGCTCCGACCTCAGAGGGAACAAACTCAAACAGGACTTGGAGGCAACAAGGCCAGTAACTGAGTTCTCCTGCTGGCTGGCTGAGTGGGTGGGTGATTTTTGGCTATCTCAGCCCATTCCTAAAAGCCATAGCTCCTCCTGAAGGGGGGAGGATCCCTGTCCCAGGAAATAACTCAGGGAGCGAAGCCTGTGTGAGGGGGTATTTCCTGCCTTGGAGTGATAGTAAAGGTAAGCTGCTCCAGACTAGTGGCTGGAGGGGTGTGCTGGAATTTGTGCCAGATGGAGGCAACCACCAGCTAGTTTAACTCCACAGCAAGATTCACATCGCTAAGTCCAATTCCCAGTGCAGCAGAAACAGGAAGGAGAGTTCCAGTTTATTAGGAAACAGCCTGGTTCAGCCAGTGCCAAAAAACATTTGATCCCTGTTTTCAAAGTTTACCTGCTCAGGAACATGATTATCACTAAATCAAATACCATCTGATTCTCTTTTTACCTAGATAATGAAGGAGACCAGTTTTCTCCTAAATATTTGAACCATTATGATACGTGAATAATCTTTTACAAGACAATCTGAGCTTGTTTATGATACAGAAAAATAAACAGAAGGTGGGAAAGTAGAGCATAACCAGACAAAAGCCACCGATGTCTGAGTGCGTCAAGTCAAATCTCTATAGGAAGACAAAAATAAATCAAAAATAATGCATGTATCGCACACATATATCACAATCACAGACACATAACTCATACTGTAATAATATTCAGTGCTGTCCGTTTCCAAGTGGGCCTAAAATGTGCAACCTAGACTTGGTGGAGAGCAGATAGGGATGAAGGGGATATCACCTGTCACGAAATAAAGAAGGGCCCCTATGCCATTGAAGTACCAAGTCCCTGGAAAACCTACAAGAACATTTGCACAACTCATGTTCTAGAACAAAAAGATAAATACCTGGGAACACCTGAGAAACAGGGGGTGGTTGAACACTACTCCAGGTTTCCAAGGGAAGTTGCGGGATCTCCACTCTTGGAGATAGTCAAAACTGAAACCAGGCACAGCCTTGAACCACTCACAGTAATGACCCTGCTTTGAGCAGAAGGATTGGTCTAGGCAGCCTCCAGAGGCACCTTCTGACCTCTGTGATTCTGTGAAAGAGACCTCAAAGTAAACTGGACTTGAGTTCAATGCCTGATTTTAAGGACTATGTGGGGAGGTAAGTGGAAACATAAGCCATGCAGAGCATAGCAGAAGAAGGGAAGATCTCCCCTCTTTCTGCTGTGTGGTGCTGGGAAAGATAAAAAGGTGAAGGAAGCCTGCTCCGGTATAACCACTGGTTCTGCAGAGCTGGCAAATACAGATGTGGGCTTGGACAGTCCACACCAATGTTTCCCCAGTGCATGTAAGTTATTCTAGTGAGGCTTCAAATGGCTGGCTGGGAGGCTGTTGCAGCCCAGTGCTGGCTGTCAAGAAGAAATTCCTTCTGCCAGAAAGAAAGGAACCATTTTCCTGCAAGGAATGAGCAGCTGAGAGAACTTTTGCAGCTCCGGGAGAACCTCAACTGTTGCCAAGCTGCTCCCTCATGTCGGCCCAGTCCTGTCTCCCGCCTCCCCACTTTCCTCTATGCTTCAGCCACCTGGAGCTGCAGCCCTCCCCTTGGGGTCCTCCTCAGCCTTGGAAACGGCATGGTATTTGGCTTGGAGAGGGCAGTTTTACTATCAGACTTGTTACCAAGGAGGGTGTTCACTCCCTGCCCCGTGAAAGTCACAACAGGCTCTGGGCTGGGGTTCACATGGGTCCCCAGCACACATCACTCAGTCCCACTCCCTCCTATCACCCCTACTTCTTCCTCACATGCATCCCCTCCCTTCCACCCCAGGACAGCCATGCTGCAGAGACAGCTGCCCGTTACTACTCAGCAGTTGCTTGAATCCCACTAAATGCTTGTCAAAGTGCCCAGAGAGCTGAAAGTGAGCTCTTTAAATTACATTTGTTGAAAGATCCCTGGTGTCTGTTCCTGCTTTTCGTTTTCAGCAACTCTCTGAAATAATAGTTTGTTTTACAGTGATGTTTTGTTTTTCTTTTCCTGCATCCAACCTATAAATCATGGACAATGCATATTAAACACATTAAATGGGTTTCAGTGGGGCTGTGTGCATAAGGCTGAGGTCTGGGACAACGGCATTTTTGCGTTTACTTTCTATACTGGGAAACTGTATGGTGTGATGATCCCCTCTGGACAGACATTTGGCCTCATTTGAAATCTAAGAAAGAGGTTGTGTGGAGGGGAGGGGAGAGGAGAGGCAAAACCGCTAAGGCCATCACCCAGGAGGAGGAGGAAAAAGTGGAGTCTGCTTGACGGATTAAAGCAAAGCCTGGAAATCAGGACTCCTTGGATTGATATCTGACCACAGCTGACAACAGACAAGTCACTTCACTTTCTATGCTTCTGTTTCCCCATCTGTGAAATCTGGCCCCCCTCTCTCAGGGAAGGTATGTCGAGGAAGTGTTTTGAGCTCCCCTCACAGAACCATTTCTTTGTATACAAGAAGCTCTCATATATTTTTAGAAGAGTCTTTAATTAGAAGGAGAATAGCTCCCTCCATTTAAGAAAAAACTGAAATTTTTGTTCTTATTATACATTTATGACCATACACTAGGTTATTTTTTTTTAATCCTATGTCTTTCCAATTTTGACATATTTATATGTCATAATTAATATTTTTGACATATTAATATGTCATAAGAAAATCACGGATGGTGTCCAAATTTCAATTCATGGGAATGGAATTAATATCTCCATTAAAATGAAAAAGGGGGAGTAATGTGGGGAAGTCTCAGAAGTACTGGCGGGTAGTAATAGTTGGACTTACCTCTCCTGTCCTGGTGACTCATTCTGGGAATGGATAGTGCCTCTGCCATCTTCAGACATTTAACACCTCTCTAACAAGATTTAGCATCATCTGGGATGTGTGAACAAATAATATGGAGCAACCTGAGACTTCCAAGGACATGTTTCTCTAAGCTGTGTCAGGGCCTGATTCTGTCAGAGGTGGGTGGGAGTTGGAGCGGCTGTTGTTTTCAATACCAGCAGTGGGGAATTTTGGTTACAAGTCATCCCTCCCAGATCATGTTTCTGAAGATGTAAAGAAGAAAACAAGGTTCAGAAAAGAGCAGCCTGCCAAAAGGAAGAATATTTTAAGAAGATCTTTCTGACTCTCTCCAGATTATTTGTAAATTTAAGTTACTAAGAGAAAATGAGAACCATTTGTTTAAAGTTCAAATCTTGTCTGGCCTTTACTAGGCTAGGTTTCAAGCATCCTGTTTTGCCTAATCTCTGTGTCTCAATCCATCACCTTGATGCAACTTCCCCATGAGAGATCTCCATAGCTCTATCTGAGCAGTTGGACTCAGGAACAAAAATATCAGTGCTGGAGCTCTCTCCTGGCAAGTTTTGTGTGTTGTCAAGTGTTTGATCACAAGAAGAGTATGAAATACCCCAAAGCTGTGTGGTTTCAAGTATCTCAGGCTGAGTAGGTGTTAGAAAATTGAATTCAAACCAAACCCTGTTCTCAAACTTTTCTGACTTTTGTCTTCAAGGGAGACCCATAGGCTGAGTTTGGGCTGTGGGTTCCAAAAACCTGATGGTGCCTCAACTCGCCCTTGTAATTTGGCTGTCATGGCTCTACAGTTCAAATTCACAGCAGTCCCACCTCGACCATGTTGAGACAGAAATCCCAAATTCAGGAGTACATGGAACAGTCTGGAAACACATATTGAATATTAATTTTTAAAAAATCCAGTTTTCCAACAAGTTTCTCTTTTAGATATTATAAGTAGTTTCCAGATCTGAATTCCATTAAAAAAATCCAGAATTTACATGTACGTACTAAAATGGTTCTGTTCATCAGGAAAACTTGAGGATCCTATAATAAAAATGTAATGAAAATAGTGTGGCTTCCTGACATTTCCAGCATACTATAATACATTCTATGTAATTTATAAGCCCATAATTTATTTTTCAAATCTGAAAGCTCAATGTTTCATTGATATATTCCTTGTGAAACTTACCTCAACATATCTTTGGTTTTTTTGATGGAGAGCTGTAAAATGTTAGCCAAACTATAGGCACTGAAGGAAAATCCATGCTTCTAATAATCTCTACTCCTGCTTTCTGGGAAACTCCTTGCCTGCCCTCTTTCTTTAGTTTGGGCCAGCAGCACAGGTGTATACCCTGTTCTGCCTACAAATCTCCTGTATGGGCCTTCAGGGAGGAAGTGGAGACACCACCCCCTTAACAAATTACAAGAAGCAGCACACACTCTTTTTTTACCAACAGCTTTTATGGAAACTTTGGTTGGGCACCCACAATGCCGACATACCCAGAAAGATCAGTCAGCTCTCTTCTGGTGACACTCACAGTAACAAGAAACATGCCCAGACAGTCAGAGCAGGCTATGAGAAATATTGATGAAACCATCCCTACTCATCAGACAAGGTAAGAGTCAAAAGGGAAATGACTTAGTATTGTCAGTCATCTACTAGGTAAAGAGATGACTGTGCTCAGGAATCTGTTTGTCATTGCTAATAATTTTTTTTCACATTATATATGCCCTCTTTCATTTCACAAATACAAAAGCAGGTCTATATCACTCAACAAAGCCTTTGCTGCAAACGTTTTGTCAGGTTAGATGGTCGCCTCTAAGAACACTGAAAATTTTACAGGCGATGAAGATTTAGGAAGATGAATTGTTGCAGACTTTGATAATCAAACTATTGTAATGATGAGAAGACAGGATGAGAAATCAGTGGTTTCCATTATCAGTTACCATGGTGAAGGGAAAACTGATGTGATTTTACCAACCAGAATGTGCAAGAGAGGATGCAGTCCAACATAAGTGATGGGAGTTGAGCTTTTGATAAACTCCCAAAGCCTGCATCTGTGCTGATGGGTGGTGAGTACTTGCTGCATCCCTCCATGCCCAGGATCTTCTTAATCCCTTCACCATAAACACAGGAGCCTCATGGTGTAACTGCTGTGCCAGTGTAGGCTGACTGGTGCTGCTGCAAGCACATGCCCATCTCACAGCAAAACATCCCATGGAGCAGCAACAGACAGGAGAAAGGCTTTTGATCACTTCTAAGCAACCTCACCTCATGCCATTGGCCCCCAGAGGTGGCTGATGGACTTAACCTGCCCCACAGGCCTGCTCAAATGCTTTTCATGGAGTTACAAAACAATGAGGTCCTGAATACTACTGACTTCACATGATGATCACTGAGTGGTTACTGAGACAGTTGAGATTTTCCTGAAAGCCTTGGCTCCTGAAGTCATCTGGTTGCATGTGGAGCTCAGTTTCCATTTTAAAAGGAAAGATTTCTAGCCCTGGTAGATGCAGGAAAGTTCTCAAAATGTGGCATCCAAGGGCTCCAAACACAGTATCCAATGCAAAGAAATGAAATTATATACTTTAAAATATCTTACTATTTTACAATCAGTCTTGTGATTCATTTTTTAAATTCCTGACATTATATGCTCAGGAATGGAAGTATCTGTTCCTTGACCTCAGAAAAGTCTTGTAATACTAACAAGTTATTTCATTAAGATGTAGCAGCCATTGTGCTACAAGCAGCCACCTCTAAAATCTTCTCAATTGCCTGAGGTAACTAAATAACAATACTTCATTATTCACAGGTTGCTTGAGCATTCTCTACATTAAGTGCAGGGAAGTTCAGATAACATCTAATTGCAAAGAGAAGCACTGGAAAGTTTCTGAGGGTGGCAACTGCATTCCTAAATGACACTTAATTATTTAGAAGTGCTTAAGACATGCCTTTCACATATGCTAAGCAGACACAGAGCCTTGAAATCAAAACTCATGCAATATCGCTTGGCCCAGTGCCTATACTTGGAAGAACTTTTTCTTCACACCCAAACTAAGAAACTCCTTTCCCAGTTTCTATCACTTAATCATCCTTCTTCTGCAGACACCACCCAGAGTAAAAAACTGGAGGAGGCAGAGAAATCCTTGCTTAACTACAAGGCTGCAGAAGAATCTTTTAAACATGTTACCAAAATAATAAGAAAAAATGCAAATTAATTCTTCAAGTATTGGCTGCCATGATTAATCCCAGAGCTAATTGTTCTCCAGCTGTATTAAACTCTGAACATGGATATTTTGATTGAAACACTGACACAACTGTATCAATGGCAGTGAGGATGCGATGTAGCAACACTAGGAGTGTGGCAGTGGAGTAGTAAATGATTTAGTGCTGACAATGATTAGCAAAACTGTGGCCATGATGCACTGTTTCAGAATTAACACATATAGGACAGGAAAGCATGTTATTGTCATTGAGCTGGAATGACCCACTGAATACAAGCCATGGAATTGGTGATTGCCTCTATCACCGACTCACTTTATGCTGAGCTGGATGTTTTCTGTGGTTAATATGCTGATACAGGCAAGGCCATACCCACAACGTTCTCTATCATCCCAACCCTATTACCCAAATAAGTTGGAGGCCTCTTTCAAAAGAACCTCCAACAATAAAATGTCTTTTGAAAATGTCTTCCCTTCCCCCAGCTCCAGAGCAGCATATATCAAAAGAAGATTTTCAGTACTGCAACCCTAACCCTCCGTCTTAGAAACAGGCGCTTTGTGTTTCAGATAAGCTGGACCATATTTGGCATTGTTCTAGCCCCATTTGGACTATGCACATCTAGTGGTAGTTTGTTAGTTGTAGAAATCTTTACCATTGCTCTTTTTTGGTAAGGCACCTTTCCAAGGGAAGGAAGCTTGTGCAGCTCCCAGCCAGAGTGCACTGTGTTCAGCAGTGTACAAAGAAAAGCTTCTCACTCCAGGCAGGTGCACGCATATGATTCCAATATCCTCACTCTGAGTTTGGAAGCTGCAGCTGCTACTTCAGGCCATAGCAACTGAAAACAACGCAGGGGGAGAGCAAGCAAGAGGTTCAGATCCTGTGTGTAGAGCCATGACAACAGTATGGTTTGAGCCCTGCTGCAGTGATCAGCCGTTGGTGCAGCACATCATATGGTGCTGAGAGAGCTTTCTGAGGCAGGTGGGCATGCAATGAGGAAAAATAAAATGCAAACAACCTAGTTTCCATCAAGAGGAGAAGAAGTCATGACAGAGGGTTGTTCTTATCAAATTATTTTCTGGACAGGAAAGTGGTACTTGTGCATAAAGGCAGTGGTGCAGGTGATTTCCACAAGTGCCTCCAATAGCACCAGAGACAACACACAGCTAGTCACGGAATCAGGCCCTTAACAAGTAACAGTAAATAAGGGCAGCACCAGAGCATACTTTCTTACTTATGGCATCTCCTGCTTCTCCAGATCTTACTGACTCCTGTGGGGCCTCTCTTCTCTGTTCAGTTGGTGTCTCTGCTAAAACATTCAGTGACACTGCAGGCAGAGAAAAATCTACATCATCAGAATGTGTTTGGGCAAGCCAAATGTGGGCTTGTTTGGTTTCATCCTCTGTAAAATGCTAAATACACTGATAGCCTTTCAAAACAGTTCAGTCCTTTATCCATATCCAAGAGTGTATGGCTTTAATAAAATCTGCTTTGGAGTACTTTTTGGTGTGCTGTGTGTCTAAGAATTCTGTGTGGTTTGTGGTCACTTGTTTTTCTAATATTTTGGTCAGTGTTCAATCTCACTCATGTAGCTGGATATACCCATGTAATTTCAGGTAGAATTGAATTTTCCACACAGCACAACTTCATAGCCCTCTGGTGCTCCCTGACACATGAAGAGAGGTTACCGCCAGCTTGACCAACTTTTACGTATTCATGCTTTCAAGTAAGGGGCAGAATAACATTAACTGATCTCTTCAAAGTCCTATAAAAGTGCTTTAAAGTGGCCTAGCCTTCCCAACAGGAAATAAATTTCACCATCTCCTCTTTTGTGGCAGCAAATGTTTCTTGAGGTGGGAGACCTCAGAGGGAAAGTTAGGATTTGACAGTTTACAATCCCATCACTCATTTTAAAGCACTCAACTACAGTTCATGAACCACCAAAGGCCTTCCTCAGAAAGATACTGGGTAGAGGGGTGCTGGGGGTGCTGTGGAGGTGGCGGTGGGCAGGGTTGCACTTAGGGCCCTCATCACCCCCATGGCACATCACCACCACCCAACAATGCAGCAATCACAGAATCCCAGGGCAGGATAAAAGGGGATTTCTCCCATGTCCCCCACTGACAGATCTGACCTGAGGACTGCCTGAAGACATCTGAGAGACATCTGAGAGGAAGTCCCCAAGGTGCTGGTGGAATTACTTGGGCTGAGGGAGGAAGATCTGGATGAGGCTGCTAGAGGTTCTCTTCTGCAAAGCCAGCTCCCATTGGGGCCATATTCAAAGTCCATCTGATGGATGTAAATCCTGCTTTGTCCTTCAGCAAATAGATGCAAGCCCCTCAGGAGATGAGAAGTACCATCAACCACTGGATGTGCCTGAGGCTGTCAGGCCTTTTTAGTTGGATAACAATGGCCAGGCCAAGGGAATGCCTTCTGGAGGAGCAAAGCAGAGCCTGTCATTCTCATCTCCTGCAGACCCAGGGGCAGCCACAAGAAATGGGATGCAGAGATGTTGCCAGGGGTCCCAGGGTTTTGAAGAACCCACTGGTGGCCTGCCAGGTGTGGGAAGTACTTTTGTCCCCAAGGTAGATCAGACTGGGGGCATTTGGCCACTCTTAGAAGCCCCTGAGATGGCTCCAGGTAGGGAAGATTACGGTTTGGGCGTCTCTTGGGAGGTGTGAGAAGCCTGTGGGAAGAGATGCCCTGTCTTGGTCACATGTCCTGGAAATAGCTGATCACCAGCACTGGGGTCAAAAAGCAATGTCCCCCCAGGGCAGATTGGCACTGGTCCCTGGGGGTTATTTCACCTTTCTCTGCAGCACTGAGCATGGCCACTTTTCAGGGCTCCTTTGGGTCATTTTGGCCAGGTGCCAGCTGCTCATGCTCTACAAAGGTGACCCTTGTGCCCTTCATCTAGGGGGAGGAAAATTTCAGGACTCCCAGAGTGGCTCCAAGGGTGAACCCCAGGAGCTTCTTGCTCCCTGTGGCACAAAGCACAGCACCTTATCAGGGCTCCTTTAGATTCTTGTGATCATCAGTCATTTAATCATGCCAACATTCACAGATGATTTCAAGTGGACATATAAAAAGGAAACTCTTCAGTCCTTCTGGTCAGGTACTCTCCAGGCACATAAGGCCCCTAAACAGAGGCAGTTGCTTTTCAGTCTCAGATACCTACCTGTCCAGCCACCTCCTTATCCATGTCAGCATTACCAGCAACAACCTCCCTCTTCACTATATGGCTGCAGAACTCGTTTAAAAGTTCATCAACAAGCTTTATGCACACTCCTGGAGAGTAAAGTGTATCCCCACAGATAGCAGGGACATGAACTGCATCTCACTGACCCACCAAGGTTTGGTCTCATAGTTTTCTCAGTGCCTGGACTGGTTGGGCACTTTCTCCCATGAATGCCAGTCATGTATATTTTCTCTTTTAAGAGGCAGACACCAGTTCTGAAAGGGGCTGGACTGATACCAGCAGCCCCGTGTTCAGAGCCCACCCACACACCTTGTCCATGGCTCAGCTGGCCAGCGAAGGCTGGATCTGGTTGTGTCTGTGTGGAGCTGGACTCCAGCAGGTTACTCATGGGTGGAAGCCCCCTTAACACATCTCTCAGGCTACACCCTTCATGCTTTGCTGTCGTCAGGTGTAGAAAATGGGGAAGTTTGTGGTCAGGTCTTTTGAATTCAGATTGCAAAAAATTACCATTCAGGAATTTAGGTTTCCTTGTTCATGTCATATTCTGGATTTTATGGCACCCACAAGGAAGCAAAGCTCTATCTCATGATGTAGTTCTACAGTCTTCATTCTCCCCACCAGCTGAAGCTCTAACAGAAGAGACATATCCTGTGGTAGTGTGCCGGCCACCAGGGACATCCTGGCCTGGCCTGGCCACTCACCGCTCTGCATTCCACTTATCCCTCCCCTGTTCACCCAGGACTGGCCACATGTCACGGGCTCGTCATTTGTCTATTGGCTGGCCTCTCGCCCTGCCCACCAGGGGGAGAGAAAAATAAAAGGGAGAGGCAAGAAGGGGGCAGAGGAGTCTGGCCATGTTTCCACGACACATCTTGTTATCCGCCTTTCCCTCAACGAGGGAAGAATAAAGGACTCTGATAAACGCAACTTGTACGTCTGTCTTTGCCTGCCCAGAGCAGCCACCGCCGGCCTGGGATCGGAGCTACCGAGGCAGGGGCTGCAGGGGCTGGACTCGGTGGCCTGGAGGGGCCCGTAGAGGAAATAGGAAAGCTACAATATCCTACATCAATAAATGTTCCTTGCATGTGGAACTGCAGGATAGAAATAGGTACCACCATATCAGGTGGAGCGACACAAGTTTCTGCTCCAGTCTGGAAACACTGGAGGAGGCAAATTCTCCTGGAGGCATGAGTAGATCACAGGGTGACAGCGGGCCATGAATGGGATACAGGCAAAAGTATACCTGTGTGTCAGGCAAGAAAGGCAACCATTTTGTAAAGCTCTGGTGAGAACTCACCTGTACCACTATGGACATTTCCCATTCCTCGGGTTCCAAAAAGACAAATCCCATCTGGGATGAAGGCAAACAATGACTGAGCAGTTGATTAAGGGCATGGAGGACCTCCAGAAGAGGAAAATAACTGGAAGGACAAGACAAAGGCTGAGAGGACTGCCATCCCTTTTTAGAAAGATATCAAGAATGAAAACCAAAGGAGGAAAAGTCTACTGACATGCTTGGAAAAATATTGTAAAGAACATAAAGCCATTCAGGACTTTTTTTCAAGAAGAAGACCTCACCATAAGTGGTGTACTAGCAAATGTCACACAGCTGAGAAATGGTGAGAAAGTCCTGCATGCTTTCTACTTCTCTGCAAAGATCATGCAGAGTGAATCAAACTCCTTTCTTTCACCTCTGACACTGCCACAGTGAAATGAGTGTATATGGTATCAATTTCTTTATTTACATAGTCTGAATGTACATACAAATTTTGATAGAAATGTATAAAATGACAGCAATAATACCTTCCTTACTCTTTCAGTACTCAAAATACCAAATCCTAAAGGAACAAGATATTTGCTAAGGTTTAAGATAAGATCTGAATATCTCCCCAAAAAATGAGGTAGGCAAATAAATCTCAGAAATGTTAAAGTCACAAAAGAACTGTGAAGTTCATTATGGCAGATTGACCTTGGCTGGCTGTCATGTGCCCACCAAGCCACCCTACCACTTCCCCTCCTCAACAGAGCAGGGGAAGAAAATACAATTAAAGGCTCATGGGTTGAGATAAGGACAGGGAGATCACTCAGCATTTGTGTTCTCTGTTTCACCACATTTTTAATAAAAACAACAAACTGCATCTCTTTATAGCAAGAGAGGCCCTCTCAATCTAACTGCTTTACTCAACAGAACTTTACACCCAAATACAGCAAATGATAAAGGAGACCCACATTATTTCTGCCAAAACTGTCATAGCCAGTTACCTTGTACGTGGCTAAAACAGTTTCAGGCCCTGTATAAATCTTTCCACCTGTGAACAGCTCCTCTAGAACCCTAAATCAACAAGCCATTCCTGTATGCACACTGAGTTCAGCGTTGTTAGGTGCTCTCCATCCAAGGGGTTTTAGCTGCTTTATTAAAACATTGGCTTTAGTTATTTGGGCTGGGTTTTTTAAATGCCCACAAATTCCCAAGGAGTGCATTCCAACACATTAAAATGTATTATATTATTGCAATATTTGTAGTAGCATTTATTAAAACTGTATTCAGGGAGTTGGGATCATAAATCCTCCTGGTCTGCATCCATATCTGAGCTGGAGTATGTTTATATTTGATAGATGGGCTGTAAAATGAGGGCACATTCTCATATGTGAAGTGTGAATAGTTTCTCGATTTATTTATTGCAGTTGATGTTATGTGGGGCCTGGGACAAACCTTGTGTTCCAGACAGAACTGACAGAAGGGGAAATGATGCTGAAAAGAGAGTGCATTGTCAGAGTCCCTGAATAAACATCAGTTAAATCTTCCAATTTATTTCCTTGGACTTTGAATCAAGCAAACAGTTTTAAAAACCATTCCTGATCTCCATGTTTTCCTTGCTGTTGCTGCTACACTATTTCAACACCAAAAGCTTCCCAATACTGGACCTCATTCTGAAGGACTGAAAAGATCCATAAAAAGTGCTTGGTTAAACTCAATTAACACACCCAGAAAACAGAAGCAGGAAGATATGAGAAAGTTCAGGCTTGAACAAATGTGCAAAATATAGTATGCTGTCTGTGCTAGAAATTTGCACTCTGACGCTACTTCTCTTATTACAGCTGGGGAACGGTGCAAGTGATGTCTAGTTAGAGCTTTACATCTCAAAATATTGCCCCTTTTGTAAGGGTGAGCTTTCACTCTTACACAAGGGCCTCTTCCAGGACCATGGTTGGTTAATCTCTCTGAAGTTAAGTAAAGCGATATCTTTCATAAACATTAAAATCCTTCATTCTCTTACAAAGCTATAACATAAGATGATGATACACTAATCATGCCTCAGTCAGGAAGGCACTTGAGGGAGAGCTCACAATCTGCAAGTTTCTTGCAAACATGTTCAACCTTACCAAAATCAAGCGTGTTGTATTTTGGCTGAAGTAGGCAAACACAGAGAAGTAAGGCGAAACAACTCTTTATCAAAGCAAATCACAGTAAGAGAGCATTATATCTCCTTCAAAATAAGATAGGAAAAACACACCACAATTTAAGAATGCTCTGCACTTTTCAGAAAGGAAGGTGCAGTAAGCAAAAGCCAGACATTTTAGAGTTACAGCTCTTCTTCTGTCAAACTTCAAGGGGCAGATTTAAATGGGGCTGTCACAAGGGTATGTGGCAGGGAACATACATGAAATATACAGGGGAGCTGATGTTTTGGGGGCAGATGATGACAAGGAGGGTAGTGTAGGCAAGAGAGGATGGCTCTCAGGTTGAACCTACGTTTTCTTCATTCACATGAAAAACACTAGGACTTTATATGTTTCTCTCTTATTTCCTCCTCTAAGTTCACTTTAAGTAAACACTATGTTGGCAAACATCCTATAGCCTTTATTTAATATTACATATATAGACAATGATAGCACTACCAGAAAATGTGGGTGTGAAGGACACGTAAGTACCCCCACATACAAGACTTGGCGATAAGGTATGGGAGAGGCTGTACACCCAGGTGCACAACGCTCTTCTCTCACACATGCTCAGACTCAGCCTGTTAACAATTATAAGGACCAGTGATAGAGAGGACTGTTGTTTGCAGTAGTGTCACTGGGACTTCAAGATCCCAGCCAAAGTACTAGGATCAGTTGCAATGCCTGCTGCTAATATCTCTGTGCTCAGGTGGAGGCCAGTGACGAGTGGTGTCCCTCGGGGCTCTGTCTTGAGACTGGTGCTCTTTAATGACGAGAGGACATAGCCTCAAGCTGTGCCAGGGGAGGGTCAGGTTGGACATCAGGAATAATTTCTTCACAGAAAGAGGTGCCAAGCATTGGAATGGGCTTCCCAGAGAGGTGGTGGAGTCACCATCTCTGGAGGTGTTCAAGAAATGACTGGACATGTTCAAGAAATGACTGGACATATTCCTTAGTGCTATGATCTAGTTGACAAGTCTGAGGTTGGACTCAACAATCTTGGAAGTCCTTTCCAACCTAAGCAATTCTGTGATTCTGTAGTATCTTTATCGATGACACAGTGAGATCGACTGCACCTTCAGCAAGTTTGCAGATGACACAAAGCTGAGCAATGCAGTTGGCACAATAGAAGGATGGGATGCCATCCAGGGGCACCTGAACAAGCTTAAGAAGTGGGCCCATGAGGACTTCATGAAGTTCAGCAAGGTCAAGTGCAGTGTGCTGCACCTGCATCAGGGCAATCCCAGATGTGAGTCCAGACTGGGAGAAGAACCCACTGAGAACAGTCCTAGAGAAAAGAACTTCGGGGTGCTGGTGAATGAAAAGCTGAACATGAGCCAATGGTGTGTGCTTACAAGCCAGACAGCCAGTGGTATCCTGGGCTGCATCAAAACAAGGGTGGCCAGAAAATTAAGGGAAGTGATTGTTCCCCTCTACTCTACCCTCATGAGACTTCACCTGGAGTGCTGCATCCAGGTCTGGGGCTCTTAGCAGAAGAAGGATGAGGAGGAGCAGGTCCCAAGGAGGCCACAAAGATGATCAGAGGGATGAAGCACCTCTCCTATAAAAACAGGTTAAGAGAGCTGGAGTTATTCAGCCCAGAGAGGAGAAGGTTCTGAAGGGACTTCATTGCAGCCTTCCAGTACTTCAAGGGGCCACAAGCCCCAGTACTTCAAGGGGTTTATAAAAAATAGGGAGGGCAGATAGTGATAGGACAAGGGGAAAATGGTTTTAAACTAAGAGGAGAGATTTAGATTAGATATTAGGAAGAAAACCTTTATTGTGAGTGATGAGACACTTCAACAGGTTGTCCAAAGAAGCTGTGGATGCTCCCTGGAAGTGTTCAAGACCAGGTTGGATGGGGCCCTGAACAATCTGGTCTAGTGGGTGACATACCTGCCCATAGCAGGGAGTTGGAACTAGGTGATCCTTAAAGTCCCTTCCAACCCAAAACATTCTATGATTCTGTTTTATAAACATAACATAGGCTTGGTAGGCAAAATGGGTGAGGGAGAAGAATGTATAGAACATCAGTGGAAACCAAAATGATTTTATAGAGTCATGAGTCACAGTCAGCAGCAAGAACTGGGAATAAAAAGCAACCCAGGATCCCCTTCACTTCTGTCTACATGTCCCTGTTGATGTGCCCTCAGAAGGTGGTGTGACAGGACAAGCTATGTTTGTGTTAAACCGGCAAATCTGTCTCGTGTTCTACTGAACACATGTCCAAACATAACAGAAACATAAATGTATTAAATTATGTGCCAGAGAACAAATCTGCCTAGAAAATTTGCTTGACACTCCGGTGAAGAACTGCAACTGAGAACCTATTGAGGCAGCAGTCTATAGCTATCAACTTTGAACAATTACACTCCTGAATCCTACAGGGAAATGGTTTTCCATAGAGGAAATGCCAGTATGAAGAGGGAAGAGGTCAACACTTGTGAAAGCCATGCTTGGCAGAGACTATTCCCGTATGTTGTGCTGCTTGGAGTATTCCCAAGCAAGGGGGACAAGCAGGAGACAGTAAGAGAAAGGTAATGCCACTACGTTCATAAATTTCTGACTCACACAGGAGAAAGATGGAATAAGGAGTTTTCTGCATCCATGGGTATTCCAGAGATACACTAAGAGTATAATGAGTATTAACAGTATAATATCCTCTGGTTAAGAGGGTATTTGGCTATGGCAGCATTTCTGCAATGAGTCTCTCTCATTTAGTAGGGTACCATTAAGCAAGGAGTTCTGTACACTGATATCCTCAGATGGCCCCTGACAGTGGTGGTTGGGGTGCTCAGGAGCTCTGAGTCCCTGGTCCAAAGTGGACAAAAAAAGCCAGGAGAAGCTCTTTTGCCCAAGTCAGATGTGCCGTACAGTCAGAGCTATAGAAGTAGTGTCTCTTTGCAGCCACATGAGCGCCAGGGTGTGTCAGATCTCCCATGTGATCAGCTTTTAACAGGCTGGTGGTATCAACTCAGGGAAATTGTGCTAACCCATTACAAGTTTGTAACTGCAGAATTTTGCCTGAAAATGGAAAAACAATTTCTTGCTCATTGCTTTGGCAACTGATCTGCCAGTACAGTGGTGTCAGTGCCCAGGCTAGTCAACCACTATCACAACTGAGCCTGGGCTGAAAGAACGTAACTTCCTCCCCTTTCTTGAAGGTAGAGAGAAGCAAGAGCTGACCTTTAAGAAACTCTGCCTCACTGGTGTCTAGTAACAGCAAGGAAAGCAAGACAAGCCAAAATTTATTTGAAGCCTGTGGATGGAAATCCGCCAGGTATGCACAGACAGCTTGGGTTTGCAGAGGGGGAAGGTAGGATGTATACACAGGTGAAGATAAAAACCCTGGAATTCCAGTGATTACATGGAATGTGAAGTCAGCATTAATTGAACTTTTGATTCAGATCCCAAATTTTAGTCTTGTGATAGTACTCTCTGATCAGAGATAAGAGCAGTGAAAGTAAAGACAGGAACAGATGGTTTAGGTTATGGTCAGATTAAACTTTCTTCCTCCAAAATAGCTTCTCACACATTACATTTAGACCTGAAGTGTCATATTTTTCCTCATGCTTTCATTTGCTATATTTACTTAGACTTGGCTATTTCCTCTTGTACGTAATTCCCTGAAGCAAGACATAGTTAACCAGTGGCTACTTCAAGTAATCTCAAGTTTCATCTATTTCAACAACCATAAACTGTCCAAGTAAGTTTCCTTATCTTCCAGAACCATCATTATTTCCTGTCTATGCCATCTCACTATCAACTCAAAATTTAGCACTTATATATGTGAAAAGCTCACAGCTCTTCTCTTTTTCATCTGCACAGGGCCTGTAACATGCGTGTGTTTACTGCAGGTTTTATCTTTCTGTTACTCCTTCTGTAATACTAAAATCTGATTTCTTCATGTCCATTCACCTATCCAGACCTTCAGCAATTTCTGTCCTGACAGCCACAACATTCTTCTCTATTACCTGGGTGACGTCCATGTAAAACAAAATTGGAAACATTACCTTCTTTACTTGTGTTTGCCTAAATACAATCACTCTCTTCTGACACCATCACTGACTGCCCTTTTTTTCATGACATCATCTTCAATCTTTCAGTCTTGATCTTCAAAGTGTAGGTAACAGCTCCCCCAGTTACCTACACTAGGTAGCTATCTTCCTTTAACTCCTTCCACTCTCAATTATGGATCTTAAACCATCCTGATTTTCATGTATAAAAAGCATGCATGTGTGTTCGTGTGTGTCTCTCTCCAATCCTAGATATACACAGTTTACACTACTAGTCTTGATCACATATTTCTGAACAGATGTTCCCACATTTTCAAACTGAAAGGATGAAAGTATGCATCATTATTCCTTCTTATTTATTATATTTAAATTATTTTTGCAATTGCTATATCAACACAGATCATATTTTCTTCCAAAATATGCCAAACTTACCCTTTTTCTGACAGGACAATATTTTCTGAGAAAGGTACATGACACAGAGCCTTAGCATGTTAGAGTCTGACAGAGTTCCTAGGGCCAGCCTGCACATACAAGTGACTGCTTGTGTACCTATTTGTTGTTCAGCTGTGAGACCTGGTAAAAATAAGAACTGCTTGACTTGTGAAGGGAGACACACATTTGCTTTGAAGAGTATCTTCCACATAGAGGTTATTTTTATATAACAGCATCTGGTTAGGTCTGTGGTTCATGAACTGCAACATACTGGGATCTGCTTCCTCCTGCTGCTTCTCTGTTACCCAAACCTCAGGATATCTCCTGAAATAAACTGCTTTTAGGATTTCCTGCAGAATATAAGTCCTATGTTACCTTACTTAATGTGGGATTCAGCCTCCACTGTGTTAAGTCATGTCAATTAATTGACATTTATCCACTCCTTGCCTCTCCCTATCAACTGCCTTTCTCCTCCCTCCTTCACCCACTCCTTTTCCCTAATCAATCCCTCATGTACTTTGTTCCGTTCAGAGTGAGCCTTCCTTCCTGCCGTCAAGTCAGAGAACAGACACAGGCTTCATCACACCAGGGAAAAAGGTATTATTATTATATAATACTACTTAGCCTTTTTAAGAGTGTTTAATGCTCAAAACTGCCCAAGCATGAACTGGTTTATATGACACAGGGCAGGAAATTATTTGTAAATGGAGAAACAGGCAGAAAGGTAACAGGAGTTGTGCGAGGTCTCACAGAGAGGTCATGGCAGGGTAGAAGTCTGCCGACTTCTAACTCCAGACTTTTAACTCTTTGCTCTTTTTCTATGTTTTATGTGTTTCTTTTATACCCCAAATTACTCACTGGTCTACGTTAGAACCCACTGTATCTTCATTCAGCATACAAAAAGCTGAATTGTGCAGGCATGCACTGCACATCGCATGGGTAAAGGAGAATTTGACTCCTTGTTTCCAGGGCACAGCTCACAATGACCCTAAAGCCCAGGGTGGCACTGATACTGCCATAGTGTTGGTTCCACGGGAGCTGAAGTGCTCAGCTCTACACTGCACCCAGAAGGACTGCACCCAGAAGGGCTGCACCCCGACTCTCAAACCACCTCCAGATGAGCTGGTTCACCAACACAGCACGGCACAGCCACACAGAGACACCAATGGGCTCCCTACGTCAGGGACAGGCACCGCAGCCTGCTGCTTCTCTCCCCAGAGCCAGTGCTTCTCTCCTTAGTTCTGGCAAATCCAAACAGGTGAAGACTCCTATAGCATTCAAAATTACTTTTGGAGCCTGGAGTGCTGGGTCAATTTAGCCTCAAATTCAGAATCTGGCCTTTTACAGACAGAACAGTATTTTAACATCTCATGAAACCTCAACTCCTTGTAATGTTTTTCCTACTACTTTCTGCTAATTTATGCATGTAAGCATATAAACACGTGCTAAAATTTTCTAGACTTATGAGTAGACACAGGTCAAAATTTCCAAAGTCTATATATGCAGATGCACAGAGACATACACACACATATATATGTATATATATAAAACCATACAGACTATGTCAAAAACAGCTGCCTATTCACTGCCTCTAACCAGACCTGAACTACAGTGTAAACACAGACAAGCATATTCCCTCTGCATGCAATATGTCTGATTAAATATTTTGTCAACCAACATGTTTTTCTGGGTTGGTAAAAGGATTTCCAAAGCATTAAGTTTTGTTTCTAAAGGCCTGTTGGATTTAGATGTATCCCACATTTTTCTGTTTTGTTAGAGTTTTCAAAGGGGCTCAGAAAACATACCAAAGTAACTCCAGAGAAAGAGGCTAAAAATGCAATTCTGTAAACTACGAGAAAAAATACCAGAAGTCACATAATGCATTTACTTTTAGGCTGAGAAATTAACTCTTGGGAAAACAATGGCATCAGCATGCTCCCTCATACATTGGCCCGTGCTTTTCATATTATTGCTGGTTTCACTAGTCTACAGCATCCCTCATCTATAATTGCAAACAGAAATAATAACAATTATAGTAATAATGAACTACTGCTACCAGGCAGATAGGCCAATTTCATCCTCCCTCCCAGGGCTCCCAATCTCCTTTTCTCCGCTCCTTGCAGAGCAAAGAAAAGAGGGAACCCTGCCCAATTTCAGCATGAGGGTGCTATGCTCCACTGACTTCTCTTGCTCATGGTTTGACCACCAATAAGAGCAGAAAACTACCCCCAGTAAAAACTAGAAAGTCAGTAATATAAGAGCAAGATAAGCACGGCGACTTGACACATATCCTGAGGCAGTGAATTTGAATACATTCCTTGATCTGAAGTGCCAGACAACTTTCAGGTTTTTGATATGCGTATGCTACAGTAGCTTTTATTGAAACAAAGAAGAGAAGGAGAACAAAGGATGAGAAGAAAAGACAGAGCATCTTTTCCCAGTTGTGGCATATCGTCAGAAGATTTTACTTGGGTCCACAATGCTTAATGCTAAAAATGCTATGATAACCCTGCCTCAGACTGTTTGCAGCACAGACTTTGTCTGTGGACAACTGTGCCTCTCCATCCTGATGTTTTAGGAGACTTTTTATATGTATTAGAAAAGACAGCATGTCTCAACAGAGGGGTCACCTGGGACAGAAGGGACTACTAGTGAATATAGCAAGAGCATTTAAAACGTTACTGATTTGGCATATGCAAATCTTCCTGCTCACTGCTACAGAAAATCCACACCTCTGGCTCCTCTGCACCACTCTACCCTTTCCCTGATCAAGTCTTCATGGCACTAAACTCACAGATAAGCACAGTGGGCACAACTCTGCTGGAGCCATGGAAGTGGTGTGAATTCGGCTTGTTACTGCCACAGCATCCCTGACCAAGAGTTGATGAATGTCTTCTACCCTCAGTACCTGAGGGTAACAAACAGCTGATCCCTAATCCCCCTGACACACTCATGCCTGTTTGCATGTCTTTTCCCAGGCTTCTGTTGTCCGCACTGAGCCAGGCCTGGTTTTAATCACTCTCCTAGTTCTTACGTTCAAACTTGTCATTCTAGTAGTTCATGCTCTACTATTTTGTCTGCTACATATCCTTTCAAAAGAACTGTGCTACTCCAAAATGAAGAAGTCTTTTTTGCAGCCAAGGACTACAGAAGATTGCAGCACAAGTGATATACCCATTTATACCACTCAATGTATGGAATTATGGTTCTTTGGGGAATTCTAATTAGTTTAATCACGTCTTGTGTGGATGTTGGGGTTTGGAATCCTTCTTTTTTGTTTCTCTTATCTTAGGGAATTTTTGCCCATACGTTGCTAAGACACCATAACGACTGGGTGCTTAGCAGAAACAATAGAAAGACCAGTCGAGTAAAAAACTTGTAAGTAGCTATTCCCTTATTTGGCCATTCCCTCTTGAAGGAGGCAGAGATCTCGGGACAGCTGGGCTGGGAAAAGGGAAGGGGAGCAGTAGCTCGCCCTCTTTTTGCTTCTCGGCATTCAGAAGAGAGGGAAGCTGCCGTTGCTTGTCACCACTGTGGAGTTTTCCTGGCTCCTGCTGCCTGCCTGCCTCTCCCGGAGCCAGCCCCTGCCAGCCGTGGCTTGGGAGTCGGGCTGCCCTGCCCTGCCCAGCCCTGCCAGACCCCTGCTGCAGCTTCGGAGTTTTTGCCTACAAGAAGTCCAGGCTCCATCCCTCCTGGGGCTGTGCCTGCCATCACTGCCAGGGAGAGACAGCCGAGACCTGCGCTACAGCGCCCCCTGCAGCCGAGGAGGAGCCGTCGCACCCGTCCTGCCCAATTGCTAACAGAGAGCAAGAAGAGACTGGACTGGGGGTTTGCTCTGTTTTTGTTTGTTGTGGTTGCCATTGTTGTTGTTTGTCTGTCTTGAGATATATATATATATATATTAGTAAAGAACTGTTATTCCTTTTCCCACAACATTGCCTGAAAGCCCCTTTTAATTTCAAAATTATACTAATTCGGAGGGAAGGGGATTACATTTCCTATTCCAAGGGAGGCTCCTGCCTTCCTTAGCAGACACCTGTCTGCAAACTAGGACAGTGGATGACTGAAATCTACCACATTAGTTTGTGTAAAGATACTCACTTTTTTCATTCCAGATGCATAATTTACTAATCTTCTACAGAGGAAGTATCTGGGTTTTTTTCTATAGTTATAAACCACTTAATATTTTCTTTTACTGAATATAATTGTATTAATTCTAGTGTATCTTCTCTTTAAAAATACTATACAATGCTTTACTTTCATTTTCTAATGGAGGTGGCTTAACTTTTTTCAAAAGAGAAATAATGGTGAGATTTTGTAATAGTTACTCAAAGAAAATCTTCACAACATTCCTTGGCTCATTGAACAGGTATGAATGCTTGTCTAATTTAGAGGCATGTATGTGAGAGGCAGATAATGGGTGGATCACCACATTCAGTCTCCTGAAATCACAAGTAACCATGTAACTACTCACAAGAATTCAGAATTCTCCTTTTTATGTGCACAGTTTTCCACACAGGTGCTTCCAACACCTACAGGGCAAAGCTACTCATGTGCTGGCTCCCTGCAGAAACAGGGGATCAGTGGAGCTGGACTATCTGGACAAACACAGGAAACACTGTCCCAGACTAATAAGGAAAACTAAAACACCTCAGCAGCTCCTCTTCATGTGACTTGGCCATACAGTTGCCAAGCTGACAATCTCTGCTCAACGGGGTGAGTGGTGCAAGCAGGAACCTGAGATGTATCCCAGTATCACTGGGATGCCTCTGCTGTTTCCAGCTACAGTCTTTGGCCATTCCTCACAGAAATGTGAAGAGGCCTCATAATTTACGCTTTATGGAGAGAAACACATCTTCTGCCTCTTGGTAAGACCAGCCAAGACAACTCTTCCAATATCAATACAATTTGACATCTTAACAAGCAGGAAGCACCTAATTTTCATTTCAGCATCCTTTCAGGGACAGTAACACAAAAACAAAATAAAAAAAAAAATCCAGGATGACTCTCTTAAATAATTCCTATCACAAATTTATGAACACTGGTGGAAAGACAACTTTGCTTCCTTGCCCTAACATCTGCATCAAGAGGCCAAGGACTTCACTCTTCCAGTTCTTAAAAATTTCCACAGTTCCACTGTGAAGCACAAACTGCAAAGACCCGTTTGAACTTGTTCCACTTAGTTTAATAATTTTGTTTATTATAGCTCTTGTTTTGCTTAAATCCTGTTGTATTTAAAAGAGCACTAAATCCATCATACCTTAATAAGCAAGCTGTGTTGCAGCCAGCACCAAGGACTTTTCAGTATCTGCCTCATGAACACTATCAGCAAACCAGAGAACTTTTTTAGCTATTGAGGGATGTGCATTTTGACCTCTTCTCTCTATTTCACAGAGACATTCATAGGTACAGAGCCCTTATTGTCTGCTTGGTAATATTCTGGCCTTTGATGCCAGAAGCATGCAGCAACACTAACAGGTAACATCAGCCCATCACATAAATGAAAGTCCTTTGTAGTTGTAGAGCAAAAATCACAAATCATTCTTCCTGTTGTAGACCACTGATTTTTATAGCTCACAAAGTTTCTACACACAGGGAACACCCTGAGAAAACTATGTGGGAGGTGCTTCATAGGGATTTGGTGATGACCCATGTGATATCCCAGGGGTACCTCATTGCCATAAGGCCCAGGGACCAGGGCATGAAAACTCTTTTCACATGTTGTGTCCTAAAATCAAAACCAGTAAGTGACCCTCATTTTGAAGAGGCTGTAGCCTATATGTTACACAGCACACACTCATCCCTGCTTGAGAGTAGTTAGATTAAAAAAGCTTGTTGCCCTTATTGTTGCCCCCCTTCTTCAAAACATGCAATAGTAGCACAAACTCTGCAACCAGGCTGACCACAGATGCTCTATAAACTGAAGAAAAGCAGCACAATCTGTTAGCAAAAAATGGCTTCAACTACTTTTCCCCCCGCCCAGTTCCAGTGTTTAAAGCGAGCTGCCATTCAGGAAATTAAATTCAATACCTATGATGTGATTTTTGAAAGTGCAGCTTTTGAGCAAAAGGGAGATGAAGTATATCCAGTATTTCTGAAAAATCAAACTACTTAATTGAGTGTCTGTCTGACAGGGCCATAAGCCTAACTTGACACCCCTGTTGTGAAAGCCTTGGGCTTCAATTAATGGCAGGCAAAGGACGCATAATTAATATAGCAAGACACCAGGAAATGAATATGTTAAAGTTCCTACTGCAGTTTTAACTTTGTCACAACATGCAGGTTTTTCTCCATATGGCTTTCTCCATAGTGGTGAATTTCCTGTTTTTCCTGGTTAAATGTATATACCAGAAATTACTCATTAAATGTCAGGAAATGCAATTTGACTGAGTTACACATTAGTGGAAAAATCTGGATGGAGCAAATTATTTGGTGTCACTTATTAAATAAGATACTACCTTCCTTCTCTGTTTATGAATTGTTCATGAACAGACTTACATTTTTACTAAGGATTTTCCTCCTTGCTTAAAAGCAGCAAGGAGATGACATAAGTGATTATATTCACTGAGAAGGTGACATCGTTCAGAAGACACTCTTGACTCCAGCTTCAGATACTTACTATTCTCTACTCAGTGTCTGTGCAGAGGTCCAACACAGGGCTCTTGCATTAGTCCTGCTTACACTTTCAAAATATAAAATTGAAATGCACAATACTCAATTTTACCTCTGTGAGACCAGACATAGAATTCACAAGCTCCTGAATACATTCATTTTAGAGGCAGTGTTAACCTTAGCAATGGCTACCAAATGAAGTAAATTGAAGTAAAAATGTTCAGATGGCTATAATAGTCACATGTATTTTTGCAAACAGACAAAAAAAACCCCAGTAATTTCCTCCAAGCAAAATTTTCTAGGTAGCAAATTTAAAATCAAAACCCAGGAACCACTGTTTAATTCACAACCCCGTGTTGCTAGGAAGAACCTCCTGTTTGTATTCAAAGCTTATCTTTGAATTATTTGGGCCATCTTATCTTTGAGCTAAGCAGGGCTGTTTGAATATCCCAAAATTGGAGCATTAAATCTACCAACACCCTTCTGGAAGCTGAGCAGTTGCACATTGCTGTTTATCTGAGGTACTGGAGCGGTTTCATTATGCAAGGTCACATAGTAAAACTAGCTGAAGGTGAGGTGCATAGAATGTTATTTAAAAAACTGGAAGGAGGGTTATTTTAATAAAGAACAACTGTGTAACCAGTGAGCAATAAACTTGCGCAAAATTTAGTTTATGGAAGAAATATTACTAAATATCCCACAAATACAATTTACGCACATGGGAATGTATGGAGAAATGGAAAAAAAAAAACCAAAACAACAAAAACACAGCTTGCAGAAATGCATACGTCATCAGAGGTACTAGGCTATGCCAACTGTTTATTGGAACTGTGTCCCATGCCAATACTGAGGAAAATAAAGAATGGAAAATAACTTTGGAATTTAATAGAGACTCAGTCACACTTAAATTTGATATTTGGAGCCCAGGCCAACATTCTGCCAGAAGAAAAAAAAAATTATATAAGAAAATCAGGAATAAATCCAAGATGGAAAAAGTAAATTAGCATCATACAGTGGAGAGAAATATCAATAATTAGACAAATACATAATAACCCTATGAAGTCAATAACTTTTATGACAGTGGGACTGGAAACACAGGCAGCTTTAGGGATGAACATTTGCAAAGAATTAAGACTGGTTAGAATATACAATGGGTGCTGTGTATGATCCAAACAGACAACGAGAAACTAGAAGTATTCAGATATTTTTGATACAGCAGAATACAATAAGAAGAAATATTTAATTTTTTTTTCAACCCGATGTAGCCCTTTCCTGTCCAGTCATTGTTGCCCCAAACAGTTTCCATTTAGCCTCTGCAGTTAGCAACACACACAAAAGTTGTAAAGAAAGTCTAAGTATACCCCATGAAAGCAGTCAAAAGCAAATGAACACTATTTGTTGTCACAAGTCCTACATATTCCTGAATTTTCTTTCAAACTAACTTTATTTCATCTTCTGGCTATGCCTACCTTTGAGCTCCCCAGGCCACAGACCCTATCTTTGCATGTGTTTATAAAATACCTCACAACAGATCTCACTGGTGAAAAGTTGCTGTCTCCCTCCTTTTGATGTGAGCCTGCTCTGATTCCAGCTGTTTGAGGCCATAGGTGAGGACAGGTCTCCTGCAGGAGTGAAACACAGCGCACTGAATCCATGATACCCCTCCGGAGTCAGGGCTGTGCCCACACTCCCGTGCTGTGCTGGACCAGGGCTATGTTGGGCCATATTTCTAACATACCCCAAGGCTTCCTGCAGTGTCTGGATGGGGAGAGCTTCTTCTCTTGCAAAGCAGACCATTTTCTCTTATGGATAACTCTGGCAAAGCACTTTGAAAAAAATACCAAATAAAATTTCATCTCCCAGGAGGTTGGAAAGGCAAGGAGAAGCGACAGCAATGAGACCATTCAGCATTGGGCACCCATGACAGAGCTGGCACCAGAGTGCCCCCGTCCCGGTTTCTGGCGTGGCACTGACTTCACTAAGCAGCAGTAGCAACCAGGTACCACTCTAAAGAAGGTGACTGCTTCTGTAAGAGCACCACGGGAGTTCATGCAAACAGGCACGTGTTTGGTACATGCTGTAGCCACCACAGCTCCAAAAGCAGATGAGCATTGTTGCTGTGTTTCCCAGTTTCTCATGCTACTTTGATTAAGCACATGCAAGTATTATCTTACTAATAATAAAATAGGCTACCCACCAAAATTTAGAATGGATTTTTTATTAGAACAAATATTTTAGATACTCACAATGACTATAGTACAATCTGTTGGAAGGATTCTGGAGTGCTTTTGCAATTATTTTACAAGCTCTGCTCCGAGACCTGTGAAAATCACAAGTATCTTTACATCAACTGCATGAATTTAGGTGGCAATAAAATGAAACCTTACAAATAAGTCCCATATTTCCTTTGTAATGCAATTACTTGGTAATAGATACACTATTCATCTTCAGAAAAATATACAAATTTCTTAGCTTGTGACAGGGGAGTTTCTAAGGTCAATAAGAAATTAGACTCACTCAAACACAGAATAATTCCACCAGTAGCCAGAACAGATACCATAGCCTGTATTTAATTTTATTTAAATACATTTGGTACAAAGAACAGACAAGCTTTAAAATTATAAAACTAGAAGATCAACCAAACCAAACCAACAAAAAACAGCCCCAACAAACCTATTTTGATGAATTAGCAGTCTGAAATGTACTTCTAGTCAGGGCCTCTATTTTTTTTTTTTTTTAAGAGGTAAAACCAAATTCCTTGAGCAGGAAAACTTCATTTGAGTGATTTTATTTAACTTAAATGCTACTTTTGCAAGGTCATCTATCCCCATGCTTTTCTAGCCACAAATACAACTAGTTCCACACCTTTAAAATACACGTTCCTTCCAGGTTCAGTTCAAGAATCTCATGATGCTTACAATTTAATAAGTTTCTTGCAGCCTTGATACAACTGTGGTATCGCCTGGATAACTCCATAAAATCAGTATTCTAGGACTACTTATAACTCCATCAACTTCAGTGAGGAAACAGTTCTGTAAAAGTCAAGTATCCAAAAGTGTTATACATAAAACCTTTTTACAGATACATAAATACACCTGCAAATTTAACTTTTTGGTGATTACACTTGGAATGCTACACATATACATATAAATAGTATGAATGGAAACACTGCATGCATTATGAATAAGAACACAGGATTTACAGTGATCAACAACAATTTCCAGACAATTTATTTGTTGTCTTTTCAATTTATTAATAGACAAGACCAGAGGAAAGTTCTCCGTTACAAGTTCTGTTGCAGACAATGATGGTTCTGATTGATTAAAGTTATTGCATGGTTTCTGAATACGGCAAAAAATAAAAGACAGCAGAGAATGGAAGTGAGGAGGAAAGGCAGAGGGAACGACTAGTTTAAACCACTTGACTCATCAGAATACAAATGTAAATTCAGAATATACTGCTGAACTTTGTTGTCCCTGTATATTGACTAGTACTATTGAAAATAATTCAGACTACAGACTTTGCAGATTTTTTTTTTCCACAGTATCTGGAATTTTTTTTGTGTTATACTGTCATACTTTCCCTGACCCTCTTCTATTCCCAGGACAGATGACTGCATCAAAAAGAAAAGAAAAAATTTAAATTACTTATTTGATTTTAAAAAACTAAAAATCCGGGAGAGAAATTATAGAAACAATTATGATGAGCTTTGGTGCTTTTTCTTTTTATTTAGAATAGTTACCAATGCAAAAAAAAAAAAAAAAAAATCATTTCAATTATCTTTCCTTAGGTTGAAACCTAAATCCCTGAATGAAAGTCAGTCCACTGCAGGTGTCTCTTGTTACATCCAGGCAAATTGGGGTTGCCTGCTATTACCTTATAGGGCCCTTGGAGTCAGGATTCTTGGTCTGTATCCCCTGACTACCCACTTATTTGTAATGGGCAGATCTCAATCTTTCTATACCACCATCTTTTCCCAAGAAGGATGTGGAAGCTTAATTAGGCGCTGGAAAGTTATTTTAGTATCCCAAGTGAGTGCTGTCATAGAAGGAAAACATAACTTTCCATTGAGAGAACGCAAGATAACTTGTGCCAGCTTGTTTCACTCCTCTCCAAGAGGCAGCTGTAGTCCCGCTAACTGGCTGTCAGAGTAGAGGGCTTTGATTTTGGAAAGGGCACCAGCAGGACAGCTGCAGTCTGCACAGAAATCCAAAGGCTGGTAACTTGGACCTAGTTGGTGGTCATGTTTTCTTTGATTCTGAGAGATTTCATCTGCTGTCATCTCACACAGCCCCATGCAAAGACAAAGGCTTTTCATCATCTGAACGTTGGTCCCTCCAGGAAGAAATTAAATTACCTGACACAAAAAAGGGTCAGCTTGGAACTGAGGCTGTTTCTGTACTTTTCAGGACTGTTGAATATGAGAATTGAAGTGCATGAACAGCAGTTAACTTGGTGGCTGGGTTCCCTGCATCGCTACCTGGCCACATGCTGACTGGTTCCTGTGCAGCACTACTCCACTGGTTCTCAGCTGACACTGGAGCCAGGACCATCACCCAGTGGGACAGGCAGCTGTGTTCCCCTTGCCCCCAGCACTTTCTGCAGGGATAATGAGGGAAACCTCCCCTGAGCACAGTGTACTGTGCTCACCAGCAACCAGAGGCGCAGGCTGCGCTCCCAGCTTCCACGTTACCCTGAAGGACAGAAGAGTGGAGACCCTCATCTGCCTCTTGCTCTTTGGGACTAGGGCAAGAAAAAGCCATCCAGTGGTTTTTCCCCTATTCTCCAAGAACAAGGAAAGAAGGTCCAATGTCCCTTGAGGAGTCTCCAGCAGTTTCCCCTTCCCTTGATAAAAGGGAGCAATGGGAACTGAGCGGTGTGAAAGAGCAGCTATGGGTGGCGGAGAGGAGGTAACAAGGGTAAGCCCTGTTCCTGTGGAACTCCCCCAGCTCTCCATGTAGGACAACTCAGAGAGCTCTCTGGGCCTAGCCTATTTTCCCCTGCAAACAACAAAAATAATGACACAAATTACAGTATCCACTTCTCACAGGTTTGAACCAAAATAAACCAAACTCCAGAGCTGCTTCTCAGCCGCCTATGTATCCTCTGTTCTCACAGTGCCAAACTCTCATACAGACTTAATTTCCATTCTCTGCTGCAGAATGAACCATTCAAGGTAATTAGCTATTCTTTTTCCTTTCCTCCCCAAAACATGGAAACTCCTGTAAGAGGGGAGGGCAGGGGAATTCTGTGAGTTTTGCTGCTGGTCACGTAGTTCATTCTGCAGATTGAGTCATGCTCTGTTCTCTTCCTGATGTTTGCAATTATGCACATAAATGCAACAGACCACCCCATAACACCCAAGCCCAGGGCCCTAGCCTTTACCATTTGCCACCAAATTATGCGGTCTCCATATCCCTTCCAGAACTGGCACGTGCACACCTCATCAAATGTCCAGTTCTAAAAGAAAGGTCTGATGAAACTGAGCCATTTTTTTAATAGGCTAGGTTACTTTCTTGGTACTTTCCCTTCCCCAGTGATACATTGTATCTCTCCCCAGAAAAAACAATAAAGGTAACCACAGAGAAAGTATTTAAAAATTAAGAAAAAACAAAATTAAATCAATCCTGAACAGAAAAAATACATGGACACTCTTCATTATTCTTGGGCTACCCAATGTTAGTGATACTCAATGACTGCTCTCGTTCACTGAGAAGCTCTTCCACCTGGAGAAATTAAGTTACCTTACAAAAAAGGGATAAGAAACAGCTTCCTTCTTTTACTGGATCAAGCATACAAAGTGTTTGTGGTCTCACACATCTCCTTTCAAGCTGTTTGCCTCTACCCTACCCTGTCTACAGATCTGCAAATCTGGGTATCTTCCCAGTTAAGCTTCCTGATTCCTCTTACTTGCAGTGAACTCTTGAAATTTTTCCATGTTATAAATATCTGCATGTTTAAGTTGGATATGTCCTAATTTATCTAGAAGAGTTATGGAGAGCTTGAGAATTTTCATTGTGAACTGCAGAGATGGAAATGCTAAGCAAGTTATCTTTTCCAAGTTTTAGTCATTTATATGAAACAAAGTCTACAAAATATGTTCTTTCCCCTACTGCCTTTCAGATTTTATTACATGTATTGTGGTAGCATTTCACATTTCCTTAGGAGCTTCATGGTCCAAATAAGACTCACAGTCTCAGTGCAAAGAACAGAAAATGAACCTCTAAACTCATAATTCTAAAAGCCACTCTTGTTTTCTTTAGAGGATGAAGCCCACTGCCTCTTATAAGCCTGTTAAAATCTCTCCTCTTTATTTGCAAATTTCTTTTGTTTTGCCTGTCATCCATATGCTTCTGTTCTCTATTGTTATTTAGTTAGGAGAGAAAAAATATTAAAATGCTACTAATTATTTACTCAGATTAAGTAATCCATGTATCTATAAAATGAGCACACTACCATTTCAGTCCCTGTTCCTGGTCACTTGGCATAGTTCATCAAGCAAATGATCTGCTTTGCCCTGTCTGCCTTGTCTGGTCACTGGGAAAATGAGTGGTACCCCAGTGGAGCTGGCTTTTGGTCAAAGGCCAAATGATTGAATTGGTCATTTCCTGTTTCTAATTTTACACTTCAGGCACTTTCTCCTTGGAATTTTATAAAGCTCTTGAAGAACCTCTTGGACCAAGTCAACCACAGAAACATAATGCTAGGTTTGGAGGACACCAGAATGACTGTAAGGAAGGGAAAGTTTAGTAGCCATCCATGAGCCTTGGTGGCACATTCTCTGTGTATTGGAAATCTATGGGGCAGCATACAGGTATCTCCTGCTTTCAGAAGAACAAAGTGATATTCTCTGTCCAATGGTGTTCCGCTCTTCAGTGCCAATTATATTTAAAATGCTGATGCCCAGGGAAGAGAAGACACTGTGTAACACCCATACAATAAATTTCACAAGGTCAACATGATGGCAGATGTGTTACTTCCTCCACGATGTTAGCAAGGGCAGAATCATGCATTGCTTTCTGGGGCTAAGCAGAGTACCTAAGAGGTTGTCTTTCTCCACTTAAAAAGGCTTGGCTCTCTAGCAGAACTCCATTTCTCACAGCACAACATTCTCCTATCTGGCTAAACTGGTGTCACTCAAGACAGAAGGAGCCATTTAGAAGAGGAGTGTCACTTACAAAGAGGAAAGGGCATAGGATGCTGAGGTCAGCAGACTTTGTACCACTTCACCCTCTCTGCTACTACCCATATGGAAGAGGGAAGGAGATGCTTCAAATACTCTGAATCTTCAAGTTCAACTGAGTCACCTTCAAGAACATCTCTGTAGGGGTCAGGTGTGGGTTTTTCCCTCAAAATGAGATTAGAGACTCACACAAAGTTTGTGATCTGGGCTTTATGGAAAATTCCTTGATCCCACCCAGCTTGACAAAAATGAAAGCATTGGCATGTCTCACAGAGGTGTGGCATGGTGGACACCCTGTTAATTATTTTTACAAGTCCACTAGACCAGGAACCCTTAAAGGGACCCATTTTTACAGACTGTGCTTATGTTTCGCTCTAGAAACTATGCAACTCCAGAAAAAACTTTGTTGTGACTACTGAACACTCAAGTTACATATTTCGGCATGAAAGCTTACACAGAAAAGCCGAAATTCTAGTAAATATGTTCTACTAGACTTCTGGTTTGCTGCATCACTCTGCCAAGTACATGGGCTCAGAACTTCAGCTAGAGGGAAGAGAAGGGACACCATATGTCAT
The DNA here is from genome assembly GCA_013397795.1 of Orthonyx spaldingii. NCBI lineage: Eukaryota > Metazoa > Chordata > Aves > Passeriformes > Orthonychidae > Orthonyx > Orthonyx spaldingii. Next base: position 15,562 of record VZTJ01002490.1, on the reverse strand, counting down.
CACTCATAATATCGTGCTATTCTTACTGTTCAGCCTCTGGGGAGCCCGTACTTTTAAAGCAGCATTTTCAAAAAAGAATTGCAAGCATATTTGCAGAGAGACGCCCAGTGACAGCTGATCAAACTGGTTAATTAGGCATCTGCATAAGTGTAGTTGCGGAGGCAGTAACTACACCCCATGCTCAGTCCCACTTGAAACAGGGCTAAATAGGGGAAGCAGAACAGATCAGAAAACTCATTGAAGCGTTACTGCTTTTGCTAAAAGAAAATCTGAATTCTGCCAAATGTGCCTTCCATGAGAAAGTTTTGATTTTCTCAGAAGTTTTTGACTTCCCGACAAAAAAAATAAAATTTTTAGCTCCAGGATTTGCTAACACAACTCACAAAAAGCGGTCATAACAAAAATCATAGTGTCTCTTTTCAGCCTCATTTCCCAGTCATCTTCTTAGTCCTATTGTCTCTCATGGGAGCAGTAACTCAAGTGCTGTGAGCCCCCCTTCTCCTTCCTCTTTGGCTCTTAGATTTGAGCACATTTTCCACAGTGCACCACAGTATTCTTTTTATTTGGACTCCCGCAGTTCATGATGGAAAGAGTCATCTGAATGGGGGGCGCCAGCCCTGGAGGAGAGCAGATCACGGGAACTGCAGCTTCCATGAGTCACTGTGGTAGATGCGTGGGACACAGAGATCAGGCCAGCAACTTCCAACATTTCCCATTTAAACATTGCTTTTTGTGCCTCACCAGGAAGAGAACCCCAGAACTTGTTTTGCGATACAAATTCAGATGCTTAACCATCTCTAATCATATAAAAAAATAGGTTTATTGCATGTCCTGTTTCATGGCTTCTTTGAAGGCTCTGATTCCTCAGCCTGATTCCATCAGCCCTGTCCCAGATGTATCTGTGACAAAATTACAGCTTGCTTTGTTTTATGATATACTAGCAGTGTAACATCTGGCAATGTGGTTTGGGGTTTCTGTTTTGTTTTGTTTTGACTGGAAAGAAACCTCCCAAATACTCCAGTCAAATCCCCGAAAAACATTAAATCAGCATTTTTTAACTTATGCACAGAGGACGAGGGAGGATTTCCTGACTCATCAAGTGAGAACACAGGCATCTGTGTGCCAGCACACAGGTGGCTGTCACATAATCCGACACCATGGTAAGAGGCAATGGGCACCCCTTCATCATCACACAGCCTCACCATGCAGGCCAGCCAGCTGGTGGGGAAAAGATTTTGGACAAATCCACCCAAGATGATACTCATCCACATTGTGGGTCAGTTGGAAGGAGAGAGGACTCCAGGCCTTCTGTCACACACAGTGCCTTTTCCTGTACTTAGAAGGAAGCTCTCTGACTTCCCATGTGTGCAGGATATTCCCCCTGCTCCTTTTTATCATTCCTTGTTGTGAAGGCCCTGTCAGTGAAATGTGCATTTCAACAGTGAGTCTCTCACAGCTCTCCTTATCTTTAATTTCCTTCTGCTATAGTCTATTTTATAGAGCCTTTCCCTTACTGGCAATTTTTTTCCCCCTTCCCATTTCAGCTACAATGGCCAGATCAGGATCAAAACTTCTCACAAGTTAAGGTAAAGTCTGGAGGCATAAGATGTCATTTAGGTCAAAGAAGAGATGCAGGCCAGGGCAAAAAACGTTTGTCCTTCGGGTTTAGTTTAGCCAGATACCTTTTCATTCTTGTGTTCTGTGACAAAATATTTTTATTTTCTTAATTATCCCTTTTAATAAATCAGACTCTTTCCTTCATATTAGACATAAACAGCAGGAGCAGCAGCAATCATTCATTTCATCATCAATTTTCTTAGGAAGGGCCTGTAGGGGAGGAAGGAAAAGCTTCATCCCTGCTAAAAATGTCTTCTTGGACGCCACAGAAGGAGCTGTCTCCCTCTCCTAGGTTCTGCCCTCATCCCTGGATAGCCACCAGTTTTGGAGGAGGCCCAAAGTGAATTCTCTGTTTCTAAATAGTTCCTCTCATACCCTCCAGAGAGGTGCAGTAATGAGGAGGATGGTGAAGGAGCAGAAAGAAGAGGAAGGCCAGGAAAGCCCTGGCCAGAACGAGCCTGGGCTGTGTTACAGGGATGGTGGCACTACAACTTGGCAGCAGAGAAAGAGAGAGCAAAATATTTGGGAGGGTGGGGAAGAGGCTGAAAAATCAGACCAACTTTCTCCTCAGTTTGACTGGTGCATAAGACTTTCCTTGCCAATGTCTCTGGCAAGGACATTTTTCCAGTTCATAGGAAATTAAGAAAAAAAGAGTTTTCAGGCCAATTGGACCAAAGTCAAATTTCTAAAATATGAAAAAATCCTCAAAAACTGTAAATACTGCTTTTCAGCAAACTCTGAAAACGCCTAATCAAACAGTTTGAAAAACCAATAAATTGTATGTCATTTACCCTAGCAGTAATACATAGTTTTCCATTTAGAAACACTTACAAACAGCATGTACAGTCACAGAAACTGGGAATGTTTCATGCATTATTAAGTAAATAGTGGGACGAGAGGGGAGTATTTGATGGTGAATATAATATCCAAGGAATATTCATCTGTGAATAACCTGATGATCTCCTGTTCCTGTAACTGAAAAATTTTCTTATGAATGCCTGCATGTTCCCCCACATCATACGAGGCTGGTCACGCAAAGCTTCACTCTTTACTGTTCATGGCAGGTTATCCTGAGAACGCAACAGGTCTCCTATGTCAGGCCATAGGAAGGGTCACCTTGTAATAGCACAGTGTGTAATGGGTTTCATTGCACCTGGGAACCAAAGAATTTGACCTTTCAGAGAAATAACATGGAGCAAAAAAATGCATTCAGATCACAGTTAGGCTGAGTTGAGAGTACAGGTGGTGAGGAAGTGCTTTGAACCTTGTCCATGTGGCCTCACTGTGGCTCCACAACAATAAGTCCTCCCCTTTGAAGAAAATGTATCACTGTTTTAAATTTAGGGAGGGAAAGGGGAAAATGCATAAAATTCATTAAGGGTAGTCCCACCCCTAAATATTCAAAAGTCGTGAATCAGGAATCAGATGTTTGAGCAACTGCCGTGAGCCAAAAAAAAAAAAAAAAAAAAAAAAAAAAGTTGGAAATATTTTTCTTTTTTTCTGGAGTTTGTGGCTGTCTTTAGAATGCCCCTGGGTCCTATGTGCAAACTTTTTCACAGTCTGAGGAGTAGAAACTGATTTCTATAAAAATGAAAACTGAGATTCTCACCTAATTAAATGTCTCCAGGAATGAGAAGTTACAGGGAAAAAACCATCAAGTATCACGAGACCTGCGATAAAAATCACAGGACTTTGCAACGCTGAATTAATCACAAGTTAGGAAGTGATAGCACTTGTTCTAGCTGAACAACAAAAAACAAACAGGCATAAAACTTATTCAAAAATATTTTGCAGGCATGACTGCCAAGCTGACAGCCAACTTCAGTTGGCTGTGAGTAATGCTATTCATTATTTCAGAATATTCAAATAGCCAGTAGGTATTTCTGGAAATCCTTGAGAATCCGGCATCTTCCATGATGCCAGAATGATTAATTTGTATTGAAAGTTTGTTACTTGCCAATTATCCATCTACTGCTTAAAAACCTGAGTCACACGCTCAGCAGCCAGAAACAATACCATGCTGTAGGTTTAGACATCTGAGATGCATAACGAATATTCAAAGGAGAAAGTTTGCAATCAAACCGCAGGCTGAAAGTTATGCGCTGAAACTGTTTAGCCAAGAAGTGAGAATAATTAATACCTTCTCAAAAAGCTAGACTGATTGCAAGAGAGTGAGTATGTGTTACTCAGAAAGGTAATTACATTCACAGCAAATATTATTTAAAATTAATACTTGGATAACCACAAGATATTAGTTCTAACTACAAACAAATAAACAGAGATGATCTTCTAGAGAGAATATAAACAGATTCCCAGTTTCCATTGCAGATTTCAGACCATCAGTTTAGGTCTGCTCGTACAAAAAATGGATGAAGCAGATGTACTTCTCAGCCAGTCTGTTTTGGTCCATCTATGCAAACTTCCCAGTACAGCTACATTTGCAGTTCAGCATATATTCAAGGTAAACAGTGCACCATATGATTTATATATGGGTTATCATTCAGCCAAAGTCTGGCATTTCATCGATATGCCTTTTATTTAGATATATTCAGAAGTCTTCCAATGCATATGAGTTTTTCCCTTACAGACACTGTATTCTCAAAAGAGATGCAACAGCCAGTTCTTTTCTATTCCCCAAGTTTAAAGGAAAAAGTGAGATGTCCTTTGCTTTTTCAACTCTTTACCCATATAGAATAATTCATCTACTGATATTCATAAGGTGACTTCCACCAGCAAATGTAAAGATGTCAGGAGGAGAATTTTTAAGCACATATGTAATTGTTTATGATTGGTACCTGCTTTTATTTAGCATACTTGCTAGTGCTCTCTTTCTGGTGCTAGTCTGTAAGAATCTTCCTAGCCCGAGAAATCTGCTCTTTGGGGAACTATATTTCATGTTCTTTCACTCTTTGCAAGCTCTGCCATAATTGAATAGATGTATCAAATCAATCCCGCAAAGCAGCCAAAGAGCCTAATGGTAAAAGTAGGAGACGGAGGTGTTTTCTACCAGAAATTTTGGCAGGAAGGGATTAATCTGTGTTTGCCCATTTCCTATGCTTCTCTTTCCCTTCAAACACAGTGTGGGAGAAGCGAGACATGGAGAAAGTGTCTTGTTTGATCCCTGATAGTATTTTTTTATTTTACCCTAGAAAGTTTTGCTGAGAAAACCTTCCGAGATTTTTGAAATCACATTGTTGCAGCTAAGTCACCTTGATAAATTTATCACCTTGATANGCTGAGAAAACCTTCCGAGATTTTTGAAATCACATTGTTGCAGCTAAGTCACCTTGATAAATTTATCACCTTGATAAATTTATCACCTTGATAAATTTAAGCGAGTTGTTTGCACCTCTGTACGTCTCGCATTCCTTTGCAACACAGAGCAAGCACAACAGCGTCACAGGGTGCCAGCAGAGCACCCCACTGCTCCTCCAGCTCTCTCCTCCCAGGAAGTACAATTTATAATCCTGGGAACAAACATATGCAGTAGGGCACTCTTCCTCTCCAAGCAGGGAGCTGGACAAGGGGTGCATGGAAAAAACTTGTCGCCCTACCCCAAGTTCGCGCTGACCTCCAGCCATTTCAGGAAGGGAGGTGTCCCCATTGTCCCTCCAGGACACCCCCTCTGCCCCAGCCCCGGGCGCGGCCGTGGCTCGGGGTGGCAATAGGGAGCGGAGCTGATCCCGCTCTCGGCCTGAGGCGGGAGGCACGGCGCTGACAAGCGATCCGCCCGCAGTGCCGCCGTCCCGATACGAGGATGTTCGGGACGCTCCCGGGCGCGGATCCCGGCAGAGCAGTGGAGACGGGGCCGGGCGCGCCCCCTCGGGGCCGCCGTCGGCGCTGCGGCCGCACTCCGGCCTCACCTGCGAGTCACACACGGGGTTACCCGGGAAAAAAATAAAAAATAATAAAAAAAAATCAACCTGGAGTGCAAAAGCGTAGCTCGCATGCCTCGTGCAGCTGTGCAACTATCCCAGAGCTGCCTGCTTGAGTTATGGCTCAGAATTTTCATGGAAACTTCTCACAGTTCGTGACCCGGGAGATCCCAATCATATGATTTAATCGGGCATTAGTCAATGTCGAATTTTTCCCTTCCCGACGCGTCGTCTGATCTGTACCACATTGTCAGCATCTCCCTGCAGCACGAGGGAGGCACAAGGCAGCTTGATGCAGGGTGAGGAAGGGAAGAGGGGAATCAGTGCTTGGATTAGGAGCAATTGCAAAATTGGACAGATGTGGCCCTTAATGACACCACGTGCTCGTTCTCAGCCTATCGATCCCACGGCCCATAACATGTTTGCATTTATGGAAGACGACAACGGGTTAAGCCACCTTCCAGTGAACACATTTCAGCAAACTGGCATTGCCTTCAAACTCTCTTTTTATTCTCTTCTTCCAGTGAGTAAACTGCCACCCTCAAACCTACTGTGCCACACACTCAAATTACTTACATGCTTATACCCACAACTGAAACAAAACTTCTACTCTTTTTTACAGCAATCCTCACTCAAGAGCTTTTACTTTGCACAAAACCCCCACCACAGGTCTTTGGGAGGTTGAGTCCAGAGATTCTAAGTATCACAAAAGGAGTAGGATTAAGCAATACTTTATGGAAATGAATACTAAATATGCTACTGTCTCCAGGAAAGGCATGCCATCCTGATGTGTTTATGTACACTAGTTACCCATACTACATGCTCCCTCCTCCTCATGGTAAAAATTGTTTGAATGCTGATTTTATTTAGAAAAAAAGTGCATTTATATGCTAATAACTGTTCCCTATTCATTGGTTATTATTTTCTTCCACAAAAATTTCAGGCAACCAATCAACTGGATTGAAAGAAAAACACTGTGCCAGATTTTTTTTTTTAAAGACCAAAAGAGTATAGCTGTGTGATTGATTTCCACTAAGCACAATTTCTGCAATTTAGGCCACAAACCACTCCTCACAAACACCAAACAACTAACAGATGGAGTGAGTAGTCTGCTAGCAAAGCAGAGGTTGAAATTGAATTCCCCCAAATGGTCTGGCAAAAATCTGTAGAAAACAGGATGTCTTTCTGAGTGATTTGCAAAAAGAAGAGAGGCCTGAATTACGGAACAAATATGCTAATACCCTAAGAAGTTCTACATACTAGATAGCGTGGCTTTTGTTTTCCTTGAAGTTGCAAGACTGGATAGACAATCCCAGATTTAGACTCAGGCAGGAGAAGTTACTCTGAAGCGAAACCTTCCTCTTCCTTCTCCCTGCAGCTGCTCCACACAGACATAAGAAAAAGCAACATGAAAACTCTCCCAAACTTTTGCCTCTTACAGTCCTGATGCATAATAGGCTAGATCTTGTCTTGCGAGCAGCCTCAAGTTAGTTCAAGACAGTAACAGCCTTCCTCCCTTTCCATTTCTTCACTTCAAAACCATGTAGTGATTAGAGAGAGATGAGGTTATGATTAGTCCAAACAACTTTACTGGCAACCAGGTAGCTCAGTTCATGCATTTATTCACACAATCATACTAGAAACAGTTCAAGTACTGAACTACCTTATTGCAAAAGATGGCAAACAAGGGACTTGAGCAGAAAAAGTATATGTCAAGAGAGACACTTTGACATAGATTAATGCTCTGTGACATTCACATTATACCATGTTGGGTTGGTTGTTTTGGTTGAGTTTTTTTGTAGGATGCTGAGGCTTTGGACAACAAGATAAACAGATTGCCTCCTGTAAGACCTGCAAAGATGAGTCAGTCTTTGTCAGGAAAGATTCTGGGATCCCTGGTATTCACTTGCTATTATGAAACATTCCTTCAGATCCACAGAAATAGTTATAATCCTCTGTGGTTAAAGCTACCGATTGGAAAATCAGCTGAGAGAAGCGATAGCAATCAAGAAAGGTCTTGGGAAATATGTAATGTGGTATCGTTGCTCCCTAGCAGAGTCTCCTGAACTGAAAGGTCAGGCATTCAAGGCTTTCAGTGAATCTTGTTTATGAAAGTTCTGTGTGCTTGACCATGACTATAGTAAGAAAACTCAGGGGATTTTATCTCAAGGAACTGGCTGACAAAGTCAATGCTGCTTTTGTTGTAGTATCTGGCTGAAGTGACTCTTCAAGAATGTCATGCAGAAAGCCCTGGACATCTAGGGCGGGCAAGAACTGTTCTCTCCACAGCCTGGATTAGACCTGCTGTAGGTGAAAGGATAGGCTGAAGGCATTCCGAAACCCCACAGCTGATGTCTCTGCGTTTCTCTCCTCCCCCACACCTCCTCACCCCTGCTTCTAATCCAGTGGGAGAGAAGAAAAGGAGAGTAAAGCCCGCTTGCTACTTTTCCTAAAAGACTAAAACTGATGCCAACAAACAATATGCTGCTAAGTAAGCTGCCATGGTCTTGTCTGGCACCAGGAAACCAGAGGTGAAAACTTTGACGGGCAGCAAACATAGATGTTGCACAACAGATGGCTGTTGATGTCGTGATGACATAACATACTTCTTTCTTTTGTGACAAAATTAAGACACTTCTTCATTAAAATACAAATCTGATGTTTTTCCTAATGATTTTACCAGAAATACATGGTCTGGAACTGTATGGAATGCTTTTAGCTTAAGAAATTTCTTAACAAGTCACCTAACACAACAAATCTTTGATGAAGACCCCTTATCAGTGTGATACCTTGGACCCGATTTACATACCCTAAATGCTACATACAACCTCCACTCTTTGGGATCTAGAGTACCCTTTTCAATAGGAAGTATTAGGATAAACACTTCTGTAGTTTTGTCTGAACTTCAGCTATCTGGTCTTTAGTGCACCCAGCTCACCCAAATAAAATCACAGCCATGAGTACCATGTCAGAACTGAGACATTTCTTTCTGATTCCCTCATCTGAGCCCACAATTTATCCCACATTGCCTTCCCTGGCAGAATAATCAGGCACACCATCTATTAATAACAACAGAGGAGGCAGAAAGACATAACAAGAAAGCTGTACCAAACACTTTTTTCTGTCTGGGATATAGAAATAAGACTTGACATAAAGAATAACTGCAATGAGCATATGATTTATTGTTTATACCATGTCATAAGACAAAGCTCTCAGATATTAGTGGCCTAATAAAGTGATATAATGCTTGCTATGTGTTTATCCATGTGGTAAATAGATAGCACAATTGACACTTGAAGCACTGTAAGAGGAGCAATGGCTACAAAATCAGAACTCTGTGAGGTAGCGGCAGAATTTATTGCTAATTCCATCCCTCAGGAAATAAGGAAACATTACTCTCCAGTAATATTCAAATATCTGGTGAATTAAAAGATTATTGGCAACAACATTCCAATACTGCTCTCCTTTCCTCCATCCTTCCTTCATCAGGAGCGCAGGACATGCATTACAGGGTTTGCGGCCTGACATAAAACTCTTATACCATCTCAACACAAAAAAGGCTCAGACCTAGAAATTCCATTTTACAAAGAGGCTGAGAATGAGACCCTGTTTCTGATGCAGAGGGAAAGGTTTTCATGACAGAAAAGGTCCCAATGCCACCACTGCCCCTGTGATTCCTGCATCAGCCTGCATGGTCCTAGGAGTTGACTCCAGCAGAGTAAGGTGTACTTACTCCAGCAGAGTAAGCAGCTACTCTCCACGATAGCACCCTAAGAGCAAGACTACTGCCTTAATGAGACAGAGATGGCTGTTACTGAGTTGAACATTACACCCTGGGGTAGGATAACCTTCTGGACAGAGATATTTGAAGCTTTCTGGTAAATGTGAACATCGTAAAAAATATCCCAAACTCTAGTGGCTATACCCTGTGACAGGCCAAGCCTTCTAGCATGCAGGTAGCATAAAATATCTTTTCCAATTCAAAATTCTCAGGCCATGCTCTTGGGGGTTCATGTGAACTGAAGTCATCTGCCTGTCTTCAGTGAGAAAATGTTCAGCACAGTCCCCTCCCCAGTCCTCATTTCTGGGTAGCTTGTTTGAGATTATGATTCTTCACAAAGAGTAATGCAAACATGAGGCTACAGAGGGATTAGAGCTTACTCTCAAAGAGCAAGAATGGCATAATTGGGAAGTGAGCATATTAGAGGTGAACAACATCATCTTGACTCATTTCAGCAAAGAGGAAATCCAATCAATATGTCCAAGTTTTCCAGAATTCAATCATGAAAAAGTTGTTGGCCAGACTGCAGAATTCTTCTGCCTCTCCTGGATCATCTATTTGTATAAGAAATAAATTGCCTTGACATGGAAAGTGCCCCAGTCTAGCTCTATTCTTCTTCATATCCATAAAGCCCTCTAACTCAAGTGGTAATTTTGCAGACTTAGACTTGCCCTAAGTAATACTTCTTCCTATCGTGGGGAGACAGTAATACATCTTCTCAGCAAGTGCAAATTGGCAATAGTCTCTCCTACCAAGAGGCACAGCCTGCGTGTTCTTTCCCTGCAATATTTATGTCTGTCTCTGTAACAGTTCCTTTAGCTACGAGCAAAACCCTAGTTAGGCAAAGCGCTGGGAAACTGCCACATGCTCCTGCAACTATATGTTGCACATAAAGTAATTCAAACACACTATTAGACTGTGTAATTTAGCTCATATGTAGTTAGAATATGCAGAGTTTGCCAAGTGACTGAATCCAGCTGGAAAATCAATTTATATATGCCAGTTTAGTAAAACCTGAAAGTCTTCCGCAATACATGAAGAAATGTTAGACAACATTGAAACTGTACATTATGTAAAACCAAACATAGCTGTAAATTACAGGCTGAGTGTGAAGGATCATTCGTCTCCTGCCAAAATTCATATAAACGGTCACCAATTTGGGGAAGGAGGGAGAAACATACCATAATAAAATGAAACTTTGTACAATTCCAAGTACAAGCTTCCAGAGCCAAATTTTGGTAGAAGAAACTTTAAAACAAAATTTACTTTGGCCTTGAGCCATCTTGTACTGATTTAAATCTGCAGTAGTCAGGGGCTACACCGGTGCAAATGAAAACAGAAAACAGGTGATTTAATGGTGCAGAGGTCTTTCTATGTACTGCAAGTGAGCCCTGAGCTCTCAGTCTGGACTAACCACATGGTATGCCTCCAGAGTTCCCCATTCATTCTCACTTTAGAAAGCACTATTTTCTTGTCCACAAGGTGCATACTCTATTGCTCTGTGTGTATATGTTCAGCTGATTCCCTCATCTGAGCTATAGCTATAGCTAACTAGACTATCCACTCCCTTGCCTGTGCGTTGCTGGTGGTACCCGAGGTGTCTTGGTAGGAAGAGTAAGATGCTGCCTTGTGATTGCCATTGTGGTGTACAGGTGCAAAGCAATGGGTGTCCCCAGTCCTGCTCTGGAGAGACAGAGATCAGCACTGCAAACCCCACAGTGTGCATGCTGCTGATTACCAGGCTTGCTTCTGCACTCAGCAGGGGCATGAATAGCAAAGTGGCACACAGATACTCCGGGAGTAGCACTTCCTCTTCCCCCTAGTTTATTTTTTGAAGCTGTGTAGGATGAGTTGGGAATGCCTGTGTCCAGGCAGGAGACAAACACATGACTTCAGTTTTCAGACCTATCTCTTAACACCTTTTACTAACACCAGCAAACAAACTCTCTTTAGTAATAGGGAACACAAAAACCAAAAAACTACAGGAGTGAACCAGGCTTTATTGCACTGGGTTGGTTACTCTGTTTTCTGGACAAACTATACAAGGCAGGAAAAACAACACTCATCTGCAAAGCAATGCTAGTCTGATCCTCTTCCCACACATATTGTCATATCTAAAATAGCTTTTAGATTAAATTAACTCCTTATCTGCATTTGCATAAAGGTTTCTCTGCAGAGGTAAGATGAGTACAACAGGTATTTGGTGCACATTGCTTGCACACTGCCTACACCACCCTGACTACGACTCCCTTTCAGGGTGCTCTTCATGCAATGTGACCAAGGGTAGCCAAACAGAAAGTGTTTACAGGGCAGCTAATGTGAATTTATGCTCTTCTAGTGAATCACTCTGACTGTGCTCTGATCCCAAAAGAGGAAAGACACAGGCTCTTCATTTAACACTTAGCAGTATCTCAGGGGTCAATTCTGTTCATTGTAACATTACAAAAGCCGCAAGGAAACTCTGTTTAGACCAACGGCTGCATCAACAAAATCCTGGAAACTGAATTTGGCCCAGTTTCTAACATTTGCATCCTAAAAGCATTTCCAGCTTGTGGATGTTGGATGGAGAAGTTTTCAGATACTCTGGTTATCAAGGCAATTCCTCAAGCCTTTCAGATGAATCAAATTTATTTTAGCAAACTATTTCCTCCAAGGCTGTAGGAATCAATCCTTCCTCACATGAACAAGGTCTTACCTTGCACCTTAACCTGCAAATCTCCTCACCAGTCTCCTCATTCACCCTTGCTTAGAGCATGCTGTTTGTTGGCAGGGTGTGTTGGCACGAGTGTTTTCACAGAATATACAGTTTCACCTTGGCTTAGCACTTGACATGCTTGGTATCAACGCAGCCACTCACACAAGTAAAGGTCATTGATTGAAACCACAAGTATTCAAGATTACTTTTTTACGATTGCCACTGTCCAACATACAGTTAGGCTTTCATGTGCAGAATGTGTTTCAAGAACTGCCAGTAATTTTCATTCCATATACAGTAGTATTTATGCCAATACATGTGCTTTATATCTGATGGCAAGAATATTTAAGAGAGTGGAAGGTCAATTTTTAATAGACAATCCAAAAAATAAAATAAAAACTGAGAAAGATATGGGAACTTGCATATTCAGCAAGAAACCTAGCAGAAAAAGCTTTCTAGGTGATTAAATACAAAAATGAGTGTTGTCAAATGGGTAAAACCACTGACGGATGTGTGCACACCACTCACAGAAGTGCCTGGAATGCAGAGCCATTCAAGCTCAGCTTTTAACAAGGCAGTTGTGGACCTGGACACAGGCCAGATATAAATGCCCTGGGCCCAGCATGGGCTAATTTACCAAGCTCTTATGATGGCAATCTAATCTAACCAAGTTTACCGGCTTTGAAACAAACTAGGAACACTCACACAGCCAGTAACCGTTTGTCAGCTGGGGACACAGCAGTGAAGAGCTGAGCACAAAAAGGTTGAGTAGCTAACTTTTCTAACTCTCCTCCCCAAGGCATTCCTGACTATGCCTTATAACCGAAAAAAGGAAAAATATATGCAAGGCACCTAGTACAACCGTCTTTCTAGATGGAACAGTGCCGGTTTAAAGAGCATTCACCCACAACGAGTTCTTCTTCCCTTCACTGAAATGTAACTATTGATAAAATATATAAAGCAATATTACACTTTGGTCTGAAATAGTCATATTGGCACAGGAGAAAAATTAAGAGTTATTGTATCATTTTTCTTATATCAGTGTGATTAAAGCAACACAATTTACGCATGTTGATAAATTTCAGACTACCATGCAAAGTAAAAATGACAGCTATTGCTGCATACTGTGTATGTACAAGACTTGATTTCATTACTTCTGCATGAACAGTTTCTAACCAGGCCACACTCAAGCTTTCTGATGGCTGCAATCCACATAACATCACTGGAATTACTCCAGTTCACCTCAAGATGTAATTGGCTCAATGTAATTAAGCCAAAGCTCTCTTCACCTTCAGAAAAAAAATAAGAAACTTCAACGTCCTTAAAGAGTATTGGAAAGCAGGAAAAATAACTTTCAGAAAAATATTTTCACTCCTAAATGAAGACCTTTCCACCTATTGCACCAATTTCATGCTCAATTCAGATAAGCAATATATATGCTATTTTTTTTAGCTTGATTTTGCCTTGGATTTGGTGAGTTTGTTTTCAAAGGAGGAAAGTAGATCTACCATTGTTAATAACAAAAAATTAGGCTTGCTGTTTAAATCAGAGAGTGATAATGATTTTGAGGTTTGAATCACATAATTATTCTTCTACCCTTGACTATTTCAATAGAGAGACAGGAATATGTGCCAATCTTTATGAAACAGACCAAAAACTAGTATTCAGTAAGTAAGCAAGCCCCTAGATTTTCATCTTGAAGATTAAAAGAGGCTGCTTGCTTCCTAGCCAGGTTTTATTGCTGCAATATTGCTGCTGAATTGTGTGCTTGATCCTCCACTCCCTTCTTGGATGCAAGAAGTGAATGATAGCTTTATCATGAGGGAGTACTACACCACCAGTCCCCATAAATACATATCACTCAAGAGTGCTTTGAGGATGTAGCATTTGATTCCAGTGGGGCCAAATTTATCTTTAGCCCTGGGCAAACCTACGAGACATTTCTGTCACTAGCTCTAATGAGAGACACAGATTAGTCATTCAACACATAGGAGGTTCAAGCAGGGGTGAGGGCCCTCCCTTTAAAATCCAGACACTCACAATTAATTTTCAGTTAGGTTTCCCAAAATCAAGCCTGAAAGAGGCACCAGTCATGATCCACTAATATAGAACAGAACAAGATGGTGAGGAGACAATCCAAGTTTCTACAGACAAAGAAAAAGATGACGGGATTTTTGAAAAACAGTCAATTAATGGGAGAGATACAGCTGAAAAGCAATGGTTTTCTAGTTCTGAAGTAGCTTCCTCCAAAAAAGAAGTCTTGACTTAAAAGAAGGAATAGCAGATAGGGCATTCCATCCTGCCATAAATATATTTTGAGGTGAAAGAGAATAAGGTCAGGTACCTGTATCACTTACATTTTTATGATGACTTCCAGAACATAAGCATTTCTGTTATCATACAACAATTTTACTGAAAGTATCTAACATGGAAAACAGTATTTCAAGTCCATTTTTATCGCAGATTTAGGTTCTAAGCAACAAATTACTAACATTTCATTTAGTTGAAAACCGACAGTTATGTAAATTATCTATGTATATTTGAAAGAAGAGAAGGTGGGAGAAATTTCTGGAGCCTACTTTTACTGAAATCATTTTATTGAATAAAAAAAGGAAGAAAGAAAAGTTGAAAGCCATTTTGTATTGTGAAGATATTGACACTTTTGAAATGGAAAGGGCATATAGGTCTCTAGTCCCAGGTCCATTCATTGAAGAATCTTGTTGGGCTGTAATAATCAAACTTTTAAGATTTAAAGAAAAGGAGATAATTCTGATAAAGGCAATACAATACTCTAAAGAAAAAAAGCAGAGGATGTAGAAAGGTGAGAGAGAGTTCATATTTTTGCCTGTTCTACCCAAAAAGAAAAGACAAGAGAAGAAAGGAACAGTTGAATTTGAGTCTTTAATGCCAGGAGAGAAAAAAAAAAAAAAGAGACACGAAATTTTGCAACCTACTACCCCCATAATAACAGCAGGAACCATCACCATCTAGCACAGGCAGTTGAACAGTTTATCAAGGAGATTTTTCCTTCTGCTGTGGATTTCACTGTTGCAGCAGCACATAGGCTTTTCCATATTACTTGGCCCTATTCCATGGCTTTTATTGAAGATTAAAGCTTAAAAGAGAAGAGAAAGCAAACAGAAAACAAGTACAGACTCGACATTGTGATAGAAGTTTATACTGTGGGTCTGCCTAGTTGCTTTAAACACAATTGTTTTAGCTGCAGGCATTGCAGTTTCAAACTGTGATTAGTTTAAAGGCTTGTGAATGTGATTTTATGGAGACATTAAGTGTTTTAATTTCTATGCTTATTTCCAATTCATCATATACCATCCTTAAAAGGAAAAACAGCCCAACACATTTTCATGTTTCTCATTAGAAGGTGGAAGTTCCAGTAAAATATGCAAGTGGAGGGCATAAATGGGAGTGGGAAACTGTCTTTGGTCAGGTCAAGTAGCAGAAGCATGAGTTTCTTACTTTCAATTACTTTCAATACTATGTGGAAAGCTGAAGCTGATGAGGATCTGATTTTCAGAGTGGTAAGTTTTTCAAGCTCTACTTTGTCACATTGAGTTTGTCGCTGTTGAGCCGATG
>VZTJ01002489.1:0-199359 GCA_013397795.1 Orthonyx spaldingii | reverse complement strand
ACAAACTCAAACCACTACAATAGGAAGCCACTTTTTTCCTATTCTAGGTTATACTGCAGATATTACTTCTATACTTAACAATGACAAATTATGAGAATTATGAGAAACAACAAGTATTATGTAGTTTCGATCAACTAAATTTTAGTTACATTAACCCATATTTTTATGTGTAGATAGCAGTTATCATCCTACTGGTTATGCTTGGTCCTATCTTTTACAGGCAATTCAGCCAAATGTTCTCTCCATAACATAAACAGTAGATAAATGCAGATGCAGAACTGTTTTTTCTAAAACTATGCACAGCTGTCTTGCTTACCAGGAATGGAGAATTCTAATATTTCCCTCAGGAAACAGGAAAAGCTTGAAAAGTCAGTACACATCTTACTTATACTGGTCTGGTGTCTATTTAAATTTTTTCTCAAAAGTTTTGAAGCAAAGCAGATATGGAAAGTTAGGAGAATGCCATTACATCTTTGGTGAAGGAATAACCTAACAACATGAAATGGTTATTTAAGTAATTGCTTGTCATTAGACACTGGGACCTGTTTGAGATTCCATTTAGCCTCTATCAGTTTTAATACTTAATTTATTAGTATATGATGTTCTAGTTTGTATATGTTGCATATATCTGTATTTTATATATAAAATCAAAAGTTACAATTTCTGTTGGTGATTTGAAGGATTCTTGGATTGGTGGATTAAACCATACTACTGTTATTAATAAATCCTAGAATTTTTGTTTTCAGTCTCAAAGTGACTAAATAAGCTGACATCTGTAACAAAGTAGCAAAGCTAAGTTGTTGCATAAAAGCTTGTGTGTTTCAAAGTACAGCTTTGCTCAGAAAAACTCCTATTAAAACAGTATGAAAAAAAATCCTATTTGTTTTGCCTGGATTCTGACATCACATATGCTTTCGGTAGTCAGGTAGTGAGATCCGGTTTGATTTTTTGGGGTTTCGTTTGGGTTTTTTTGGGTGGGTGGGCACGTGTTTTGTTGGGTTTTTTTCAAAGAAAACTGCCAGACATACAAAATGAAACTTGGCTGCTTTAATCACCCAGCATTATATCTTGCTCCCATCTCACTTCCTGTAACAAAGGTCCTCCCTTGCCAAACAGTATCCTCATTACAGTTGTGTAATCACATTTTAAAAAGTATTCTTTTGGTGACATCTATTAAAGTTGAGCTCAGGTTGCATAAGTAACTAACTGTCTCTCTTAAGCGGACACTTATAAACAAGTCTGCATAAGTAGCTATAATCCAGTTTGTGTGTGTTCTTTCTCACTTTTTTAACTGAGCTAGTCAGGACAGTAAGCGTGCAAAATAGTCAGGCATGAATCATCACAAAAGTTACTGTAGCACTTCTTTCAAATTCTACAGAAATACTGAGCAAGACTGTCATGTCACTTTTGAGAATTAAATCATACCTGGAAGTAGAATTGTCCAGTATATACTTAGAGTGACATCTGCTTGTTTTTATAGTGCTTTTACATTTGTTCAGCCTAGAAACAGTTGAAGATAGATTCTTGCACTTGTGTCATCTATAGCTCTCTTTACTCTCTTTCAATTGGTTTAACTTTTGCTAATACAATTCAAGAAGCCTCACAGAACTGCATAGATATCATGCATAAGTATAATTTAGGATGCCCCTTAACAATCATGACTGTTTGCAAGATTATCTTAATAATTCCTGAAAAGGTCAAACAAAATCTCAGAAATTGCAAATAATCTTTTTTTGTTCATTCATCAAATACAGAATTCTACAATATTAAATTTAATTTTAGATCAGAACTACACATTACATACAGAAACATAAATATTTGCTTTTTACTCCTGGCACACAAAGGTTGAGCTGCCATAATCCTCAAAAAATTCAACACAAAGTACATATAAGGATAAATTTGCTACAAAAAATCTAAGTAATCAAGTATGTTCAAGCTCTAAAATGCAATGTATATTTAATGAGTATTATCAATTTAATTTTGTTTAATTCATTTGTTTAAATGTTTAAATTATATATTCACTTTTCACTTTGGCCAGTCGAATGTTACAACATTTGGACATTCGGAGTCTTCTGGTAGCTTCATTCATTTAATTGAAGGAAAGAGCTACATATTGTCATAAGAAAGATTACAGATAGATATGCTGTATTAAAATCCTCTATAAAGTAAATTACTAAATTAAAGACAAATTTAATCAGGCTATATTTTACAGGTAAGTAAGACATGGTTTAAACTGTATTTATTTTAAATTAATTATTATGAACATTTCTGTGAAATTTTCACCTTTTTTTCTCCTTCATTGATACCTAGTGTTCAAATTCCATTAGCTCTGCATTTCTCTAAAATGTTAAAATAAACTTACCTTTAAAAAACCCCGCAAAAATTCGACAAACATTTGTATAGTACGATAGTCCTAAAATTTCAAGCATTTTAGCTATTATGTGCTGTAACATGACCTGCAGAGCTGGTTTTGCTCTAGATCTTGGGTGCATGCGCCTTATAGACAAATATTGCTTAATTCCCAGCCTTCTCATTTTCAGTTCAGCAAAGAGAATTATTAAACCAAATCTGCTTAATTGGAATGGGCTGTTTCTCTCAGGAGGGCTGAGCATTCATAGCTGCCATTGACTGAAGAGGCAGTGACTGCTCAGGAGCTGTAAAAAAACTGGACCAGAAGCACTTGTGATTAAGACTATAAAGAAGATACAAGGTTACCACTGACTGTTTCTGTGAGCAATATACAGATCGGATAACCTCAAAAGTGCAGTTCAGACCCTGAGATTTAGAATTTCAGTTTCAGTGTCCTTTTGCTTCTCCACTTTAACAGTAGTTCTATGAAGGAAAATCCACCTTCATCTTCAAATGATGACACAAATCAGTGTTAGACATAGACCAACAGAGAAGTGCACCGAAGCTGCGAGCAGCAGCGTAGTCTCAACACTAATGGAAAAGCAGCATCTCTGTCTAGCTGTTAGTTATCCCATTTGGTTATTTAAAAAGTACATTACATGGCATCAACTTTGTTGCTGGAGAAAATGAATGACGGTTTAGTGAAAGGTATTTTTGCTATATGAAGAATCTATGTATTTGAGATTTTGAAGAGAATTGTAAATAAGTGGTTGCTTCAGGTAGGAAGGAAAATGGGAGCATTTTAATTTTTATTATATTTTCTAAAAAAGACAAAAAAAACCCCATGGT
Source organism: Orthonyx spaldingii (assembly GCA_013397795.1). NCBI lineage: Eukaryota > Metazoa > Chordata > Aves > Passeriformes > Orthonychidae > Orthonyx > Orthonyx spaldingii. Next base: position 196,161 of record VZTJ01002489.1, on the reverse strand, counting down.
AGATATGTCTTAGTTATTAAGAATTTCTTCACCTCTGCATACCTGGTGGGAACACTGTGGTAGGTGTAGGTAATTTGGGTTGTGGGGACAGCAGGCACAGAAGAGTTGTGATAAATGCTCATTAGATTTTTAGTGTGTTATAAAAATCTGTATGTATTAAAAAGTCATAGTTAAACTTTGCATTCTAATGATGTTTCTAAACCAAAAAAATATAATGGGAGTGAGAAAAGTAACAAAGAAAAATAAGTGAGTACATACTAAAAGATCCACACTTATTCACACAACACAGACACTGCTTGTAAGTTTTACAAGCTCAACAAAACTATGTAAGAGCGAGGTGATTCCCCCTATGTGGCGTGTACGTCATTAGTAAAATCAATTAGCATTTACACAATCTCTCTTCACGATATATAACACACAAAGAACAGACTGAATAGACTTCAGATTGAGTTTTCAAGAATCATCTTAGCATAGGAATTTACCAGCATTTCTATATATATCAAACAGAACATAAAAACATCCAGAAATACATCTATCAGGTCCGTAAGGATGATGATACTTGGATCTCTACCTGGAATGGAAAAGCTCTATATGAACACTAAATATATTGCTATGTATAGTATAAACACCTCCAAATTTTAAAGCAAAATTTTACTTTTAAAACTTTTAATTTTAGAATATAGTTTTATATTTTTCTTCACAAATAAAAAAGTTTTCGTCTGCAAACTTTGTTAAGGTATTTCATAATCTACCTTCATCTAAATAGGATTGATCAAAATAATGCATCTTCCCCTTAATTCTTAATAACAAGCTGATGTTGGAACACTCTTCAGAAACTACAGTGCTTAAAATTTTACTATATAAACATGGTGTTGGAGGTTAGGTTGTTTGGGTTTTTTTTCTTTCTCTCAGGGAATTTTCTCCCATTTGTTGCCTAAGAGTTGATAATAACGGTGCTTAAGGGAGACAAAAGATGTAGCCAAGTGGGAGGAAGAAGGGTGCCATGTGCTACCATCTCTGAACTGGGGGACTTTCTCTTTGGAAGTGCAGAGATACCATGAGATTTTGGCTGAGGGGTGAAGGGCTAGGCTTAGCTCCTCGCTCTCGCTCACTCTTGACACCAGAGGAGGAGACGGCACTGTTGCTGCTGTGGGGAGAATTCGCTGCCACCATGGACTTCTGTCTTTTATTGTTTCCTCCTTACCGTGAGTGAGCCTTTGTTCATAAGAGTGGCCATTGAACTGGGACCTTATTAACACCTGATCACACTGGAACAAAAGGGAGTGTCTCTCAGCTGTTTGCAGAAGCCCGGCTGTCACTGCCCAACCCCGCTGTTTTTCTGCTGCTGCCTCAGGCTTTTTCGCTACACTTAGCCTGAGATCCCATGTCTGCTGACTCCCCACGGCGCCTACTATGGCTGTGGAGTTGCTGTTACATTTTGTTTGCCACGCCAGGGTCTGCTCACCTCTGCCATTCCAACCGCTGCTCTGAGGTTCCTCCTACAGCCCATCTCGCCATCCAGAGGGGCACTGGGATCAACTGCCCCATGGGTTTGTAAAGGAAGCCCCTTTTCTCTCTCTCCTGTCGGCACGTCCGCCATTACCCAGGTGGAGAGAGGTGGCTGGCCTCGTGCCACAGCGCCCCCTGCAGCCGCGGGGGAATCATCGCACCTGCCCTGCCCGGTCGGGAGCCACCAGCGCCCCTGCCGGCTGTGACCGTAACTAAACCAAAGGGGAAAGTGCCTGCAGCCGACAGAACGCTGTCATTGGGTTTCTGGTTTTGTTTGTTGTTGCTGCTGTTGTGGTCGTATGGTTGCCTTGTTATACATATATATACACAATAGAGAACTGTTATTCCTTTCCACATATCTTTGCCTGAAAGCCCCGTAATTTCAAAGTTGTAATAATTTGGAGGGAAGGAAGTCACATTTTCAGTTCCAAGGGAGGTCGTCTTCTTCCTTGGCAGACACCTGTCTTTCAAATCAAGACACATGGATACTAATCCACAGCAATTAAAAAAAAATTCCTATAAACACATTCTAAACATAAATTGCATTATTCTAGTGTTTACATTATTTCTGAAAGATTTAAAAAAAACCCACTCAAACACAAAAACTAACCAACAAACAAAAAATATTACTGAAACAGTGAAAATCTAGAACATTGAGAGCATTCTGTTTTCAATTGTTTGGACAATTAACTAATCTGTGTTAAAAACAGAAGTTTTCTAAAAAAGATTGCACTTCCTTTGTAGTCTAGTCCTTTTGGGAAAACACTGGAATACAATTTTTTTAGTTAGCTGTACCCACAGCTATTCAACAGGCAGCCTACCGTTTCCTGCTGAGGATGCAATGGATTGGAACCAAATGGAACTCATGCAGTTCCACTGCTTATAGAGCACCAATCCTGATCAAAATGCATATGTATGTGCATAATTCCTACTGTGCCCTACAGGTTTTTCCAGTGCTAAAATAAATGAAGTAAAGGGAAAAACTAAATCTCACTCATTCTGCAGCTAGCACTACCAGAAACTTTGTAGTCCATAAGAACAGCTGTGAAGTGTGCATACACCCACAAAAACCAGCCAGAAATTTTGAATTTTTTTTTCCAGTACTTGGTGAACATTATATGTATGCAAAAATCTTACAAAGAAAGTCTGATAATAGTCCCTCAGTACTCCAATGAATTCTACGAAAGATTGAAAAGATTTTGTAGATATAGTTTAATAATTTCTGAGTTAAAAAATTGGTGGAGAGAAGATCACATACAAAGGGTCATCCAAAATAGGCATCTTTTTTGCTTCTTTTCCTCTTGAAATTTGAAAAACCATATAAATGCTGAGATTGAAACATTCATTTAATATGTATTTGTGTCTGTATCTGATGACAAAAATGTATCTTTAGTAGAAATTAAACTCTTAGCAAAAGGTGGGGGAGGACAAGACCGAAAGGGCCTGGCAGAAGCTCCTGTACGCACATCCAACAACTGTTTTGAAAAGTAAAACAAATAAAAAAGCAAGATTTACTCCCTATATTACAAAAGTGGTTTACACTTATTTTGCAGTGTAGACACAAAAAGTTGATTTTTCATCTATCACAAAAGAGTATTATAACACCATTTTTGTGGGGACGGGGGAACAAGCAATTACTAACAATACTGGGAATCTCCAAAACAGGATCTACTACCTCTGGGAGGGGGGAAAAAAAGTATGTTCAGTTGTGTCAAATGAATTGCTGAGTGCTGGTATCTGAACTGAGGCGATGGAAACTACTGGAAAGGAAGGACACAAAACGGAAAGGACAGAAATAATTTGATGAGGTTGTCAGAACTTCTTAAAATGCTCTTAAACCAATGAGTCTTCATCAGTAAACCAACCTGCCAGTTAAACTAATACCTGGAAGTTATTCTTTCCACAAAGAGAGGGTGTCAGGCATAAGAGGGGGAGAAAGAAGAATAGAGAGGATACAGAACGGAAAATACAAGAATGACATCAGGAATTAAGCTACACTATCATCCTACATGTGTACCATCACTATTACATTCTTAACCAAAAAGTGCAATAATCATGAAAAAAAGATTCACAGGAAGGTTAGAAATGCTGAAGCGTCAGACAAGAAAAGCGAAGATATTCAGAACTGCACAAATAGCAAACATTGCAGAGATAAGCATATTTTTTCTCTCATAGAAGTTGTTACAGTGACAAAATCTCTTTAAAACTGTATACATATTATTGTAGGAAGTTGACATTGTTCAAAGTATTCAATTTAACTGATTTACAGATTCATCCTAAAAATACTTTCTTAGGCAACAATCACTCTGAAAAGAACTAAGACTTCACCCATGGAATGCCTTAATCGAGAAAACAATTTTAGAGAGAGATTTCCAGAGAAAAGGGAGAACATAAATCAGCAAGTTCAATTACATATGATAAGGGATCTATACTAACCTACTGTATAAAAAGACAACAGTGAAGAGAAAAAATATTCAAAGGCAGACCCAGTGATACTTCATTCATTCATTTACTTATTTTTAGCAGAAACTCATTATTAATAGAGCAAGTTTTATAGTAGCTTCAGCAATAATTTAATCAAGGAATATTCATAAATAAACATAAAAATTGTTCATTTTGTAACTGCAGTCATTTCATAGCAAAAGTTCAAACATAACTTTCATTTTCTGCCTTTTAATTGAAGGTTTATAATGAAACATGCATATAACCTGACTGTTTGGCTATTCATTAACAATGCTGAACTCAGAATTGCTATAATGCCACCCTGTACCACTGCTTTAACTGCATCATACAGTCAAGTAAACAATTGCTCTTTCAAGTGACAAAAATGTATGCCTGCTCTCAAGGAGACATGCATTTTACTGCATCATTAAAGAAAAATGTGCAGTCTGTTATACCAAAAGAGTAGCAGTATGAAAATATCAACACCTCATTGCAGAAAAATGTTCAAATGATCGGAAAAAAAAATCCTCTTTAACAGCAATACATTAATAGAGAATCATCCCATACAGACCTGGGACAGGCCACATTTCAGAAAATTCTAATACACAAACCTTCTACTCAAGAATGAATAAAAGACTCCTCCCACCAGCTAGGGCAAAACAAAACAACCCAAGATATTTTTAATGATGATTCTCCACAAAGCCCAGAAAATCAGCAGGTGAGTCCTTCTGCAACAATAAATGTCAAATAAAAATGAAAGTTTTAAGCCAGTACCTTTTTTGGTCTTTTCTACAGATGGTACGTGAGAAACTTTCTCCTTCGCCTCCCTCCAGTGATATCATCCTCTATTACTACAGAAATTAATGTGATGTTAAAAATAAGCATGGTGAGGCTATATTGTATGATCAGTTGAGGAAAGAGACTGAGAGAGTGTAGGGTTTCTCACACAGAAAATTATAAAATACTAATGAAACACAAGAAATATGTTATACATCTACTTTAATAGATGTAAATCACATATCCCTTTTTCTTTATTTTATGCACATCTACTTGAGCTTATTTTAGTAAGACATTTGAACTCTGTCTAGGACTCTGATGCATGTTTTTGAATCCTATCACTATGCTTGTCATTTTAACAGTGCTTTTCTATTTCCATGTGATTTCTAACATACAAAATGCCATCTCCTCTAATTATCTCTACACTCTTAGAGACACCCTGCACTTAACAACAGAGGTGTTGGAAAGCAAATTACTACAGGTCTGATCCCAAGTCTATATCAACAGAATCTCATCAAGTTTCATGACTGTTTGTGTATAAATTGCAATATATGTAATGGTATAGTAATTTCTTTTTTTGTTGCATTTTGTTCTTAGGGATTATGACAGTTGCTTGTATTTAAATTTTGATATTACAGAAGTCTGGTTGTGTTTAGGCCAGTATAAGCTAACGTGCAAATGTCTGCAAACGATTTTTACCCATAAACCCTGTCTGTCACCCATCGATGTAAATCTTCCGAAACGCTCCTGTGCCATGTGGAAGCGGTGGGAGCTGGGCACGCAAACGCGCACGGCGGGCCCCGGCCGCGGCTGATGCAAGCGAGTTGTCCTGCGCTTCTTCAGCGGCGGCCGCGGCCTCCCGAAGCTCTCGCACGGCCGTTCCCTGGGGAAAGCCGCTCAGTAAAAACAAACCATAGCTAAACCCGGGAATGCAGTACAAAGCAGACGGCATCAGACCTACCTCTCCCCACCAAAGCACTGAGCCAGCCGGCCTGCCCGATGACAAGGAGGGGCGAGGCGGAGAGCGTGCACTGCAGCACGACACACTATAAAGAACGACACCCTCCCCACCCCTTCGCTGCCTGCTGAGGAAAAGAGAAGCGGGGCGAGAGGGCGGCTCTGCTCCTTCGGACCGCCTCCTCGCCTTCCCTGATCTGAAAGGCCGCCACAGGGCGCAGTCATCCACGCTGGCCCGGAGCTCCGACAGCCGACCGGCCAGCGGGGACCGCGGCAGAGGAGCAGGACGGAGCCGGGCGGGGCGGGGTGCAGCACCGCCCACCGCTGCGCACCGCGGTGCCCGCGGCAGCGGCAGCTCTGCGCACACGGACGTGCCCGCCCTCTCCCCCGCGGCGCCTGCGCGCTTGGCGTCCTGGCCTGCGCGCGGGCCGGCGTAGTGTGTTGGCTGTCGGTGCCAGCGTAGGTCGCTGTGCCTCCTGCGCGCCGGCTATCAGGCGCTCCTTCTCCCTTCGTCTGCTCAGCGCCAGCCCCGTCTTCCTTCCGCAGGGTCCTGCAGGCAGTCTGAAATTTACCGCAGTCTCTCACTCGAGTTCTCGATTTGGCTGTAAGCGCCCGGCGCTGAAGGGGAGGAGGCCAAGAGCGTGGGGCGGGGAAGAGGAGGGCGGCCTGGAGCGCAACGGCTTGCCTGCCTACAGCTCCGATTCCCCCAGCCCCTCACGGGGAACGGGTGGGAGAGGACGGTGGAGAGGGTTAAGTGAGGTAGCAGGTCCCTTGCCGCGGCCTGTGGACGGTCCGTGTCTGGAGGGCACTGTGGTCGCCCTGGGGCGGCTTTTTGCCACTACTCCCCTATCTCTGGCCGTTAGGGAGTGAGGGAAGGAAGGAGCCTGAAGTGATTCCGGGACCCACGAGTCCCTCACACCTCTGGAAGCGGTGGAGGGAAGAGTGAAACAATTCCCTCCTCCCTACTGAGGCGTCCCGGTGCTGCAGCAGGCTGGCCCGCAGGTAAGGCTCCCTGGGGGCCCAGGTAGGGTAAGGCGAGGGCCGGGAGGAGGAAAGAATGTCATAGACACAAAAGCCGGCGACGAAGCGGGGCGGGAACCCTGTTCTTCAGGTTTGGAGGAGCGACACAGCCGGAACTCCCTGGTCAGGTCGGCGAACAGAAGGGAAAGCTTGAGGTGGCGGTGTGCGGCCCCTTCCGTGTGGCCGCGATCAGACCCGGTGCAGGCGGGCATGGGGAAGCCGGGCCCGGCCTGGCGCGAGCCCTTCCGGCGGCCTGCTGCCGCTACCCGGGCGCGATCCTTCCTTCTCACCCGCGGGAAGCTGCCGTGCTGCCCTCGGGGGCTGAGTAGAAACGGCGGAATGAGGGGAAAAAGGAAGACGTGCTGAAATCGCAGCTGTGTGTATTTCGGTGCCTTTCTCTCTCGCACTTCCTCGGAGCACGTTACCACGGCTTCGCTGTTCCCGGAGCAGTAGGGCGTGCCCCCTCTCCAGCGAGCTGCGTTGGGAGTCAGTCAGGCTTGCTGATGCTTAGTCGTTTGGGGGTTTTTATTTATTTTGGAGCACTCTGGTTTATTTTTAGTATACCCTGTTGCTATAATTGTAAAGAGGTTGTTGAGGATGGTAAAGAGAGATGAGTACATTCATGAGTTTGGAAGGAGCCCAAAACCAGCTCTGTATTGTGATCAGCTTCATGAGTTTTAAGTGATTTCCAGTTTCAATCCTAGCATAACTCTTTGAAGGGCAGTGTTATGTATTTCAGTGATAATAAAAATATATTGTAGATGAAGTAGTACTGTGTTGACTTTATATGATCTACTCTGTGATTTTCTCATTTTAGAGAGACCTACAGGCATTTCTTGCTGGAAATGAGGAAGGCCTCGGATCAATTTTCTCCCTTTAAAGTATCATTGTTAGGGTGAAACATCTTTGGAGATGTGGGGTGAGAAGTTTGTTGCAAATTGTAATATTAAATCAATGCTTGTCTGAATTCTTTAAACGTTCATTATGTCTCGATTGTGCAGTGCTATGATTAAATGTATTGCAGCCCAGAAACAGTTATGTTCTTAATATACATCTGCTTCCTTGGTTAATGTAATAGCTTTGTGATGATGTAAGAATAGATAAAAGGTACTTTAGCAGTACAAAATAGTTTGACATACGTAACATCTTTTTGCTATTGTTTCCTGTTACTTGAGTTTGGAGGTGTTTAGCTTACTGTGAAGTAAGTCTTACCTGAACCGAGTTCTTGGCTGTAACTGGGAACTTGTGAATAGAAGTTGTGTGAAATGTGGCAGGTGTCACTTGTTGACTTAAACACCAGTATTTCTTGTGAATTGACTCCAAAGGAGCTTTTTTTTTTTTTTAAGTCTCATTCTCTCAGAAGATGGCATAGTACTTTAATAGATGTGAACTTTCAGAAAGTTCTGTTTAGATTCTGTGTAGTGGAGATCTGTAGAGCTTATTAAGGTCTAGACTTTTACATGGCACACAAGTTGGCATGCGCATATACTAAAAAACTCTAGATCGGTATCATATAAAATTGAATAGCTCTGGTATATAATGTCAGCAGAAGATTAGAAATAAGTAATAGATTTGATACTGTGGTGATAGTAATAAGTTAGTGCAGTCCAGTAGCATTACAAAAAATGATTAGAATTGCTTTCTGAGAAAGTAATTCAATTTTATTATATTAATATCTGGAAACTAGATGACGTGTGAGTGTAGTTAAGGGATAGTTTGTATTTATGAATTACATGCCCTTCAAAATAGTTCATGTAAGTAACACTGCTTATGAAGGTGATAATAAAGTTTGCATTTCCTTGAGCTAAGCTAGCAGAGTTAGATCTGCTTTAAGTGAAGAGGTGAAGGAGTATTTGCCAAAAAAAGGGCAGATGGACATAAGTGTTTCTAAGCCTATCAAGTTTGCTACCACAGCAGAGAACTAGTCAGCAGGAATGATGTCGGCTGATAGTTTCCTCCAGCTGCTCTTTCTTCTAATGGGTACCTAGGACAATTTCTTCCCTGGCTGCAGTAGCTTTTCTTCATTGTACTGTAACTGTAGCACAAGTAGGAAAGAGTGTAGGAGTGTATTAAATTGGTGAGGGAAAAATATTTTAAATAGTTGCAGCTTGTTACAGAATGTGGGTTGTTACCATGGGGCTCTCCATTTAATTAAAATAAGTGGAGCCTCAATATAGTAGCAGTGTTTTTGGTTTTTAATGAGCAATGAATCATTCTTTGGCAAAATGACAGAAAGTATGCTCATTTTCAAAAAGGTGACAGTATAAAAATGATGGTTGTTTCATTTTAGAATAAACACTTCTGGATGATGCTTGTGGGTTGTTTTTATTATGCATTTTCATAATTTTTTATAGTGCTCATTTTAGTATTGGGTCATTCCCTTATGTTTTAAAGGTCCATTTAAATTCTTAGTTTATTCCCGGATCTTCAGCATTTATAGTAGCACTGATTCTAGAGAAGCCAATCTGTATTATGTTGCTTCTCTGAAACCTTTATATGCTTTACATTGTGCCGTGAGAGGTCCTCTGTTGAGTCACCATTATAAGAGCTTCCCAGATGCTGCATGTCACTGGTGATGTTATTGTGTATGTAATGTGCTTTGTGGAGTAATGGTATCTCCAGCTGCAGCTGTTGGCAACTGACTGGTGGAGAACTCATATGTCATAAAACAAGTTGCCACCACTTGAAATTGCATCACTTCAATATGTTGTTTTGGAATTCTGGTAGTTTGCAAAGACCGATGAATGTCACCGAAGATAGCTTGGTAGGTCTGGAGGTGTCTCGTAGTTCTACAGGGCTGTAGGATGCCTTAGTACATTTACTGTCTTGCACTGCTTTAAGTTTGCCAATGCTATCCAGGCACTGTTACACTTCATGGATTTATCAGGCACTTGCAGACTCTTGCAAACTGCATAATGGGTTTTTGGTTGTCTTAACTGGGGACTTTCTGTTGGTCTCTAACTTTATAACACCAACAAACTGAGGGATTTCAACTCCCTCTAAGGAACTGTAATTCTATTTCTAAACACCATGAACTCATAAGAAATTGTATTTCTCAGATTTGAAGATGGCAAGTAAACTGCAAATATACTGCATTAAGGGAGTGGATTGTGCAGTTGTCTAAAGAGTAAGTTTTTTTCCTGAAAAAGCAAACATGAGCTTGTCCACTCAGAGTAGAAACTTTGTACTAACAGTTTTTGAAGTGGGCCATGATTAGAAATGAACAGCTTCTTAAAACAGAAACACTGTTCATCAGTTTGAATAACTATACCTCCAATGTAGTGGTAAGTACTGTAATCTTTTGGCAGATTGTAATTATATGCTTTTCTCAGTCTTTGCATTTTCCCTTTAATGTTAGGCTCTTTCACTCATAGTAGCAGCCCTTTTTTGGCAATAGTTCTTGTTTCAGTTAATATTTCTGAACAAGGTTATTCTGAATGAAAATTTCAAATGAGTCCTTACAATTATTGCGTTAAAACTCAGTCTATTTCTTTCTCAGTGCATTAAAACCTAACCTATTTCTCTCTCTTACTACATGCCCCTTTGTTGGGTCATGGTCACCCTGTGATCATGCAACTCTTTTTCTTGGACAGGTGGTTTTGGACCTATAAGCAAACATATTAATTGCCAAGAGAGTACCCTTGTACAGGGTTTTTCTTCTGAGGAAGACTCTGGTGTCTGTATTGCATAATTTTAAATTTTTCTGTGTCTGTTTGCTTTGTCTGCTTTGAAGTTTGCTTGGACAAAGCACTGAAGATGAAGCAAACAAGATTGTGATTTCCAATATGATTATGCTCCTTTTCAAATGTGAATGCAACCGTTGCAGTACTAATACTTTTGCATTCAGATTCTAACAGACATTAGTTCTAGAGCAATGCTGTTCTTCTCTGTTATTGAATCAATTATACAGAGATGGTGTCTACACAGGTGAATTTTAGTTATCTTGTAGTCTTGCTTGAAAGAGAAAAGGGGAGGTTTGGTCTGTTATTTATAGCCTGTTCACACTAGGATGTCTGGATCCTATGTATGTAATGCCAAGTATGCTGGCATACACCCAGGCATTTAGAACAGGTGGTGAGTGATAGGCCCTTAACTTGTAGTGTAGCTTATTTTTTTTCTCTAAGACAAATCAGACTTTTTTCTAGGAAGCAAAAAAGAAACCAGGAGAACCTTTAGTCAAAAGGTAATATGAAGAAAAGTAGACAGCAAAGACTTGTGGAAGAGATAAAATGTATATATGCCCGAAGTGAAGACAAATGAAAGGGCATTTGAGGGATTTCATCACAGGTGTTCTGGTTTGTTTGGGGACTTCAGACACTTCAGTGGTTTGGAATGAAACGCAACAGGATGTCACTTCATCAGTTGTGTAATATAATGTGTAACCATGCCTATAGAATTAGGCATGTAATAGATGTGACTCAGGAATTTTGAACTGTAAATGCAGCAGATTTTATAATGTTCTTTCCTTCTATATTAACCTTTCTAAACCATAAAAGACAATAGCAAACTGTTTTTTGTCTGGTTGTGTTTTGGTGTTCTCTTTAGTTATTTTTTATGAAATTCTAATATTACAGCGTGTATTAAATTGTTTATCCCGTGCAGCAGCAAAATTCTTTATCCCATGCAGCAAAATAACTTTTTGTGTAATCAGAACGTTATTGAAGTGAAACATCTCAGAAGTATTTCTGCATGCATGTGAAGTATTGGTATCTTATATTTTCCTGAGAAGTGGCATCATGATATTTACAGTATTAGACTAATTGGCATATTAGCAATATGTCTAGGTTTCTGTAGTACCAAACCTTATAACAAGAAATTAAATACTCTGACGTACATCAGCCTAATTAAAAGTTAAATGAAATAGAAGAAATTGTGACAAGACCCTTGAAGAAATATTAAAACATCTAAGTAAGGATAGCCTATATTGAAGTTTACTTTCAAAGTTGAGAGCAATAATAAGTATAGAATCATATATTTTCTTCTGGAAGGATTCTTTGGCGGTCATCCTTTGCCCAAAGTATGGTCAATTAGAAAAGGTTTTTCAGAACCTTGTCTAGTTAAGTTTTTACCATCTTCAAGGATGGACATTTCACAGCCTCTCTAGGCTGGTGTTTAACTGTTCTGTTCTTCAACTCTGGGATCCCCTATTTGCACATGATTTCTGCTGGAGATGTGCACGCTCTAGGTTTGTGTGTATTTGTGCTATTCTCTAATGTGCGCTATGTCTTAATTCCTGTGCCAGTAAGAGCGCACCTAACAAGCTCACATCCACACACTTAAGGTGTGTATGACCCTCCATGTACTGACCACCTGCTAGCTGGAGTGCAGGATCTTGCATCCACTAGAAGGAATGCTGTATTGTTTAGCCTGGACAGATATTATGATGCAGTCAGTGGGGTGACTTCTGACAGCATCAAACCAGGTTTTGACTGGTGCTGTTACCCCTCCAAGGTCTCTGCTACTGGTATAGACTTTATTTGATTTTGAGTCTTATTTTCAAGAGGACTCATTTACTTCAAACAAATACTTCTGTCTAATTTCATAGTTTCTCTTTAATGTAAGTGATCATCCTCTTACTCTTCAACGTGACCAGTTTTGGGCCCATACCCTGTCAGACAATTTTTCTTATTTGATTCACATACACAAAGATTCCCATTTTCACATTTGTTATTATCCAGACTGTTCTGCCAAGGGTGGAGCTTGGTGTCACTAAACAGTGGTCCTGCAGTTTTCTTAGTCTTTCTTGTGTTCCCGATGTCCTTAGAATAGCCTTTCTCTTTGTCCTTATCAGCCTTTTCTAGTTTTGGCTTCAGATTGGACTTTGACTTTCTTAATTCCTGCTTGTAGGCAAAGGCAACATCTCTGTATACCTTCTGGGTAATCTGTCCTGCTCCCTGTTGAGTTTGGGCTCAGTCAGGAGTTCTATGCTCATCCTAGGTGAGAAGCATGGCAGATGGCTGACAGGGATGCCACACCTGCCTTCCTCCACGGTGACTAAGATGAAGTGTGTTTTCCTCATTTAAAGCATCAGCATCTAATTTTTATGAAATTACTACTCTGTAAATTAGTACTTCCTGTTAAACTGAACATAGCTATATAACCCATTACATTCTCCAAATCTGTCTGCCAGCTAATAGCATTTCACTGAGTTAACAAACCAAAGTTTGTTGTCTGTTAGAAACGGTACGTTGTTTAAAGGATATCAACAAATGCAGAACAAGTCTATGGTGTGTGCTGTTATTCTGCAGTTTTTGCTTATGTGGTAAATACTGTTTTAAAAAATATGGCCTTTAATGTGCCAATTAAAATAGTTTCATGCTTAGTGACTTTTAGTAGATAGATTGGATTTCTGTTCTTACATGAACCCATCTACTGTAATAAATATTTCATTATTTTTCTTGTGGCTAGTGTATAATGTTGTTAAAGCCTTTTGTAGTACAGAGAGTATTATTTTGTGTTTGTGTAATTTCTAGTTTGGGCCCTATCTGCTTTTAATATTTGAAGTTAGCCAATAAGAATTACTGAGAAAAGGTGCAGATTTTTTTAGACATTCAGAATGTGGGCAGCAACCTGTAGCTCTGAGCTTAAACCTTTGCCACAGAGATATCCAAACTGTTTGTGCATATATTTTTTTAAATTTGCCCGAGTACAAGATGTAAGTTTACTTGCTTGTTTTTAAGACTAAAAATACAGACTCTTACCAAATGGATTACCAGGGACAATATTGAGCACATGAAGAATAGTAAAATACCTGTAAAATTTGAAGCAGAGTAAAAATCTTCTTGCTTGCAAGGAAAAGAAAGGACTAGTGGTATAAAGTTATTAACAGGAGGGGGGGTGAAAAGGTGTAGAAGCTAAAATATAAGAGAGAAAAAAAAGTCCTGTGATGCTCCTTGGTGTCTTTGAGTTCCAGAAAATACCCCAATATATTTTGGCTTTGTGATTGCTGCATAAAAGTAATAAAGTAAAAACTCTGCTTGTACAAAAATACCCCAGTCACTTTGGGTTTTTTCCTCTTTCCCCTTTGAATAAGCTATAATCATTTACTGAGTCTTTGCTGGTTAGATCCAGTGAGAAAGGTAGTTCTTGTACCAGTTCAGTTTCAAAAGGATAGCCAGTGTTAGTTATCTTTTAGATCTCTTCTTTCTCTTCTGCAAGTAGAAATTTTTATTCTAACTAAGGTGTTTTCTCAAACCGTGTGTAGGATACTTACCTTGTTAAATCACTGGACTACCACCAAATTCTAGTCTGACATTTGGGAGGACCTGGATGTCTGGAAGTAGGATTTCTTTAGGATATTTGAAAAAAACTAATATAGTTGTGTTTTGGGGGGGGGGAGGGACTGGGGAGTTGTGTAATGTTTTTCTGATTGTGGCTATATGGGGCTGTATTTTGTTTTGTTGGTCATTTTTATATGCTTGCAATTCATAAGAGGCTTCTGGAGGAAAAGTTAGAGGGTATCTTTTGTATTCAGGTATATGGCGGTAGTATGTTTCTGTCTTCATTTCCCATTTTGAGAATCTTGTTAGGCAAAAGAGTAGGGGTTTTTGCATAAAGATATCTTTATTTTTGCTATACTAACACTTCTGCTTTAGAAGACAGCAGTTCAGTTGTAACTCCATAAGAATAGCTACATGAAAATGTCAATAAGCTGCATCTACTTGCTTGGATGCTTAGTAAAACTTGTCTGCTGAGTCTTTTCTGTTTTGGGGAGAACTCTAATGATCATGTAAATTTAATTCTTGAAGACTTTGTTGTCTAAAGGGTTTTTTTCATGTCCATAACTTAAAAGGATATCTCTTTTTAGGAGTTATGTAAATTGACAGACTACAGAGGTATCGTTTTTGAGCCAGGAGCAGTCTACAGTTGTGCCTGACTTGGAAGCTGTAGGTAAGCTGATGGGTTCTGTCCAGTAGAAAAATACTGTATGTGCATTTTGTAGGATGCAGTGGTGTTCTGTAAAGCTGCCACAAGCTTTTGTGATAAAGTTTTACCCTTATGTGCCAACTGCATATAGGTTTCTTGAGTATTATGTAGCTAAATATTGGAAAACTTAGTACATTTTGGAATGTAGGTTGGTTGTTCTTGATTTCAGATCTGAATTAAAACTGAGCTTTGTCTTGTCCGTGTTTTCAAATACAGATCCAGAGAATAAAAATGGGAACTCCTGGATCAGGACGGAAGAGAACTCCAGTGAAAGATAGGTTTTCTGCAGAAGATGAAGCTCTGAGCAACATTGCCAGAGAGGTTTGCTAATTTTAAAGTGTCTTTGCTTTCATCCCTATTTCTGAATTTATCTAATTATCCAGGAAGAGATAATTTTTTTAAGATGCGCATAAAAAAGTGTAATTAGCCAAAAATAATGACAATTAATATAAGCTAAGAGAATTATTGATCAAAAAATCACATTTACTGAAATGCTGCCATAGTGAGATATTAATTGTATGATTAGTGTAACTTCACAGAATTACACTTAAGCCTAGCAGCTATTTCTACAGATACTTACATGCTTAAAAATAAATGAAAAATCCAGGTGGTATCTCAAGTGTAAAACTAAAAACCACACACATTTATCCTGTAACTGTGTAGTATTTTTAAGATGGTAAGTATAGTGCATGACTGTTGAATGTGTAGTAGTCATTATTAAAATATATTTGTGATAGATTCTATTTCAAATGTGAGAAGTCACATGTTTTCAAATAAACCTAATATGTACACTATACCAGGAATTTCATCACCAAAAAAAAAGAGGGCTGAAGATAACCAGCGAAAAGTGCAATTAACAAGAAGTTGATACAAAGGGGAATTTTGTCCCACTGGATATGGAAAAAGGCAGTTGGAATTTAAAGTCTTAGAGATGTCTGTTTGGACCAGAGTTTTGCTAGGTGGAAATGCTGTGACTAGGGAACAAAAGCCTTAATACTGTTTGTATGCAAGTGGATCCAGATCCTTTGGGGCTACATTATCTGCACTCCCTAGCTGACATAAATGAGTGCAAAATGCAGATTCTAATTGGCTTTGTAATGTAAATAGTTGTCAGTAAAAAAAAAACTTAGTTGGTAACTTTTCAGAAAGTAATTTTCACAGTCATGTGCTAGTTCTAATGGAAGGTGTCACCCTATCAGTCAGGTTCTGTGTGGGACTCTGGATCATGTATGATCTCACTCATAAAGTTTCATCTCTCATTTTTTGGGGAAAACAGTGAATGAAAAAGAAAGAATATGGCCTTTAATTTCTTTGGGTATCTGCATGCTTCCAGTACATAACAACAACTTGTCATTTAACCTAGAAAAGGATCTCAATAGCAAGATGTAATACATATTATCTTACTTAAAATTTCTGTTGGGCTTTGTTCTCTTACATCACATCTTTTTGGAAGACATTACTTACTAGAATTGAATTGAGTTCTGTAATCCACCTGTCTTTTGTGGAAAATCTTCCTTAAGGTGTCCTAGGTATTAAGAGATGGTAAACAGAATATGCAGAAACAAAAGGCTGCACTCAGGATGATCTGCATGGTGAAAGTGCATGAAAGTGCTCTGGGATTCAGAGCAGTCACAAAATGGCACTAGGAAGTATTGGAATTTGTAATACAAAGAACTCTAGTAAAGTGACTCTAATGTAGTGTATGACATTTCAGGGTGGTTTTTCTCCAAAAGTTCAGATTTCAGAAAGTGCTATTCTTATTCTTTGTCATCACTTTTAATTTGACAAAATTGTGATTTACCTGTTCTATGGCATGGGTCAAAAAACCCCTGTATCTTCCTTTTAGTATCAGTAAACATTGCTTTCTAGGAAATCTGTTTTAAAGAATTTTTTGGCACTGATCCACTAAGTTCATTTCCATATAGTCATTTTTCTGCACTGGTTGAATCTGGTGTCATTTCATATGAAAACATTTGATGGAAGACAAGGATGCTATTGTAGGATCTGAGATGCTTGGTCAGACTGCTTCCTCTTTGATATTTCTTTCATTTTTTTCCATCTTTCCTCTGCATCAGAAAACTTTTCTTCTGTTGGCTGTCCTCTCCCCTTTATTTTTTTGTACTTAACCTCTATTATGTAGAAATCTCTTTCACATCATTTCCTTGGTGTGGGATTGTTGTAATGTATTTGAACCCTGATAGTGTACCCCAGCCAAAACCACCTTTAGTTATGCTTATCAGAGCCCTCAAGAATTCATCAAGGCCACTGAAATGTAAACTGCCCTAAACTGGGAAAGGAAAAGCTGAAAAACAGAATACCAAGACAGCAAGAAATAGATAAAGAAAGACTGTGCTGCACTAAACTAGAACCAATTATATTTTCGGAAAAGTGCATGCAGAGCACTTGGACAAGATAGAGGGAACAATCAAGTAATGCGTGATCGCGTGTACAGCAGTTGTAAAAGGTATAAGAAGAGTGTTTTGTAAACAATAAAATGGCTTCTGCGAAATCATATTGATTTGTTGTTCAGAAGTCCTGAGCTCCCGCATGGGACTATGCATTGAGACAAGCTTTTTTACAATGTCTCGGTGTTAGACACAAATATGTTAAAACATCAACAGTGGAGTGAATTTCTGGCTTATTCCAGGAACTTTTGAGTTACTAAACCTCTTTCTTTGGGACCTAATTTTTATACTATGGTCTGTTATTTTTCCTGGCATTGAATTTCCGTGCTCACTGAAACTGAGGAAAAGGTGATATAGGTGTCCAGGGATGGAGATCTATCTATGCATCCTTTCCTGGAAGCAATGCACTCTCCCTGTTACATAGTGTCTGAAGTGAGATTACTTGCAGTTGATAAGTTTGGCAGTCTTATCTTAGTACAACAGTTTATCATGTTTTTTTCAAAAGCTGCGGGAGTAGGTGTAGGTGTATTATCCATGTGTTCCCTGCAAGGAAATGAGGGAACTCTGGGTGTAAAAGCACCCAACTACATTAAAATGGAGTAGTGATAGGTGTATTCTAATTATAGCAAGGCTAATTTCAAGTCAGCCTTTCTCTTATAAGAAAAAAAAAAAGCCCATCTCCTGAAAATATCAAGAGTTCATTTATATGACCTTTTGGTTCTTTCTCTAGCTGTTATAATGAATTCTGAAACTGTTAGCCTTCTCAGATTGACAAAGAATAAGTCACCTGCTGTAGAAGACAGTTTCATATGTCTTGTGCAAAGTTGTGGCTTCCCAAAGTACAGGTAATGATTAGTGTAACTTTAGGCTCCTGGCAACATTATATTCTCATTCGTTAAACAGAAAAGATTCCCACGTAACTAGATAAATGAAAATCGAGGTTCATATTCTCAAGGTTATGTTCACAATCTACATTGAATACTGCTGAAGCGATCTGAAGTTGTTTTCCCTGTGAGTTTGTTGTGGGGATTCTCTGCTTGTTAAGTTCTTTGTGTTCTTTTTAAATATATTAGCAGTAACCTGTCATCACCAGGCATGTCTTATGATTATGTGAGACCTTTCTCCGAAACCAGTCTGATTATGCGAGAACAGAAGTTTCAATCACTTCTGTGTTTTTGCATTGCCTATGGTCATGCTCAGGTACAATGAATATCATGGCAGAGAGGGAGAAGAGTCTGACATGTGTCCTCTCACCATCCTCAACCTGCTAAACAGCAGTTTGAAGGCACAATCAGGATTTACCATTTATAGCCTTTTTTTGGGCGTTTCCATCAGCAACTCTTCCATTCTTCAGGGCTGTGTAACTAGATGATAGAGAACTAGAATTTGTGGACAATGATTGCAACAGTGTTCCCTGGATTTCTGCCTTGTAGAATCTTGTCCTGTGTTTTGGTTTGGTGTTTGTTGGTTTTTTTTTTTCAGGAACTGTTCACATGACTATTTTCACTATATAGCAAGAGCATGGGAAATTCTAAAGGTATTTTCTCACGGGAGAGAATAAAGATTCATTTTAATTTAAAATCCGCTCTGTAGTTGCTCAACTTGGAGTACATTGCAGTTGTTCTTACTTTGGTAAAGATGTAATGTTACTGAATTGCCATGGTAGGAAAAGCTAAGAGTTGAGCATTTTTGGGTGTTTGAAGGCTATGTCATGAATATAGAAACAGTTAACAACATAGTCTTTGTCATATGAATCTGTTTAAAGTTTAGTACACATTTTTTTCTCTTCACATAGGTTCACCTTCTGTTAAGAAAACAAGCAAAGCCCCAAAGAATTCCATCCTGATGGATATGTCTTTGTAAATGCTAGGTGATTTTTTAATTTGTTTTTGTAAGAGATCACTAAATATTGTTCAGTTGGCTATTTCTACTTTAGTATTAATTCAGTCTTGTTTGGTTTTGTTTTTAATAATGGTTAAGGATATTTTATAGGATATAAGATATTCTAGAGATTGTCTAATAAAATATGAATCTGTACAATAAATAGAAAAAGAATCAGACATCAGATATAAAAAATCTTAAGCCTTTAAGTCATGTTAAAACTTAAGATTTTGGTTTTAGTCTGTGGTGTGTAGGCAATTGGAGCAGAGACATCAGAAGTAAGTGGAAAAGAGATATTTCTGAGAAGCCGTAAGAAATACTTTTGGCACATACGTGATAGTGTTGCCTTGATTTCATGATTTTATTTACTAAATATATGTAATAAAATAAACCAATCTAAGTGAATGCTTCTGTAAGGTACTGCTTGAAATCAGTCAGGATAATCATCTTCTAGAATGAAATGCTTTTTATGCAGGTGCAAGGAAACACCGCTGGGTTTTTCTGTTCATGTAATGGTTTTTGGTACCTATTTTGAAATGAGGAATTTCAGAACTCAGAGGTGAACAGATTGCTTTGTTTTGTTACTTAGACCAGAGCTAATACCCAAAGAAATACAGGACTGGTTTTAAAAACACGTATTTGTCCTTGGAGTAGAAGGTAAATATGAGTAGTATAAGTGTGTTCATAGACAAAAGAGAATTTGCAGATTTAGTTACAAATTAATCATTTATTAATTAGTCCATTTTTCATACCCAAGCAAAGTCTTGAAGGCCTCTTCCTTGTTTTTCTGCCCAATTTCTTCTGTTACAAAGATTTCCTCTGTAGTCTTCTATGTCCCTTTTTGATCAATTCCCTGAATAAATTCCATGCTGAATTACTGTATTTTTACCTAATGGCTATTTGCCCTCCAGATGTTCTATCATTCTTTCTATTTAAGCCACCAGCGTAAGTGTACTAGGTTTGGATACCTCATATCTTATTTGCAGTTAAAGTCTTCAAGAAAATTCAACTATCCTATTTCTTTTTATCAGTTGGACGTTCCCCTTAGGAAGCTTCTGAAATAGTGTGAGATTTGCTAGATGTTGGACAATGCACAGTTGAATTTTTACTTCAGAAAAATAGAAACCTGTTATGTCACTTTTTAGTAAGCTGTACTTCAACTAGATAATATTACAATGGATCTTTATCATAATATTTTTTATTAACGTGTGTCTGGTCTAAAGACTGTGTAGAGAATAATGACCGCCGAAACTGAAATCAAGACTGTAGTGGCCAGTCTATACTTTTTTAAGACTGGACTGTTTAATGTAGGGTGTAGAAAGCAGTCTGTATTGACTCCCAAGCTACTATGAGCAAGGAATAGTGATGCATTTGGTATGCTCTCTCAAGTCAAATACTAGTTGAATTGAAAAGTGTGGTAACGTGGCTGCCTGTACTTTTGCTGGTTTATTCAAAAAAATAAAAACCAGTAATTTTTAAAACTAAAAACTAGTCTGGTGTTTCTGTGCTGCTTCTGTAGTCCAAAGAGTTCTTTATCCAAAGCTATTATGGCTTTACATTTTTCTTATCAGATATATAAAGACTTTATTTCCATGTAGCTGATGAAATTTATTTGTGAAGGATTTGGTGGTGGTAATTTGTTTTACACCTTCTGTGCACTTTTTCAGTAAGGCAGCAGAGTGAATAGCAGCCAGGAAGAAAACTATGTCCTTTTGAATTATGGCTGTTTCTCTGTTATTGTTAATTTTGAGTTTCAATAACATAGCTATGAAGACTTGCGTAAGTAGTATATAAATAGCATGAAGCCTGTGCTCTAACAGATCTACTGAGAATAAATAATTACAGAGTATGATGGACTTTCAAATGGTAGTGTGATTTGTCTCCTGCTCTAAAGTATGGTGTAGGAAGCCTGAGAACTGTGCTTTTAGTTAACTTGCCAAGTTGTTTGTCCTTTTTGAGATTGTGTGCTTTTTAGAGGAATCTAGTTGCTCAGGTTAAAAATTAATGTATTATTAAACCATTTCTTCCAAAATGATCTCTAAAAAGATAAGATTTTCTGAAATTTCAGGCACCCATTTTATGATAAATGTTTGTAGAATTCACTTGTGTTTTATCAAGTGTTTAGTAAATTAGAAGAAATGGAACTTTCTTTTTACTGTAGGAATTTAAAGTTAGGTCCCTGGCTGTAGGACTAGGAGGGAGTGGTGAAATGTGAATTGATTTTTAGCATGAATCAGTAAACCAATTAACTTTGTATCTCTAACAGTAAAGCCTTGTCAGAGCCTAAAGGCCAAATGCATATATCTGTTGTTTTATAGACAAAACTAAATTCAAAACGTATCAGCTCTTTGAGTCTTTTTTCTTTCTGTGCTGCATACCTGTCTATGTGACTGTTTATATGCAAGAGTGATAACGGGCTACAAATGGAAGTACTTCTGTTGCATGGCAATTTCTTTGCTTTACTCGGGTGCTGTCATCAGGTAGGAAGAAGAGTAGCTTTATGCTGCTCTGAAAAAGATTACATTATGGCGGTCAGGAGTGTTGACACAGCCTTGGAATTATTTTTTATATGGGTATGCAAAATACAGAAAAAAGTCTTCATGAGTAATTTGGAGTTAAGACAAACTATTTTGAGTAATAAAGCTGTAGTGAGTCTACCTTCTATCTTGTCATTATTTGATAAGATATTTTTATGCCTGTAGTTTAGTCATAATATGAAGTTAATCTCCCAAGTTATGTACCTGTTTAGTTTTCCTGAAACACAGTAAAATAGTTTTATAGGTTTCCAATGTTTTACATAAACCTTTGTTGTGACAGTGGCAAAAGCAGGAAAAACCCTATGCTTAATCAAAAGCAAAAATCCATTGGATTTTACATTTTAAGAACTTTAGTAATTGTTTTGATTGTTAGGAATTCTGAATTTTTGGCTGCTGCTGTTTCTCAACTGGAATCTTTGGTGGAAAACCTGTCTTCAGTGGTTTAGTATTTAAAAGAATTTGAGAGAATTTTTGTCAACTCATTATTCAAAAGTGAAAAAACTAAGCTTGTGCTTTCCTCAAACATTAGCTTTATGGCAAAATTTATTCCCTCATGTAATTAACTGATTAAATTTGAGGTAGCATTTAGAGTCTGAAAGACACTGCTTCTCTTTTTGTTGAGGCTGGATAGAAGGTGGAGAATGTTCAATTGTATCCACCAATAACCAGGTTTCACAAGCCCTTCAGAAGTAAGCTTTTTGCCACTGGAAGGGGGAGAGTCTTGCTACTGTTTGTCCTGATTATACCTTTTGCTTGGTTTGTTCTTGAGGTCCTTGTACAAGCCAATTCATTTCAATAACACACAGAAAACTGCTTTTTTTGCTCCTCTTAACTTTCTGCTATGGTAGTTAGTTAAGTTGGCTTACAGCAGGTCCTGAGTGCTGGAGCTGTGTCCAAGGAAGGCATTGGGTGTATAAGGGCTTGAATGGACCTTTAGGGAAGTCCCTTTGGGGTGATAGTCAGTGTTGAAGGTAGTTCTTGAGGAATGATAATATTAATTTTTTTTGCTGTATTTTGTTCAATAATCAATTCGATTTTGATTGCTATTTGAAGTATTCTCAGAGTGAGGTTTGCTTTTTGAAATAATTCCAAATTGCAACAAAGCTTTAAATATGGCATGAACAGTAGTGGTTTAGTATCTCTGATTCTTTCTTTTTGATTTTAATATCTTTTTGTAGCCAAAGATTCAAAGATTTGAACATGTCTGTTCAAATACTATGCATAGGCAAAGTCCTTTTCAAGTCCACAAGACATCAGTTTTCAAGCTGTAGTGCTAGTAACATTTCTGCACTCACTTCAGACATGCATCCCAGGGTCCTGAGGAAGCTGGCTGATCTTGCCAAGCCACTCTCCATTATATTTCAAAAGTCATGTTGGTTGACCAAAGTCACCAGTGACTGGAAAAAGGGAAACATCACTCCTATATTTAAAGGGTAGAAAAGAAGACCCAGGGAACTACAGACTGGTGAGCCTCACCTCTTTGCGTGGGACAATTGTGGAGCAGATCCTTATAGAAACAATGTTGAGGCACATGCAAGACAAGGAGATGATCTGAGACGTCCAGCATGGCTTCTCCAAGAGCAAATAATTACTGAACAATCCAGTGGCCTTCTATGATGGAGTGACAGCAACAGTTTGCAACGGAAGACTGACAGATGTCATCTAGCTAGACTTCTGTAGGGCTTTTGACAAGGTCCTTCACAGCATCCTTATGTCCAAATTGAAGAGACATGGATTTGATGGACAGACTATTCAGTGGATATGGAATTGGCTGGACAGACACAGCCAGAGAGTTGTGGTCAGTGCTGTTATGTCCAGGTGGACACTGGTGATGAGTTGTGTCCCTCAGGGGTCTGTCTTGGTACCTGGGCTCTTTTAATACCTTTATCAGTGATGCTGTCAGTGGGATTGAGTGCACCCTCAGCAAGTTTGCAGATCCATGAAGCTGAGTGGTGCAGTTGGCACAACAGAAGGATGGGATGCCATCCAGGGCCACCTAGGCAAACTTGGGGCCATGAGAACCTCTTGAAGTTCAACAAGTCCAAGTACAATATATAGCACATCATTTGGGGCAGTCTCAGATGTGAGTCCAGACTGGAAGAAGAACTTGGTGATGGCCACAAAGATGCTCAGAGGTCTGGAGCACCTCACCTATGAAGACAGGCTGAGAGAACTGGGGTTGTTCAGCCTGGAGAAGAGATGGGTTTGGGGAGACCTCACTGTGATCTTCCAGTACCCAAAGGGGGCTTATAAAAAAGAGGGAGAGTGACCTTTTTTTACACAGGCAGATAGCATTAGGGCATAGGGGAATGTATGGCTTTAAACTAAAAGAGTTGAAATGATTTTACACTAAAAGAGAGTAGGTTTAAATTAGATGTTAGGAGAAAGTTCTTACTAAGGGAGTGATGAGACATTGGAACAGGTTGGCCTGAGAAGTTGTGGATGTCCCATCCCTGGAATTGTTCAAGGCCAGGTTGGATGGGGCACTGAGCAACCTGGTTTAGTTGATGGCACCTGATCTGGGTGTTGGAACTAGATGATCTTTAAGGTCCCTTCACAACCAAGCCAATCTGTGACTTTTTAAACGAATATATCATTCTTTTGGCTAGCAATAATATCTTTAAAGTTAGGTACATATTCTTTCTGAAATTTCATTGTGAGAATTGATTTCCTTTTTACTTCTCTATTATGATGCTAAAATCTTAATATGTACTTGTGAAGAGATTGAATACTCAAACCATTACTCAAAAAACTTTTTTTAAACTTTAATTATTTTCCATCTGCTTGTAGGCAGAAGCCAGACTTGCAGCAAAACGGGCAGCTCGAGCAGAAGCAAGAGATATACGTATGAGAGAGCTGGAGCGACAGCAAAAAGAGGTAGTGTAACTCATCAGGAGTTATTGCAAACCTTTATAAAAATTAATAATGTATTTTATTTCTGTGTTAGCATAAGATTTTGTCTTTTAGTATAATTCAGTTTTGTGTGAGTATTTTCAGTATTAGGATTGGATTATACTGAAAGTATTCACAGTAAATGCCTATTGTCAAGATTTTTGTTTTTAAAAAATTATTACAATGGGGTAATAATTACAGTTGTGTGTTGCTCCACACGTTTCTCCTAAAAAAAGGTTATATTTCTTGAGGAAAAAAAAATCCTAGAAACTAGGTTTTCAGCAGTCTGGTTATTGCATCGTTGTTGCATTTATTTCAGGTTTTGGCATTGCATGTAAAAGATTGAGAATTTATTATTTATCATGATCACACTCAAATCCATGTAATGTTGATACTTGGTTGTTGTGGGAGTTTTTTTCTGTGGTAATAAGTGAAATATGCAAAACATTTTTGCCTTAATTTTATATGGTTCTCATTGTGCTACAGTTTCAGTTTTTTAACTGCTGTAGATATCTGCAGTTATTCTGAAGATTACATGGCAATTAATGTAGATTTTTCTGAGTTTTCAATTTAGAAATCCAGTCTTGTGTGGTGACTATAATTTATATTGTAAATGGCTTGTTTGGTTTTCTTTTTACATTCTGTAGTTTTCTCAGCATTCATATGATAGAAAATGGGCTCATATCCAGAAATGGATGGTAGGCTAAAATCACCTGTTGTGCATGTTTTTGCCACTCAGAGAACTAACATAGGATTTTGGAGGAAGTAATTTACTAATGGTTTGCTGTGTGTAATTTCAAAGTGTCTAATTATGTATAAACTATATATACACACACATATAAACTATATATGTTTGTGGTTCAACTATATAATATAGTCTAACCCTCCCCTGACTCACTGTTCCCTTGGGTCCTGTCACTGGTCACCATGGAAGACATCAGTCGCTGCACCTACACTTCCCCTTGTGAGGGTGTTCAATACCACAATGAGGTCTCCCCTCAGTCTCCTCTTTTCCAGGGTGAACAGACAGGGTGACCTCAGCCACTCCTTGTTCAGCTTCCCCTCCAGCCCCTTCACCATCTGTGTAGCCCTTCTCTGGACACTTGCTGATAGCTTTGTGTCTTTTTTATATTATGGTGCCCAAAACTGCCCCCAGCACTTGAGGTGAGGCTGCCACAGTGCAGAGCAGAGCGGGACAACCCCCTCCCTTGCCCGCTGGTGATGCTGTGCCTGATGTACTCAGGATGAAGTTGGCCCCCCCTGGCTGTCCAGGCACTGCTGACTCACATGCAACTTTCTGTTCACCAGGTCCCCCAGGTCCCTTTCTGTGGTGTTGCTCTCCAGTGTCTTGTTCCCCAGTTTGTCTGTATGTCCAGGGTTGCCCTATCCCAAGTGCAGGATCCAGCACTTGCCCTTGTTAAACTTCGTATATGTTGAAGGTTAGGATTTGTTCTATTTCTTTCTTTTAGGATATTTTCTCCCATTTGTTGCCTAAGAGACTGAAACAATGGATACTTGAAAGAGACAAAGGATGTGGCCAAGATGGAGGGACGGGGTGCAGCTGGCCTGCTGTCTCTTAGCTGGGGGGCTTTCTCTTTGGAAGTGCAGAGATACTGCAAGATTTTGGCTAGGGGGTGAGGGTCTGGGCTTGTCCCTCGCTCTTGCTCGCCCTCAGGATTGGAGGGGGGACACTGTGGAACCCCGCCAGTGACCTGATGCCAGTCTGATGTCACCCCATTCACTGCAACCCTTTGTGCCCAACCTGTGAGCCAGTTGCTCATTCATTGCATAACATGGTTATCCAGCTGTGTTCAGGTCGTTTTGTCCAGAAGGATCCTGTGAGAGATAGTATCAAAAGCTTTGCTGAAGTCCAAAAGGATACAATCTACTAGATTACTCTATTGTATATCAAAATCGGGTTGGACAAGCAGGAGTTTCGCCTCATTAAGCCATACTGGCTGTGACCAATGATGGAGTTGTCCCTCAGGTGTTTTTCAATACCTCCCAGAATAGGATTTTCCATGATTTTACCAGGCACTGGAGTGAGACTGACTTGATTGCAATGTTTCTTTAGAGGATTCCTTTCACAAACTTCATGTGCCTCTTAAAAGGGTGTATGGGAGATGTGAGGGGGTTTTTCTGGCTTTTAGGAAAGTGTTCACCATATGAATGTTTTGAATCAACAAGACTGAAGTAATACATGCTGAGACTACCCATCATTTCAAATAGTTAAAGCTGCAGTGATGATTAATCCCTGTTCAGAAATCTTAGGACTGTCATTAGAATTTTATTTGCAAAGTTGTATTCACTCTTTATTGTCTCTTTGTCTAGCTGGTATTTGTATATGCATTAGTTCTTGTGTTCTCAAGATCAACATAGGTTTCTATATTTCTTGGCAGAATGTAACTTTGAAGGTTTTTTTGCTTGAGATCAAAGGTTTCCAAAACATGGAACATATTGTGAGGAACCTCACTCAAAATTAATGCCATTCAACTGAATGCCACCTTCCTTTTGCAGTCCTAAGAGGCACATCTGCTGCAGGAGATTTCTGAACAGATGCGCAGTCCTTTCCTGGGCTGGGAGACTTAACCTCTGTATTGGATAACATGCATAATTTGAACTTGAATATCAAGCTTGATAGATACCAGTAGCAGCTATTTGTTTGCAATATGTACTGTAGTACTTAATCATTTGACCTGAATATGCTGAACACTTAATAACACTGGTTTTCTGTTTCCTGATGGAATGTCAGGAAGAGACTTGTTACCCACCAATTAAGAGGAATCTTATATAAGTAGTAAACTCTCTTGCCTGCTGCAGATGGTACTAAGAGGTACTTGTCCGTTTAGACCAGAGATACAACGAATATTTAAAATTGGCAATGATTTAACTATATTGTGTTGAAAAGTTAAATAGCATGAACATTCATTTTAAACCTCAAGACTATAAAATGTCATTATGAAATGAACCTATCCTCCCTCCTGGGAAATCCTCTGGCAGAGTTTTAAGTAGGCCTTTTGAATGCTGAATAGTCATAACATGGCTTTAAGCAAATTAATGTATCCAGTGAAACTGTAGATGATAACCATGTGACCATAAACAATATGGAAGCTAGTTTTAGTCTTTAGATATCCATCTATGACCTGGAGGCAAAGCCTATAATTTTATAAATAACTGGCTTACAATCTTTAGAACAATTTTGAAAACTGTAGGAAATAAGTAAGTTAAGGAAGAATTCCTACTTCTAGAACTGTGTTGTAGCCTCCAAATGGGATAGTTTTAAAATTAAGGTTATTCTTTACGTGTTTTCATAATGTAACAATTTGAGATGCTTATGGCATATGAAATATGTTTTAATTTTAAATTAGTTGTGGTTTTTGTCTTGCTTCTTCTCACGTACTCCTTTGTGTGAGCCGAAATGAACATTCTCTCATCTTTCAACAGAATAAAAAATATTAAGGTTCCTTAGCTAGTTATCATCACTCAGATTTTGTAAGTTGGGTTTATTATTTTCACTGTCACTGTAGAGCAAAACTAGCTGTAGAACTTAAAACTGAACAATTTGCTTAAGAAGCTTTGTTCGTCTAATAGCGAAGAAAATGTGAAATATGTATGAGGAAACTGAGAATAATGATTTCTATTAGGGCTAAAATAACTTTGTAAATTACTTAAAATCTGAATGTAGTAACTATATGGCACATTTCTTACTAAGGTACTTGTAATTTTGTAAAGCTCTCTATTTTTACTTTAATTTCTTAATTAAATTAAATTAAAAATCTTAATGTTGTGCTTTTTTTCCTGCATTAATATTCTAAAGAAAGACTGACTACTGAACACTAATTATTAATTATATTAACCCACCTTATTTACATCCTGTAATGTAGTATGTTGGCATACTTACCGAAATCAGGTGAAATGAGCTCTTCTGACTTGAATGAGTTTACTTGCCACCATGGATTATTCAAAAGGACACATAGCTTTAAAAGTGCTAACAGCATGTTGCTCACTTTGGCTTCCTAGTGTTGTGTCAGGTTTTTTTTTTTTCTTCTTTATGAAATAACTCTGCATTTCTTCTTTCTCAGGAAGATGCAGAGAGGGCCAGATACTATCAGCAGCCCAGTCGACATTCACATTTGGTTTGTGTTCAAACCGTATTTTTTTTCTTTTTGGTCATGGCCTTTAAAAACCAAACCAAAGGAAAAACAGGGTTGCGTTCTGGTTTTATTTGCTAATGGAATGGATGAAGCTTCAAGTCTCCTAAGTATTTGCAGTTCTAGTCATTATTTTAAGTCACATGTAATGTTTAAGTTCATCTGGTATTTTATTTCCATCAATGTTAAAAAGGTAGCTTGTTTTTATATGTTTCAATCTTCCAGTCTTTTCTCTCACTTTGAGTATTACGCTGTTTCTGTAGTATTTGTGAAAGAAAAGGTATCAGTACCTTAAGAGACAATTTGAAGAAGAGTTTGGTATGATGCAAGGTTCTCTTTCTTTGAGAAGGTGGGACTATATTATTCATTAATGGCAAAAAATTTAGCTGAATGATGTAAGGTATCCCAAAGACTGCTAACAGAAATATTTATTGTATAGGCTCTTTTATATCATCTCTAAGCCATATACATTGATAAAGAATGGTTTTATGAGGTTATGTAAATATTTTCCTGGTCTTATATCTGCCTAGAGATCAGCTGGTCATTGATCTGGGTATGTAGGCCAGGAAAGGGACAAATCACTAAAATATAAGGGTTGGTTTTGTATATTTTGGAAGTTGGAATGAGCTGTTTCTTTGTGTGAATTTCAAAAAAAGTGATTGTCACTTTCTAAGAGGTCTTGGCAATTAAATGTAGTCTTTGATTGACTGAATTTTGTGTAATGTCATGCAAGTCCTAGTGTTAAGTGTTTCTGCAATTTGCCACACAGGTATTTTTTATTTTTAGCAAATAATTTTGGACAGTAAATGCATTATTGAGAAAACATGTAAAATATGCGGTGTGCAACACTTAGAAACGTGAGCTGGTACAGATTTGCTCAGATCTGCTCTTGTCTTGGTTGACATAGCAAATATGCTAAGATTAAGTAATTGGCCATTGCCTAAACGAGAGGGTTTGAATTGGGCAGATAACTAAGCTCATTTTTGGGGGTCTTACTTAGAATTTTTTTGACTGTCTTGGTTATTTTCTGTCATTCAGTGAAGATTAACAGGATTAAATTTAAAAAATCATTTCATATCTTGATATTGTTTTACAATTGCATTTTCAAGAGTTCCTCAGACGTCAGTGCATCTCACAGGAGCAGAGCAAGTACCTCCAAAAGGAGAGATCTTGTGGTGTGTAATCTGGAATGAGCATGCTTTTTATTTAGAATGTAATGTGTTCACATTGTAATATTTTCTGTGTCTACTTACCAAAGCAGTAGTTTGGTGAAAGCATGCTTATAGAATATAGTATTAATGGGTCTGCTACAATGATTAATGTAATCAAGCACTTTGTGATAGCAAATTTGAGAGCTCAAAGAAAGTGCCAAGTGAAGTTATCTTCAAGACAGGCTTACAGGTGTGAAGGGAATTCATCTCTTCAGTTACTCTCTCTCAATGTCCCCAAAAGAGAAGTAAAATAAAGTGTAAAAAGGTTGTGCATCAGTCTTAATAGGTACAAATGTGTTGAAAGTTACGACAGGAAACATTTTTTTCTTTTGTGTTGTGATTTTAGAACAACAGACAAGGCTGAAATACAGAAATTTCGCTTTCTCAGTAATGGGTGTATTTCTGTATATTTGTGGTATTCCTAGTTTAGGCAACTTAAATGTGTTAGTAGACTGTTAAGCTGTTACTAGTCAGTTATAAAAAGTATAAGTTAAGTGTTGGGATGATAATGATTATCTGAGTGATCTGTCTTCATTCTCTGATAGCAGGTTGGTTATTGGAGGTAAATATTAAAGATAGAGAGTGTTAAAATAGTTAAGTTGGTTAAAACTGATGCAGTGTCCTATGGGTCCTATAGGTAATACTTGTAGTAACATGAGAAGGGACAATAGTCTCTAAATTACATCTGTAATATTAAAATATCATTTCATATATTGTTAACATTGAGTGTGTTGGAACTATTGAGATAATATGAATACAGCATGAAATAATGTTAGCTAAATCTGGCCTATATTAACTTATAAGCAAATATAAAATCTAAAACTGGAGAATTTCTGGTGTTAATTTGATGTCTAGAAGAAGTTTTATGATGTATTAATAGACAAAAGTAAATTATTTTTCTTGCAATCCTCTCATTTATCCTCATTTTGAAAATGACACCGGGCAATACTCTAACATGCTACTAGTATATAAAGTAATATTTTCAAACCACCTTCAGTTTCTTTTATCTGTTGTGTTACAAGTAGGCTTAGGTTGAGACTAAGTTTATTTTGTATTGTGCATTACCTACAGTCAAAATACCTGTGAAATTTTTTAATGAACTGGAAAATACAAGCTTGCTGTAAAAATTTAAGTTTTATAAGTTGAAAAAAAAACCGTATAAACTTCACAAGTTTTGCTGTTACTGAGTGTCAGGAAACATGGGACACTGGCTGAACTATTGTTATGAAGCTGTTTATATTTGTATTCTTAAGAGCTGCCAAATCTGATAGACTCCCATTCTCTTTACACCTTTTCATCACACTGTTCCTTCTTTTTCACATACTTGGTCCTCCTGAAAACACGTTTATCCTTCTATCCCCACCTTTGATTCCTCCCTGATCACAAAATACTATTTCCCCTTCCTCCTATAACGTCTTTCATGCTCTGTACCCGTAAGCAGTGACGTTCTTGAGCCTGCAAGGTGCCCTGGAAAGTCATTGCATCATGATGAGTTGCACAGCTCAACACAAGGGCTGATGATCCTTTAGACTGCTTTGCCGGTGTGGAGATGAGCCTTTTGTTACATAACCTTGTAAATGCTGTCTCAGTTTAATGAAATCTACCATATGAGATTTGGCTTAATTATTTAAAATTGTTACTAAAATCACATGAAATATTTCACATAACCTACTGCTGTCAAAAATTGGCTCACTTTTCATAAATAGGGATACTGTTGGGGAAAAAGATTAATTTTTATTAAGTGTTCCAACCTCAGAATGCACTTCAGATGGGATAAATAGCATTCCTTCATGTTTAAATTTTCATAATTAGTGGAATACATTTTCTTGTAATTTTCCTGTAAGTCTTTTTAGTAATTCTTTGAAAAAAAGACAATTTAATTTTTTTAATATTGTGATTTTGATTTTAATTTAATTTTCTTTAATATGACAACTCTAAGGATAGATCTGCAAGATACTTGATCTCTGTATGTTAATAATTTGCATGTCTTTGAATGAAGACTGGTTTTGTGCTTTGTTTCTAAGGTGTAATGATACTAACTAGTGACTTTGAATTATTGATTGAAGAAAAGTATATAAATTTGTACTATCACATTTTCAGACCTGGAATAGTTTTATAATTTGCACGCTTTCTGTAGACCACATGTATAAATTCTTTCAGGAAGAAGAGACAATTGTCTTACAGTAAGCACTTTCTAGTATTTAGTTGTTATTTCTAAGCTTTGTAGTGAAGTGACATACAGATTAGACTTGGAGGACATTCTTGAGGGGAAAAAAGTATGTATGCATCTATTTGTATTCTCCATTACCACATAGAAACTTTAATTTAATCTAATGGAAAGTTATTTCAGTCCAGAGAAAAAGCAGCTGGTTTGTTTATATTTCCTTAAAAAACTTCTTTCATATTTTTATGAAGTGATAGTAGAGTACGTCATGTTCTCAGTGGTATTATGCCACATAAGATCTGTGTGTGTCTTCTTAAGAAAAGGCAAGCGTCAAGTACCACTAAAAGGAATATGTAAGCAGCTTAAAAAGCTGTCTTTGTTTAAACAGCAGTGTTACCTGAATTAGCTACAGATAGGCAAGCACAATATAGTGCTTAAATTAGTCTGTATTGTTAAGCTTTTTTAGTTTGTTATTTGGTTTACTTTTTTTGTGAAATGTGAGCGCTAGCTTTAAGCCAGGCCTGTGTTAATCAGAATAGGGTTGATTATAGTTTCACTTGCCAGTTCTTTTTAACACAGCAGTAGAAGCATGGGCTGGGTTTTTTTTTAATTATGTAGTTGGAATTTCCTGTGTTGTTTATGTTTGACTTCTTTCTATTTTAAGATTGAAGATGCTGTTATATAGTGGTATTAATTCTCTAAATTTTATTCTTAGAGTCATGCTTACAATGCATCTCATCGTTTGAAGAAGAAAACTGTTTATTCCCATAAAGGTTTATTGGTTAGTTTTCTAGTATAACATTAATTTAAAATATACTAAATATGTAGCATTATGGATAAATTTGTTAGCTTCCTGACTTTTGCATAAATGTTTTTAGGAAAAAAGAAACCTCATATTGATCAGATTCTGACCTCAATTTGTGTTTGAAACCGTGTTTCATTTAAAAGTGGGACTTCTGGATTAAAGTTTGTTCAGTCAGGATGGAGATATGTGTTCTATTATTCCCACTTTGTCCCCTATCGCATAGTTAGAAACATTTTAAGTGTAGACGTACAGCAGATTGAATTTGCCATGGACTTTGATGTTAACCCAGTGACTTATTGAGAAAGGCGTGCGGATTATTGCGATCTTGCAGAAACTATTCTAGAAAGTTTAGTGTATAACATGTGAGTATAGTGTCAATAAATTAAATATTTTGGATGTAATTTTTCAGATAGTTTTTGGTACTGATGAATAAGCAATTGCATTAAGGGTTGGGGGGCTCAGAACAGCAGTGCACGCTTGTGTTGAGACTAAGTTGAAGTAATTTTGTATTTACTTATTACTGTATTACAACATTTCTCCATGTGCTTTTGAGGTGCTATTTTCCTGTTTCCATAGTTCCTAAACAAATGAGTAATATGAATATTTCTGCTTTCTGTTGTCTGTTGAGATATGAAGTGCTGTATTCTGCAGGCACTACGTTTGGCCGTATTTTCATCTGTCTGGTTTATCTTTTTTGTATGTGTGTATGAATTTCTTTCCTCACATATGCATATATATGCAATTTGTGTGGAGAGTGTCAAAACCCAACAGAAATAAGACAAGGTATAGTTGCTAGACTTTCACTATGCCCACTTGGTGTAAAGAACAGTGATAGCGTACAGGCTAATGCTGATGTCACATAAACATCCAGCCCCCATTCAATTATTAGGGATTTCTGTCCTTTTCTCTCCCCAGAATGCTTTGATTCATGATGGTATTTAATGGAAAAAAAGATAAAGTAAATAATTTTACTAATTATTAGCAAATCCTGTCAATTATGTTTTTCATGTATTTCTTGCTGCACTTGTCAAGCTTTTGGAGTTTTCTTATTTATTATGGAGAAAAAATACCAAAATTATTTACTATTTTGTTTGAGCATGGCATTAGAAATACAGATAATGCTGATATACAGAGTACATAGTAGCTTTGGGGGTTTTATTCTTTACTTGCATGAGAAAGTTATGTGATTATATGGTCAACAGTAGGGAAAACTTTATGGCATTCTGCACAAGTTCAAAGATTGGGAACACTTGGGCAATGTTAAGATAAAACTTCTGTTTCAAGATCTACAGATGCAACCTTTGTTTTCTCTTTTCTTTTCATCATCACCCCTCAGAGTGGAATTTACTATGATCAAAGAAATTATAGCAGCCTTGGATATAGTAAACCAGTTCCTTCCTACCATGTTCGGGTCTGTCTCCTCTTTCTATATTAATTTCAGTATTTATATAAAATACTTATATGTGGGTTTGCTTACTTATGCCATGTGACACTTGAAATTATTACAGTTAAAAGTAGTTACAGTTGTATTTTTTGCTTGTAAGGGCTGTGTTTTATAAATGTATGACATGTATAATGTATAACATGCAGAATATGCTGTTCTGCATGTGAGGTTTTAAATTTAAAATAACTTCTGTTTCATGTTTGCTGTATGATACAAAGAAAGCAACCAGCAGCTGTGACAGTTGCTGTTTCAAATTCCTGTCTTTTAAAAACAAAAAAGTTTTAAATGTTTAGCACCCTTGTGCTCTTTTTTTGTTCCACCTTAATATGAATGATAAAACACTGATATGTTATAAGTAATATCTTCCGGTACCTGCAGCTGTGGTTATAGCCAGGTTTAAATAACTAGCTAGAGGAAACTGACATGCTATTTGAAAACTACTTAATTTTTTCACTCTCTTCCACAAGTCTACTTGCAAGAATACTAGATTGTTTTAATAATGTTTGAATTGATTTCAAAGATAATGGGTTTTCCTTGAGGTTCTTCTACTCATTTCTGAAACCTTCTGTCTACTGTAGAGAGATCAAAACTTGGTATTTAAATCTTTAGAACTTTTGCAGAGTATAGAGCAATAAATTTTTAAAAACTATGTATGCAGAAAAAGCCTTTCTGACTTGTTCTGTTCTTCACATTATAGTCATCTTCTCTATACAGTGATCCACTGGCAACAACTAGGAGTTACAGGGTTAGTACAATTTAAAACAATATCTCACCTTTAGATGTTTGAATGGCCCACAGAAGTATAAGATTACACTTTTCTTTATAGGTGTCTCCTTTAAACACTGGTTTGATAAGAAGTATCAGTTTGGTTTGTAAGCACCATTTGCATGGTTGCCTTAAATTTGTATTGTATGGCCATGAGGCTTGACAGTATTACATGTGCATTTTTGGGATATTTTTAGAGTTGCATTTTCTGTGTGTCATTTTCTGGAGGCATTCAGTTTAATTTTCTTAATATTGTTCAATTATCTGTTTGAAATATTTTAGTAGTTGCCCGTTTACTACTCTTTACAGACAGGCGTAAAGCCGGTGAATGCAAGTATGATGTTGAAGAACACTGGGGTTAGAACAAGTTAATTCAAGCATACTAAATAATAACTGCATGTATAATACTAAAAAAAAGTATTTAAAGAAATTGAGCATTTGGATGACAAAGACATCAGGCGATTACTGAAATTTGTGGTAAACACACCTTGAATACTTTTAAATAGGATGCCATATTTAAATTTAATAAACATACAAAAATGCAATAGCATGAAAACCTAATCTGCATCTTTACAAAGTTAAGAGTAGCTAGTAGTGCCATAAGAATGGCTAGGAGAGCTCTACAAAAAATTATCTTTAAAATGTGACATGCATGTCTAAATGGCAGTGTAAGATGAATTTGAACTACTATAGCTGCAAAAGGCATAAAGTTTCAGAGACAAGCTAAACCTATGTAAAAGATCATCAAATATTATGTAGTATTTTTAATCAGTTAGTGAGATCTTTTTTACTCTTGGATTGCAAACAGATGATTTACCTTTCTTGGCTTTGTGTATATGTTCTCAAAAAAACATTAGAGGATTCAGTGAGAGAACAAGACCATAAAGACTGCTATTACATACAACTCTGATATACATATACTTCTAATTTCTGCTAGAGTTTTCTTCATAGGTAGGGACAAAGCAGCATGAGACTGTAATTTTTTTTCTTTTTCAGTTGTGTTGCTCAGAGCTGCCTTTATTATCCCCTGCATAAATAAATTTCAGCATTCATGACACCTTTAAACATTCTGTTTCAGGAGAATGCACATGGGTGAGCATAAAATAAGACTGATAAGTGTATACCATAGCTTCAGTTCTCAGGGTGTGTTAAAACTTTTGCAGGCTTCAGTGTAGTTAAAACCAAATTGCAATTTAAATATTTAATTTAATTATGAAAGCAGTTAAGATTTGATTTTTTAACTATTTGGCTGTTTTTCAAGGGAATTCTTAGAGTGACACATGGAAATAGACATGCCTAGTAGTAATGGTAAATGCTGCTGAGAATCTTTAAAAATTGTTTTTTTGAAAAATATACTACTAACTGGAAACGCGTAGATAGTATAAGAGAGTATGTGACTGTGCATAGGAATTACAGTGTATGAGTGTAGCATGACAATTGCTGAGATTGGAGTACTTCATTCCTTCTTTCTCAGGCCTTGTTGTGTGGTGATGGATGACATAACTCAAATAGTTCTCACACTCCTAGTGTAATAGGCCTTTGGTTGTTTCTTTCATTATCTTTGTTTTCTGCAGACAAAAATCTATGAAAGTTGTGAAAATGTCCTTCGTAACTTTTCTTTAGCCATCTGAATACAGTTATTCTTCAGGAGCAAGCTCAGTCCGAAGTAGTCCTGTGGTGAGCATTCCTATGCACGATTTGCTGAATGCTTTGATATTAACACTTCAACAGTTATGAGTATGTCCACTTGGGATCGTTTACTGACCAACACATAGACTTGATTTTTCCATTCCGTATAAGAAGCTTTAATTTGTCAAAGATGTGATTTTAACAAGATATAAACTTTTAGCAGTAAGACAGTAAACTGTAGAAGCAATGTGAAATTTGTTTTTCTAAATATCTTTTTAATGTTTGTAATAAGCAACTACTAACTGAAGCATAGTACATTGTTGCGGTTACCACTCTCTATCATAGATGGGGCAAGCACATGAAACATACTACAGTACATGTGGAAAAGTCTTTCTTTTGGGGAAGAGGACTAATGGAAACTGTTATATCATGCAGTAAGAAGCTTGCTCATTTTTATGGTGACCAGTATCCAAAATGAGAGAAATTAGTTTCAGGGTTTGTATAGTATTAAAAGTGTCATTCCAAAGTTGGCTTTTTGTGCTGCAAAGTGATTTTAAATAGTTTTATTTTGCTTCTGCCACAGAATAATTGTCTTAAGTTTCACTGATACAGCTGCTCATTTGTCATGCTGCACAAAACAAAAACGTGGTTAGTGTTCTCATATGGGCTAAATTGCAATGTTCAGTCATTTTTAAAATTTGTCACATATTAACAGTGTTATAGGTGCTAAACAAATGCAACCACATTTGTCAGAAACGAATGGTTTTAGCTACAAGAGCTATCACTGAATTTTTGAGGATGTAGAAAAAGGGTAATTTTGCTGTTGCTTTATGAAGTTCTAAAACCGAACAGGTATTGACATACATTTGTAATCTCTTGAACTGTGAAAATACTAGTTGTCTCCTTAGTTTTTCGTAACAATGAGATTATTTCTTAAAAGTTTATACTTTTAGATATACAGGAATATATATATATATATCAGATCTCACTATGTATATGTTATACCAATAATGCCAAGGTACCATTCACTCACACTAGTGAATGCTTCATAGAGTTCAAAGTATTTGTTTAATGAAATAATCCTGAAAAGCAGATGAGGTAAAAATCTTATGAATAATTTAACATTCATTTCCTTCTGTTTCTGTGACTTGGATTTTGGTTTTACTCTGGATAATGCATTTGAAGTCAGTTTAGTGCTCTCTGGAAATCAGAAGAGAAAGTAGGAGAGATGGATAAGGTAAAAAACACTTGTGAGAAACTGTGTAATGCTTCTCTATCTTAAAATGTATCATTTTTGATGAACCCATTGAGAAAGATACTGGGAGTACAAGAAGTATAGAACGATGAACAGCAAGGTTTATCAGGTATATGGACTTCTCAACAGCAAAGAGAAGTGGATTTTGAATGAAAGACCAGTGTTGTCATAGACTGTAGCCCACGTTGTTTGTTCTTTTGCTGTAATCATAATAAATAAGAACTCTCTTCAGTATCTTTATACTTTGTGAAATACAAGTGAAATAGGAAAGTTTATCCAAATTTCCAACTACTAAAATTTATCTACCTAAAGAAAATTAAGATACTGTTTTAAATATAAATGTAGTTTTATAGCTGGAAATTTGTTGTAAGAGAAACAGAACTTAACATAGCAATGACAAATACAAATTCTGTAGTCCTAAACTACCATAATCTGAGCCAGGTGCTCATCTGTATACTGTTTTTTATATAGACTGTTTTTTATGTAACTGTTACATGTTTGTAACTTTTAGATATCTCACTATCTTTTAATGAGGCTACACATACATCAAGTATAAAGAAATATTGTTTTTTTAAATGGTGAGAATTAGAGAAGGACAATATATTTTCAAACTGTTCATATAAGGATTTTTTTCTTCTGTAATCACTTATAAAACTAAATACAATGTTCACAGTAACTTTCAGCCCTTTGAAGCCGAATGTTATCAGTAATCTTATGATAAACCTACTCTTCTCATTAAGTACTGTGTTTTACATGCATAATGTTTCTCAGTTGAATATTTCACTTGAATTCCCATGGCAGATGTAGTTGCTGTAATGTGCTTAGATATATTTTGCCTATTTTAACAAGCAATGTGTAGCACTAGCATTTTTTCCCCCACCTTTTTAGGTGCCTGTCTGACATCTTTGGGGAGTAACCTTGCTTTCTAGTGTAAGATATCTTAAACATATGAATAAGAAGAAGCCCAGATTATAACTAGCACTATTGGGTTTCTGTTGATTTGAAAAAAGACAATATTTGTAGAGAGAATAATAATTTTTATTTATCAGCTTATATAATCTGTCTTTTATGATCTGCAAACTTAGAAAAGGTAATTTTTGTAGTTTGTGTTTGACCCTAAATTAGTACTAAACCCTTTGGTATTTGGTTGTATGTTTTTTTTTATATTACCCTAATGGAGGAAAATGGACCAATAATAAATGTTCATTGTTTTTAGTGCAATAATGGAGATTTAAGGTAGGATTTTTTCATTTTTAATAAACTTTTGTTCATTCAGTGGGGTCATCTTCAGTTCTCTTTCACCTTTTCCTTAATTTTTGAAGCCCTTGGATTTTTCTTATCAAAATGAAACTGCTGCTGACTATTTTAGTCGTTCCAGCCGCAGGGGAAGCATTGTTTCCGATGCAGATGATGGCCAGGTTTTAATTAGTGTAAGTGTAATGCTTTTTGTTACGCTATGGTGAATACAGCAAACTTACTAACCCTGCATTTTCTTTTCATACTCTGAAAGAGTAAATACTGTAAAAGCATTCTGAATTACTTAATTGCAAATAGGTTTATTGCAGGGCTGGAGATGTTTTTTGTGTAAAAATGTATTGAGTGAGTTTTTAAAAAGCATGCTGCTTTATTGCAAAGGAGATTTTGCATGTTGCTAGAAGCATGTGGCAAATTTAATGATTCACATTTGTGTGTGTGTGATAAGCTTAAGAATCTCTTAAAGACCCAAACATTTTACATATTTTTTTCTTATGGAAATTACACAAAACCCCCCTAGCATTGTTACTTTTGGAATAGTATTACTTCTTTTAGTGAAAAAAATACTTAGAGCTGTGCCCACATCAGTGCATTTTAATGTTCATTCGTTCCATATGAGATTTTGTCAGGATCCATTACTGGAGCACTCCTTGTGGCTATGCACTTGTACTGAATCCCATGTCAATCAATAGATCATGTTACAGGAAAATTATCGTGATGGTTTTCCTGTGCATCTCCCTTTCGGCTGAACGTTATTTATACCAAACCTAGCCACCTTCTTTTTCTTGCTGCTGTAAATTCTAAAAACTCTTGTTACTTGCTGTCAAAACTTTTGTGCTTAATAGTGTGGGGGGAAAAAGGGAAATTTATGTTTTTAGAGATATCTTTTGAAATAGCAGTCAGGGTTAGCGCAGGCAGTAGGTAGGCAGAGAGGCTGAGTGCACTGTGTTTATTTAGTTAGCAAAAGGAATGCTGTGTGGTGATCAGCAGTGTCGAAGTGCTTGCCTAGGTGAGAGCCAAAGTCTTTGTACCCTTGCCAAGCAGTGCAGCAAGGGCTAGCAACCTCACACTGCAGTTTAGGAGTTCAGATGAGACACTCCAAGAAGCTTCACAAGGAGGTTATTGTTGCAGTCTGTCAGGTTACAGCAAGACTGGAGAGCCTCCGTATTCAGGAGCTGGTGAGTCTTAGCTAGATCAAGCCACAACTGTCCTGAACTGTTGGCTGTGGTTCTGCTTTGAATGGGAGACTGAGAGCTAGAGTACTCCTACAACCACTTTCTGTGACTTTGCATTTAGGTAATATTTTAATACTGTTACAGTGCTATATAACTTGTAATAATTCATGTTATTTATCATCTGTACATTCTCAAAGCATGAGAGAGTAATCATTTTTTCAGCTTAAACTTTAGTGCTTTTTTTCCCATAATAAAACTGACTTTCTGCAATTACTGCTCTGCTAAATGTGGAGGCAGAGACTGGTAGTTATGCTACCTTCTCAGTTGCTTTTGTTATCATCATCATTATGTATTATTAGATTCGAAATTTGTATTTTCATTTAGGTTAGTCTAAATGTATCCTTCAGATCAATTGGATTCTTCACATGATTTTGTCATCATACGGTGACAAATACTTGCAATCTGTAATTTCAGTACATCATTGGAGGTGGTCAATTTGTCATGAAGAAGCAATGTTGCTTTTATAGAAACCACAATAGGAAGAAAAAGAAAGATTTTATAAAGTAGCGTTTGTTTCTTTTGTGATTGCAACAGACTGCCAAAACTCTTTTCCCTGGCATGGAGAAAAACAGGTCTTCTTTGAGAAGCAAGACATGTGAGATACCATACTAAATACGTGTCTAATCCCACCTGTTTTGATTCATAGAAATGTAGAAAATGTGGACGTCTACAATATCATTTTGCAATAGCAGAGTTTCCTAAGTAAGAAGGAAGTGTGGTAGTTCTTTTCCTTAGTCTTCAGTACATAAACTATGAATTGAAATTATTTCGTAGGTTGCTTTTACTTAGTACACTTTGGTTATAGGCTTTTACCTGAACCGGTTTTATTGTGATTTAATTGCAGGTTTCACTAAAGAGATTGAAAGTACAAATGTGTTTTCTATTAACTAGGACATTCAGACTGCTGTCACTGCATTAAGTGTACTTGCATGAAGCTTTGCATCTGTTATGCCACCAAGTGTTATAGTCATTACTCTGTTGAAATTTAAAATAGTAAAACGTGTTTTGTTGTTCGGTACTGGTAGTGATTTATTAAAAACTTTAAAGAAGAGTTTCTGTTTTTTTTCTTTACAAGCAGTCATTTATTTTGCAATTGAGATATAAACTACTTTTTTAGGCTGAATATTGTTTTTCCTGTCTTGATATATGCTAACATCTGGATTTTTTTTTAATTGTTTCACTTTTAAATATTTCTCAGTCTCTGAACAAAAGATGGTGATTCAGTAGTCCCTTATTACAAAAGGTACTCATGTTCCCTATTCTCTTTCAGCTGGAAGAAAAGAGTGAAAAATCACATTCAGAAATATTTTCAAGGGTAAGAGTTTTTAATTTAAAAATAATTTAAAGTCAGTGTTCATCCACAAATTCACAAGTGTTGAAATAGTTCAAAAATATAAATGCTGTGTATTTTTCATCAGGGTTAGCTTGCAAAGATATTTTTAGATACACCTTTTTATCACCCAAAATTAATGCTTTTTGGCTTTTATTTCTTGAGGAAAAAAATTTATTCTGTAGTTTACTTTTGGCTAGTAATAATTTTCTATATAATTTATTTTTCATGTGAAAGATACTTATCAGGAAAGGCTAAAATTTAAGAGGCTAAGGCTATAAAAATCCATATGGTAGATTCTCATTGTAGGCTTTCTTCTGAATCCTGGATGGCAGAAATTATAATTTATAGTAATATTGTAAATACCTACAGTTTCTCAGCACTAATAGCCATCTTATGAATGTCTTCTGGACAGATAACTCAAAATTCTAATGTTCTGATACACTCAGTCATCAACGAGAGACCAACATTTTACCAAGAAGAAACACAAGTGCTGGAAAATAATCAATGGAAAATACTGTCTGTAAGCTAATATTTGGAAAAACAAGACAGAAAACTGTTCTGTGACTGTGAAGAAATTTATAAAGAGTATTGTCAGGTATACCAGAAATAACCATACGATTCCTGATACGTTTTTCCATTTTTTAAGCCCTCATCTCGCAATTCAGTAAGTGCAACTCCTCTGAGTGGCAACTCATCTCGGAGAGGAAGTGGAGATGCAAGTAGTTTGGTGGATCCTGATGCTTCTCTCAGTGAATTACGGGTAAATTGCATTTTCAGAGAATTTGAAGCTAATTTAAATAAAAAGATTGGTTTTTAGTACAGAACTTCTGTAATAATAAGAAAATGTTATGAGGATGTAATTTTCAATCATGAAGGATTTCTTTGCTTTCTTGGTAGTATATCTTAGTATTTTTTGTGTTCATAATTATGGTTGAAGCGTTTAGCTTCTTAAGATAAGACTTCATTTATGTCACATTTCAAACAATTCTGTCCTATTTGAGCTGGCTTGGATTCAGGGTTATAAATAAATCCTTAATTTCCATCACGTGGTTGTGAATTAATTA
The DNA here is from genome assembly GCA_013397795.1 of Orthonyx spaldingii. NCBI lineage: Eukaryota > Metazoa > Chordata > Aves > Passeriformes > Orthonychidae > Orthonyx > Orthonyx spaldingii. The sequence continues at coordinate 153,505 of VZTJ01002489.1, read as the reverse complement.
TAATTCCTGGGAATTATTGCAGACTTATTCATTTGACAGAAGTGCATGTAAACTTTTTAATGCTTTTTTTGACTTTAAATTATTTCCCCATACTTCTTATGCAATGGTTCATTCCTATGTCCTGCAGGATATCTATGATCTTAAGGACCAGATACATGATGTAGAAGGGAGATACATGCAGGGACTTAAAGAATTAAAGGTATCAGGTCTCCTCCCAAGCATGCATTCTGAATGGGTGTTTTTGGGTAATGCAGTTATCACTGGTTTAACTAACATGTAGTGGCTTTACTAACAAATTTTTTAATTTCTTTAAAGCATGTATTTAACTGCTAGTGCATGAAGAGCATCAGCTTAAAATGTACATGAGATTGCATATGTTCATTATATGTTCATTATTTGATTAATGTTAGAAGAGTATTAAACTTTGATATTTTATATATAGGTGTTTTCTGCTAAGATAATGAGATGTTCAGTTTATATTTTTTAGAGGTTTGTTAGCAAATTAATGGATATACAAAATAATTAGGTATTGAATGGGAAACAAATAAATGTGAGATAATTATGGCAAAGAACTTAAGAATTAGTCTTCTAAGTTTCAGCAAATACTTCATATTATAAAGGAAAATCAAAATAATAATTTTGAAAGATGTGCTGAAATTAATTTGGGCAGGCATATTGCTTGTAGAAGAAAATTAATTTTGATTTAATTCTTTGCCATTAAAAAAGAATTTTTATGTATGCTTATGGTTTGTATTCCCATTATTTTCTCTAAATCACAGGTTGATTTTTTCCAACATTAGGCTAATGAGTGCTAAGGAAACTTTCCTGTCTGACAATCCAGCATCCACTATGGTAGTCACATTCCTACTATCCCAGACTTTCACTACGGGGACTGAAACCCCCCCAGTGAGTCACCCAGTGAGTCAATGGATACTGTGCTAGACTGGCTACGCACACCACTCTCACACTGTCAGTCAAGGTTTCCTTACAGGCTCAGCCACAGCTTTTGCCATAACAGAGTCTCAGATGTCTGATTTCTTTAATTACTTTAATTGCGGCGCAGTCACACATAACCAACTCGAGAATCAAGCTGGGTGCCACCGAGGAGGGACCCTGAACCAAGCAATCCCTGGGCTTTTGTATCTGCAGTCCATGCACGCAGTAGTCTTCCTGCTAAGGAAGTCACAGGGGTCTTCCTGCTGAGCCATCGGCTCCTGCCGTACCTCTGAGTGGCCGGTCACCTGGCTGGTGCCACAAGTCCCTGTGCCCTTTGTTGCACAAAGGGTCAGTGCCAGATCACTGCTCTTGCTGGGGACTCCATTTCTCCCGACCCAGGGTGCAATCTGCAGTTTGCACTGCAGCAGCACACTGAACTACCTGTACTAGGTGTAGTCTTTCACATTAGATTTGTCTGTATTTTGACTTGTTTAAACTAGTATGTATGCCTTTCCTTTATACATTTTCACACAATTAACAATGCAGTAAATTTAAAATAATAATACTTTTCACTGTTTTGTGTTGAAGGGAAACTGAATTCAACAAATTATGGGTCTTACAAATCTTTTTCAGGATATTTGTTCTGTTCTCTTTCCTGTTGTCTACTTGTGAATGGTTTCATGTAAAAGTAAAGAGAACTTTTCATATTTGTTTTGTATCCATATAGAGATGGAATTGAATGAGTGCTTCTTGTATTAGAGCATGTAACAGTGATGTTATTTATCAGCTTCCTTGAACTTCTTCAGTTTAACAATATATTAGATGATATAATAAGGACAAAATATGTAATTTGAGCTGTTTACTGTAGCAAAAATTATTACCTCTTTAAAGGATGACTTTACCTTTAAAGGTAACTTTCAACCTGATAGCAATATGCTCAGATGAAGTATGTTCTGGTTTAGTTATATTGCCATATGAATATTAAAAGGACTTCAAAGAGTAGTAGATTACAAGATTATTAGACATAGACATATGAGACATAGATTGAATGTAATATGAGACTGCTTCATATTTTCAGAATGGATCTAACTCTCACACCTTTATGTGTTTGCCAGCATCTCATGACTACTGTTCTGACTCATGGGTAATGGATTATTATGTATTGTAATCCATTGCAGTTGCCAAAGATCACAGTGTGCAATAGTAAGATCTTCATCTATGCTTGGCTTTCGGAATTGAACTGCATTTTATGTTATTGCTAATACTAAATATGTTCCTAAGTTAATTCGCGTTCCTTAGAGATTCTTTCGGGAATCTTTTTTTTAATTAGGAAGGTACTGCCTTTTTCTCAACTTGTACTTGATCAGTTTTCTCTTGTGTACGTTATAAAAGAGTTACTAGGATACCTGCATTTACGCTACGTTTAAATGTTGGGATTTTTATTTACTTGGTTGGGTTTTTTCCAGTGGTTGACTAATGGGGATTTGTAATCACACTACCTTCGACGCTCTCTGGTTGCCTTTATGCTGCTAGAAGTGTGGGCTTTACCTGGCTACAAATATGCTGGGTGTCAGCAGAATAAAGTCTAATGTGGCTAGTTCTGGTTTAGTTAGGTCTTCAAGTCTTTTCCTGCCTGTTCGATTCAATTTTGTTGCTTCTGTATATATTTCCTTGCATCAGCTGGAAAGGAATCCTGTTTCTTTCCTCAGAATTTTTCTTTTAGGTCTTAACAGTGCACTCTCTTGATGTCTATTGGCTTGAATTATCTTGTTCTAGCTGAGCAAGCTAATTATTATAGGACTTTGACTTTACTGATGAAGTTGTGGGTAGTATTTCTTCATAACTTTAGGTTATATGTAGAGTCTTACCTATTTTCATTCCATCCCATTCCCACTGCTTCCTCCTTAAAAATCCTTCAAGTGTTTCAGAAATTATTTCAAATCAAACTGGAAGACTTCATGAAACTACATGGAATTCTTGAACCATGGGGAACGTGTAATGCTTTGAACAGAAGACAGTTGCAAAGAAGTCTTTGCAATGTTTCAATTTTTTAACCCATTAGAGACCTAGACATAGCTTCTCTCTCAGAAGCAGTTTTTACTCTTTAGTATCCATATCAATTTATTCCGTTTTTGTAACTGCAGATTCACCCTCCTCTCTCCCTGCTGTTACTGTTTCAATTAATGACATGCTAATATAATATTTTAAGCCCTAACCTAGTCTTGTCTTTGAGGCTGGAATCCTGGAACACGTGGCTGAGACAATGGGCTTTGATAAGTCTTGGAGGAGTGGTTGGCAATAATGTTGCTGTTTTGAGTGTGTCTGATAGGAGGCTGCGGAGAGTGGAGGGCAGATTTCTTTGTACGCGAAATATGCAACACACAAAAGTTGAGTTGCAAGAGCAGAAATTCCGATTAGAACTCCAGAAAAAAGAGTTTTCACAAGGAAAGCAATCACTGAAGCTGGTCATCCAGCAAGGTTGACCATCTGCATTCTAGATTTCTGGAGACACTTAAAATGGAGATGAGCTATGAGCAAACCTGATCTTAGCTGACCCTCTTTAATTAGGGGATTGGACCAGATGGCATTCAGAGATCTCTGCCAACCTAAATTTGACCCCAGTCACCACATTCACAGAAATAATGAAATAGGACCTTTTTTCCTAGTTGCATTTTTTTGTTAAATTTCATATCTCCCTGTGAAGTTACTATAACAGTCATTATAATCCTAATAGTTTCCTTTTTTTACTCTAAACTGGATTATTCTTTGAAAGCCTTTAGGTTTGCTGTCTCTAGCATTTTGTTTTGCCAGTCTTTACAAGATCTGTGGTATTTGCAGCATCACAAAAATGTTTTCTCTGATTTTAATCTTCAGAATTACTTGCATGTGCTTACGTTTATGTTTTCTTTTTTTTTTTTCTTTTTTCTTATGCTGAGTCATCTTTGCTGTTTGCTCCTACTTTCCAGATGATAATGGTACTTTCCTTATATTTTCACAACTTGCACTGGTTTGTCTCTTCTGATCTGTAGTTATTTTTTCTTCAAAATATTGTATTTGTCCAACAGAAAATTCCAGAATCGGTTAATGGAATAGAAATGTATAAATACATGTAATTATGGTAAAATTATAAAAGGAAAAATACATAGTCTAAGGACAGCTTTCCCAAACTGGAGATTTACAATATGGAATAGGGTTTGGGGATAGGGATTTTTTTTTTTCTTTCTTATAGCAGAATATTGAACTGTGACTTGGTATTTCTAAAGAGAAGACATGACCATAACTCCAAAACAAAAATGATTGCATGATTTTACTGTTTAACAGATAGCAGTCTTCAGTATTTTCTTAGAAAACTTAGATTATTGCCACCGTCTCTCTAATATCTTAGTGTTCTATTTTCCGGAAAACCCAAGCTTCATGCCCTTCCTATGCTAGTGTTTCTATTGTTATAATACGAATTATTAAAAATGGAGATAATGCTACTTATGCCTTCAAGGAACAGATTACATGAAGTACAAGGAGATTCGTAGTAGGGCATAGATCTACTTTGTCCAGGGGTTGGCTTAATAGTTCTTTTTAAATTCTAAACTTTGGACTCTGAAAATCAATTCTTATTATTTTTAGATCATAGAATGTTAAAGGGTTGGAATGGATCTTAAAGATCATGTAGTCCCAACTCCCATAAAATGCATATTGAAATAATGACATGCTTAAAAGTGCCTGGAGTGATAGTTGTTTGAAGTATTTAAATGGTTGACATTTGTTACAGCACTGACAAAAAAGAAACCAAACCTAAAAATAGGATAAAATGGTAACTGGGGGAGGTTTGTGGAAGAGGCTATACAGCACAGCATATATGCACCTTTAGGTAGAGAATCAACTATGTGAATCTTTACATGCTTTTTAATAAAAAACCTTAATAAAAGAAAAAGTAAAGGATAAAGTATCTGTTTAAATAGTGAATCCTTACTACTGGAATGATGTGGCTATCTTAAAATTTTGAATCTAAAGTCATAGGGCACTACTTAAATAGTGAACATTAAGTTAAAGCTACTCTTGGAATTATTTTTGTGATCTCTTTTACTGATTTAGTTGTCCAAGTTCTCTCTGTTAGGTTTGTTGCCTCATTCTGAATTGTTTTTTCATGCATGCATGGAAAATATGTGACATTGCTACTAGATACATGGTATTCACTAGAATGTGAAGCTGTGATATTACTACTGTATCCCCGTGAGTTGCTGTGAATGTGGCAGAGTAGAAAATGCAAGTGAAATATTATCTTGTATTTTTCATGCTTTTGTAATGATAACTTTTCATTGTCGTGTATGACCTAAGTTGAGTAATGGAACTGAACTGTGGCTTGGTATCTCTAAAGAATATACTTTAGAAACAGAAATGGTTGCATAATTTTACTGTCTAACATCTCATGCTTTAACATTATGGTGGTATTTTAACATTATAACAATGCATCAAAAAGTTAGACTAATGTAAACCTGTCTGCTATTTGTAGGATTCACTAGCTGAAGTTGAAGAGAAGTACAAGAAAGCTATGGTTTCCAATGCTCAACTAGACAATGAGAAAAACAACTTGGTTTACCAGGTGGATACTTTAAAGGATGTTATTGAGGAGAAAGAAGAACAGATAGCAGAGTGCTATAGGGAGAATGAAGAGAAGTCAAAGGTATTTATTTTCTAATTATTAACTATAGAAATCTGGACTACTTAGTAAGAACAGTTGAAAACATTTAGAGTAGCTTTACTTGTTAGTATTGGGCTTAAGTCTTTATGGCATCTTTTTTCTCTACAGTTTATTTAATAAAATCTTCTGTATAGTAAGTATCTGGACAACTTATCTAGATGCTTCAGTGATTGGGTGATTTTTTTTAACTGCTTGGTAGGTAGAATTTCTCAAATCATTGCAGTAATTTCTTACATAACTCAAATATAAATAATTGATTTATTTAAAACAGGAATTGGAAAGACAGAAACACACTTGCAGTGTTCTGCAGCATAAGCTGGATGAACTTAAAGAGGGCCTTCGACAGAGAGATGAATTGATAGAGGTATGTTCATGTGAGTGTATGATAGAACCTGTGCAAATAAATATGGTGTAAGATTTGAATTGAAACAGTCATTATACACCAAACAGGATTAAATATTATCTTGCATTTTAAGAAAGAATTTGTTTTAGTGGGTAGAATTTAAGCTACTGATTCTCCTAAATTTATGATGCTGAAAATGTCTCTGCAAGATTTTCAAATGTATTACAGCTTGCAAGATCTTTAATTCTTGCGAGAGTTGTGGTTCCCTCATGAATGTTCCTTTTATCTTTTCTTTGTTGCTAGGGCAGAACTAATATTTGTGTGGCCAAAATCATTTTCCATAGCTGGAAGTTCTGATGTGTGGATAATACCAAGTGTTATTCTTCGCCTTTCCCAAAAGTTTCCATTTCAGTTATTTCAGATTTTTGTATCAACCATTGAAGTTTCCCATAGTGAATATTTGTTTGCTTACCAGTCAGGCATAATATACAGCAACACTGGTCAGCATGTTATTGGGTCACAACCATGTTGCTGGATGTGCAGTGTGTTCTTTTCCTCTCTCACCCTGTTCTTTTTTCCCTTTTCCCTTTTATTCTGGAAGCAAACCCACCTACCCTAAAATCCCAGAGCTATTATCAGTCTTCATTTTAAAATGGTCCACAAAGAAATATATATATTATCTATTGTCAGCACTATGTGGGTGTTCATTTCCCAATGATTTTAGTTGGAAGTTGTAGTTCAATTATTACATAATTTTCCCACAGTCTCTTCATGTCAGTAAAAATTGATTATTGTTAGTTGTAATATTGTATAGGCCAGAGTTGCCACTGTCGTTTTCAAGAGCTGTGTAATAGGTCATTGACACTTTATTTCTTCAATATATTCTTGTGCTCTCTAGGTGGTAATACTCTAACTCCAAAAGATTTCTGAAAAGTCCCAGTTCTGTTTTGGAAGTATTATGCTTCATGAACTGGAGTTGATATGACTTACTAGCAGAAGAAAAGGAATAAGGTTATCCTAAGTACCAGTATTTTGAGTCAGATAAATGCTGAGAAGCAAAAAACCCTAAAAAATTCTGTTGCTTGCTCTAAGTTATCTTTGACTTCGCTGAGAATTAAAGAACAATTTTGCATGTTCTTGTTTGGGGTTTTGGTGCGGTTTAAGTATATGATCCAAGAATATACAGTAGATTTGTCTGGAGTGTTTGCTTTGGTAGAATGTAGCATGTGTCAAATATTCACAAATACATCCAGTGCCTTTGAAGATTTGGCCTGTATTTACCACTTATTTGTGTCTTTTCCCCATCTATTAACACTAACAGAAAATCTAGCTGAAGCCATGTAGCTTTTTGCAGGAAGACATTGTCTTCCATTCCCAGATGTAAAATCAAGTTCACTCATGAAGAGAGAAAAAAATTGGCTCTAGCTCTTAAAATTCTTATGCCATCTTCATAAGTAAGAATTCAATTATGTTTGCAGGGCAGTGTAAAGTGCAGTGATAGTCAGTTAAAAAAAAATGGGCCACACTTGATATGTATTCATATAGTATCAGAAAGCAGTCAACGGTTGTCTTTCACTTCCTGGATGTTTGATTCAAACTCCCTTCTTTTTACTTTCAAGAAGATTATTTTATTTTGTAAAACATTAAGAAAACCAATTGTTAACATTAGTGTTCACTTCCAAAGGGGACTTGAAGGTATCTGGAAATTACAGCAGGGTAATTCTTTCTTACCACAGACTGCAGTGGCAACAGTCACTAAAGAAAAGTATCTCTAGCTGCATTAAGTTTTCCCATCAACATTGAATAGAATTAAAAACCATTCTCTTGCATGAATTCATGGGAAATATCTTACATTAAACTGCACACTGTTTCTGTATCTTCATGCTCATAAACTCTTTAGTTGACTTTTATTACTTAGTTTCCTTTACCTATTTTAATGTTTGGGATTTTTTTTCCATTTCCTTACTTCTCTTTCCTCTCTTATTCTTCCCTCATCCTATTTACCACAGGAGAATCAACGTATGCAGGAGAATATAGACTCCATAACCAAAGAAGTGTTTGATCTCCAGGAGACAATTAATTGGAAAGATAAAAAAATAGGGGTATGAATCAAATATGGGAGGAAAGGTATTTTTTTAATTTAGAAGTAGATGGATGCCCTCTGCACCCCAAGGAATGCTGTGTACTCCAAAGAAATTAAGGCCACTCCCAACTTAAATGTAAGGGATGTTTTGCAGTCTTTCTCTTCTTCAGAAAATGAGAGACACTTTATCTTTACTTGCATAACGATAAGTAGTACTAATTACATATGTAAAATGAACTGTTACACATACAATTTTACAAATTTTAACAAAAATTTTAATGGCATGCCTAGTGGTAAAAAATAGGATCTTGAATTGATTTCTGCAACCAACTTGCACATTCCTGTATTACACTTCTGATCCTTGCAGGGTTGGTTAGCTTGGATGCAACACTGAACCAAGCTGGTTTTGTGATATGACACACGAAATACTTTGGGAATTGAGAGTCATAATTGAAACAATGGTTGTGGGTGACCTTTTGAGGAGCATCTGGACGGTTCCTGTATAGGAAGAAAGGTGGTACAGGAAGAACTGTGCTGATACTATGCAGCTAATGTAGGTCAGGCAGGGTTTGTCAGCTTTGCTTCTGAGCAGCACAGAAGTTGTAGAACTGAGTCAGCCTGACCCTCAATGGTCATTACATGGCTCTGAACTCGTGGCTGTTCTGGGACACAGGTAAATTGCCTGGTGGTGATAGGGAGTTAATTGGAAAGTCTTTAAAAAGGGATTGTCTGCCTCTTAACAGCTGAGGGGTCATTTCTCTCTACCTGAATTTTATACCATATTTTAATATATGCAGATTTCTTTAAAAATTGTTTTATTTGCTGGAGTTCAAGTCAGTTTGAAAAGTTGCCTTTTAACTGATGGTGCCCAGTTCAAAAGCTGTGCTGTCTTACATTTTTTTCATGTTTCAGTCTTTCTCTTCCATCATAAAAAAATTCAACATTCTAAAGTTTTCTGAACATTCTTCTGAAAGCTTTTTATCTTTAATTTACCTTATTCTTTCCATACTTATTTCTCACATTTGTATACTGGACTGTCTCAATTTGTGCAATATTTTTATGCTCTTTCAAGTACACTGCCAGAGTTAGTACAAGCATATCCCATATTCAAATATAGCTACCAGCTAGAATGACAAGAAAGATAGATATATTTTCCTTTAGCCAAAATTGCCCTGCCAGTTTGTGTTCTTATAAACACCATAACTGGTTATTTTTCTAGTTAGTTTTTTTTAACTCTCAGAATTGAAGTGTCTTAGATATGAAAATGTAAAAATGCTGCTCTTCCCTTTCTCACATCTGTAAACATTTACCTACTTCTCTTAGCTCATTTTTTGAGCCTTTCTCCCCACTACTGAGCAGCTTTGCTAATTTTTGCTCTATTCCAGCTTTAGAAGTCTCTTGAGAAGCTTCACAATGTAGTTTATAACTAGAATTGTAACCTAATTTTACAATGTATACAAGATTTTTTAGCTGTTTCAGAGAAAGAAAGGGAGGCAAACAGAACAAAAATAGGACAAGTTTGTTTTACACCTGCCTTCTTATGCTGTCCATTTTCTAGAGTGATTGAAATTTGTGGTTATATTTGATCTTAAATTAGATCAAATTAGATCACTGAGTTAATAGCTTTGGGTTATATTCCTAAAATATACAGTTATTTTACTGTTTAGTGGCTCCAAATATTCACTTAGTAATGGCAACTCTGATATAAATTTCATGAAGGCTTTTGAAATATTTAGAAAATAGGACCCCAGACATCTCTGCATTCTGGCATATGGTCAGGTTTTGCTCATACCAATACGGTAAAACATGTCTGCAGAGCTTTGCTGTCCTGATTTCTGTCCCCTGCCCCAAGAGAGGAATTGCAAAGGTAGATTTTTACAAAATCCATGTCATATTACATTAAACCCTGAGCATACAAACACTAGGATTTTTACTGGTTTTGAATAATGATTACTTCGATCTTCATAGGTAGAAATATATAATTGTATCATTTTCACGTCCTTCCCCATCAGAATTTTCTGATTTCCAACACTTGTGTATTAGGGGGTGAGGATAGAAAATGTGTTTGGGGAAGGTCAGCATTGTCACAGGACACTGTCAAGTACACACAATCTGTGTCTGTGATTCTGGGCCTCTGCGTCCATACTCTGAAGTACTTCCCCTTCTGTCTCTGCCACTATTCTTCAAAAATTAAAAAAATGTATGTGTCTTTTAAGTAGAGCACAAAATGATGTAATGATTAAGGTTCTTCATGCTATTTATAATGTAGTTAGAGCTCTAGTGTGTCCTAGGAAATAAAAAGACATCTTACAAATTTTTAAATTAAGACATCAGATAATGTTTTCACACATGTTGAATTGCCTTTATTTTAAATGTTACATTTACATACTAATAAATCAAGTGCAAGTGCAACAGTAATTGTCAAAATTTTTTGTTGACACTGAGTAATGCTTTAAAACATTGCTCTAGTGTACAGATTCTAGATGATTACTAAAATTCATCATACTGCAGTTACTTGGGGCAAGTACAGTACAAAGGTACCTTCATTTCTTTTTTAGTATCAATCCTTTCCTACACATTCATGCATAACATAAGGTTTAGTTGGATCATTTTCTTGGCAAAAATGTGTGTATACTTTTGCGGTTGTTGTATGGTGAGGATTATTTGTAATGCATGCAGTATTGAATGCTGCCCAGTCAAGTGAAAGTGTCCGACTAACTGCCAGGTAGCACCGCTCCAGCATAGGTAGGCAAACCTATCTACATCCATATTTCACTTCTAGCTGCCGTACTTTTTTGTGCTAAAATAGAAATAGTGCTACTAGTGTTTGCTGCCTTTTTTTTTTTTTTTTTGCTCTAAAACCAATTGCTTTGGGTTTAGAAAATGGTGTTGTAACCCATAAGCAACTAGAAGATAAACTAGTATTTGTGAGTGGATACATTCAAGTTCTTCTATGATGTATGATTTCTACTTCTGTACCTTATAAAAGTCAGAGAAATTAGTTCAATAGATGTAATGTTTTAGGATCTTTGCCATTTGAGTTTCAGCAAATTGTATTTCTTGCTACAGAGTGCCTGTATGAAGAAGAATCACTTACTCTTTTGGTACTCAATTTAGTTTATCAAAATTTACCAAAAAATAGAGTTCACTAAATAAAAATTTCTCAAAAAATTTACTAAGACGTGTCTGAAAAAAGTCATGACAAATGCAGCATGAAGCTAGATACACAAATTGTAGAAGGCAGTTATCAGAGATGTATGTTAGCACATATTTTAAAAGCGCTTTTAATTTCTTTACTTTTATTGAGCTCTTTACATTTATTTGTAGAAGATCTTTCTGCTGTCTGTCATATGCTTTTTCTCTGTGCCATTCTTTTTCTTGCTATCTGCCTGAGCCCAGGCCCTAGAAAGACAGAAAGATTACTTTGACTGCATTAAGAATGAGCGAGATGAGCTCAGAGAGGAGTTGGCTGACCTGAAGGAAACAATGAAGAGAGGACAGGTATGTTGGTAGTAGTTACTTTATAGTAACAGAAATCCAGGAATGGGGCATGAAATCAAGGTCAGTAAAAAAGAGGAAGAATGGTTACTATTCTTGTGCGGTCTGAAAACCTGACCTTAGGGTAGGATAAATGGTCCCTATCAATTGTAACTGTTTCAATGAACATGAAAAGCTCTTAGAAAACTTTTCTGTTGATTTATATTGTAGCACTTCTGTTATATGACTAGTTTGTTTTTTCTTTTACATTTTCAGAAATATGGATTAGTTGTAATTCCAGATGGCACACCAAATGGTGATGTAAACCATGAATCAGTGGTTGGTGCAATAACAGTCGTATCACAGAAAGCTGCTCAGGTCCTAGAATCTGCTGGAGAAGGACCACTAGGTAAAAGTATCCTAGCATACTTTACAGAGTTTTTGAGGTCTGTTTCCTCTTGTTCACAGTGGGTGTGATTTACAGTTGCAGATGCAAGGACCTGTGATGCTTCTGGAATATATGTCTACACAACTTTCAGGATTGATTTTAATTTTTTGTTTGTTCTGAGTAAAAAAGATGTATCTTTTGAGTAAGAAATAATATGTGCTTAGATGTTTGAAACCAATTAGTTCTCTTGGTCCAGTTCCTGTTTTAATACTGTCAGAAAATATCTTGCTTAAAGGTGTAATTTTTTGGATTAGTATGTTTTCCGTTGTGTTCCATGAAAATAATTCTTTAGAAGTGTACATAATCAATGAGAGAACAGCAAATGCAGTTTTCCATCACATTAATTAGAAAAAGAAGTTTTAAAAACATTCAAAAATTGACAGAGACAACAGAGACACTAATTGGGGTTTCGGGGTTAAGTTACTTTAATTTGCTTTTATCCTTAGGTTGAGCAAGTTATTGTATGCAAGGTCAATCCACTGTAAAACTCTGTTAACGTGTAGAAAAACATCCCTATATACTTGAATTATTCTTGTATATCATATATAATAGTTGCATATTTTTGTATTGACAGAAATTAGACTTCATACATATTTCTGCTGTGGCTCCCTCACAGGGAAATACAAATGTCATTATACTTCATTTCTGTCATAGTTACAATTTCTAAGGGAGCTGCTTTAGTCTTAGCACAGTGTTGCTTGATAGACTGTTTTGCAGCCATTACTGATCTTCAGACTAAGTAGAGATATTGTTGCATTCCTGTGGATCCTCTCCCAGGTACGTGTTTTGTCGTTTGTGAACATTTTTGCAAACTTTCTAAACATAAGGGGAAACTTGATAGCTTCCATGAAGAGACAACAACCTTCAAATAAGACAGGGAAAAAAATACACAATCACAAGAAACTTTTGGTTGGAAATGGCTGTTCTAGATATTAGGACAAAACTGTTTCAGTACTAAAAAGCAATCTTCAGTTGTTAATTTGCTATAAAGATTTACTAAACTCTGAGGAATTGCTTTTTGAATTGTTATACTAATAAACAGTGTGAATGAAATATTTTTCCCTTTTTTCTGCTATTAACAGAATGTTGTTGTGTTATTAATGAGATATCAAAGTTTTATGGTCCCAGTGGTATTAGCTTTGAAGAGCATTTGATTTGAAATTGAACAAAGAGTTATGAAAAACATATTCTTAGTTACAGATTTCTCTGATTTTTAATTGGGTTCTTTGGTTTTAGATATCAGGCTGCAAAAACTGGCTGGAGAAAAGGAGGAATTACTGTCCCAGGTAAAATAAGTTATTCGTTTCAGAAATAGACCTTTGTGTATCATTTTGCAGACTATTTATATATAAGCAGTAAACAAATGTTAAGCACTGAAGGTGCTTAATCAAATACATAAGCACTAAAGCAAAATAAAATACTCACCTTCTTACCTCACTGACTACCAGGAATTAACAGTTCCTCTTGCTAGTGTCCTTATTCATGGGACTTTCATCTTGGTTGGTAAAGAAACCTCATTTCACTAACTGGTTAGCTGAAATCTAACTTGTTCCTGACTCTACTATTAGTGCCTACTTAAAGCTCTTTCTCTTATTTTATCTTATGTAGAAATATTAAAGTCAGTAAAATTTGTCTCAATGACAAATGCTCAAGTGGCATTTTCTTCAAAATTGCTGAGTGATACTAGTTCATTGATCATTTGAGGTACTCAAAGATAAAATTAATAACAAAGTAGTTGTGTTTAAATACAGCTCTGTTTTGAGAAGAAAGGACTCAAGCAACCATATAGCCATTGAGCAATTGTTAAGAATACTACAGTTTTTGCCCTTCTAGTTGAAGACATTGCAGATTTAAACCATTGTTATCAACATTTGGTTTTGCTGTGAATGAACCTTAATTATAGTATAGATACTTGTTTGGAATGCCAGTAAATTATAGTATTAAATATATATAAATATGTACGCACACATTTATCACTGTATAATTTAAAAATCTTTGATCATGTATTTGGTTTGTAACATGAATGGGGGTTTTGCAAGTTAACTCACATAATGCTAATCTGTAGGGCAATATTTTTATAACAGTGTCAAAAAAGTAGCTCCTACTTCTTTCATAATGTTCATACACAGATGACATAGCTGAGAAATCTATGTTCCCTGACTACTGGAAAAATCGAGAGACAGTTGCTATAACATGAAATGGAACTGTTAAAAGACTAATGTGCACTACAGACTTGCCTAGGACCATTGTTTCCACGTGGAGTATGAGAGAGGACCCCCTTAAAAAGCTGTGGATTATTCTCTCTGTAAACTCACTAGGATCTTGTTCAATATATTAATGTATGTTTGGAGTGGAAAAGATATGCAGTAGAAGAAATCCATAAACAGAGATTAATGCCATCTCCTCTTCTGAAAAGTGAGCTCTGTTAGTTGCTGGGTGCTCCTGCACTGTGCAGCTATCCCTGCACACTGACCAAACTGGTGGGCTTGGGTTGTGCATTGACATGCAGAGGGTACTCGCCCAGTGATGGGGACAGGGGGCTACAGCCACAGACCTCAGGGACTGACTCCCCTGCACGGCTCTGCTATTCTTGTTTACAGAAGCTTCTCAGCCAGTGGCATCTGGGGACTACTCTGCTTTTTACCACTGAACATTTAGATACACAACTACTGAACTTCTGGAAGTCTCTTTTTCATAACAAAACACTTCCTTTTTCAGGTTAGAAAACTGAAGATGCAGTTGGAAGAAGAACGACAGAAATACTCTAAAAGTGATGGCATGAATCCAGATATAATAGGCTTAGAGAATGGCTCTGACTTGCAGCTAATTGAAATGCAAAGTAGGTATATGGTTACTGTTCAAAGTTATTCTTCTTGCAGAGAGGACTTCCAACTCCTTTTGTTGTGCAATAGTGGTATTGTGAATGACTATATTGTTGAGCAGATAGGTTTTTGTTGGTATATGTCCTTGCATGGAATTCCTCACTGCAGAATAGCTTAAAAATCTGCCTCTTTCAGTGTTGAATAACAACATTCTGGGAACTTATTTTTCAGTTGATAGCCTTGCCTAGAGTGGGTGCCACTACTTGAATTTTTAGACAATAAAATTTCAGCTAAGATTTTTTTAATATATATTCTGCATGATGATTTTGTTCAATCTTTGATATAGAAACTTAATCAAGAAGACTATTTCTTGAAGCAAAACATGAAAATTTATTTAGCATAATATTTAGTGTTGCTTCATAGAAGCACTAAGCTGCTTTTCCTTTCAAGCAAGCTATTTCTTCAGCTGAAAACTTACTTGTTTGCCAGACTGTCATTTAATATGCTTGTGTCAATGAACATGAACAAAGCACTGGCAATGTGAGGGCTCAAATGTAACACCAAAATAATGTGCAAAGCTCCTTAGAGTTTGTCAGTCAAATTCAAACCTTGTGCTCCTTATTATTCAAATATTACAGATGTCTAAGATGAATGCTGCTGGTACTATGTTTATTGTGGTCTGACATTTTGCAGTGTGTGTTGATTATTACCTTGATTCTGTTCTCTAAGGAATTAGTTTGCTGATCTAAACATGTGTTTTAAAAGGCGTGTATCTCATTGGTGCACCTAAGATTTAATGCATACTTTTATAGAGACAATAGTTGTGTTCTCTAAATAAAGGAAAATTATTTCATTTCCATACTCTCAAAGATTGCTGAAATAACACTTACCTCTTTGTGATCCTGTCTATGGGCTTCTTAATAAAATGGTATTTTTAATGAATTTTAATTTAAAGGGAAACTGGTAATTTAGAGAGTTGCTTTGACTAATATATTCATGTCAATTTTTGTCCAGGAGATGCCAACAGACAAATTAGTGAATACAAATTTAAGCTTTCAAAAGCCGAACAAGATATAACTACTTTGGAACAAAATGTAAGTGTCTTTCTTCATGTTTGTTATTACACTACACACTTGTACAATACTTTCTTCAACAAAAACTATGAAAACATACTTCATTATTTGATTTACTGTTTGATATTTAGTTTGCATAGAATGACACCACATTTTTTCGTGCTTCATACAATTAAATATCTGTGCACAGCCTAACCATAAGAGAAAATCTACCAAGATACTGAACTATAAAACCATGTTACTGACTTACAAAGTGTGATTGTTGTCATAGATGTATAGCTCTCAAAGTTAGAGAGTAAATTATGTACCTGTCACAGTATTTACAAGTTTCTTACAAGTAACTAAGTTACATAAATTGATTTTCTTGAACTAGTAGCTTCAGATCCTCTTTATATTCTGCCATACTTCTGGATTTTACGAAATTAACTACAGATTATTACCTAAAAATTACATAAAGAATTATATTTAAATCACAGATGCATATCTTTTCTCTTTTGCACAGATACAATCTAGTAGCCTGTCATGTGGGTTTAGGGGTAGCAGGGAGCTGTACATAGAACAATCCAGCAAGTGGGTTTTAACATCTGCAGGTTGCAATCAGGATTTGTCTCAAGCCCTCTCCTTACTACTGAACTCTGTGCTTGAGCCCAAGACCTCTTTCCTCATGTCCTGATAACAGTTCAGTCTCCTTTCTACTTTGCACCTATTCATACTGTTTCTGCTTTTCAACTTTCCACTTCCATTTTTAATCCCATGTGTTTGAATTCTTGATCTTTTGTATTCCAACTCCTCTCTCTCTGTTTAGTTCTTTAACCTTCTGTATCCTCTCAGCTGTGTCCTGGGAAGAACAGCTGGTGGCAGGTGAACTCCAGGTGGAACACCTGAGTGTATCTTCCTGTTGTCTTGTTTGGTTTACAGATTGCACGACTTGAGGGACAGGTTGCAAGGTATAAAAATGCAGCAGAAAATGCAGAAAAAGTAGAAGATGAACTGAAAGCTGAAAAAAGGAAGCTTCAGCGAGAGGTAACTGACTTGGCTTCCTTTTAAGCTATATGTTCCTTTCTGTCTTGAGCTGCTCTGTCTTTTGCCTCCAAGCTCTGGCTTTTTTTGTAATCTTCAGTTACAGCTTTTAAGTGTTTTTTGAGATGACCTTCAAGTCTCAGTGTTAAATTCAGAAGACATCTAGCACATTAAAGTAATACTAACTACAATTCAGTGCTGTACTTCCTTGAAAGGAAGTATCTAAGTGGTTTTTTTTGCTAAATGTGATAACTTGTAATATTTTAAAGTAATCCTTCTACAAAAATTGCTAGAGAGATGAATAGTCACTATGTCAAGTGACAGCCTGGGAATTTTCCAGTTTGCACCGCACAGGATTCTGGGAAGAAGGTGTATTTAACTGAGCTGTTGATCATTCTTGCTTAAGAGCTGCTGCATCACTAGCATGATGCCTGCTGCCTGTGATGGGAATATGTATCTGTATGCAAGTAATAATGGTGGAGAGTACTTTAGCTTGTTCTAGGTAAATAGCTTTCATGTAATGGGAGGTTGCAGGCACCTAGTTCTTTTGGAATGAATACGCTTAATGTTTCAGTTGCTTCACAATTATTTTTAACAGTTTAATTCTGTTTCATCTGCCTGCAATAATGAAAGTGTTATATCTTAATTTCTGTGGCACTCCTATGAAGCATATAATACTTTTATTCCTCTTGTAAAGCTTGAGAACAGCACAAAGTTCAAATAAACTAAAATGATCTCTTTTTTTTTCATTTTATAGTTAAGAACAGCACTGGATAAGATAGAAGAGATGGAGATGACCAATAGTCATTTAATGAAAAGACTGGAGAAGATGAAGGCAAATAGGACTGCACTTCTATCTCAACAGTGAAATGGAAATTGAAAATACAATGCACTGCTCCTTGAATAACTAGTCCCTAGCTTGTTTATGAATACAGACTTTCAGTGGCACAAACTATTTGAACACTGAGCTGTTCGCTGGTGGTTTAGTTTCATAATTAAATGACATACTTTTTGTAATTTATGAGAGAATGAAATCTAGTTTGAAATCCCATGTGAATGACAGCAATTTTTCAGTAGTGTTTAATTCTATAGTCAGAGATGGAGCACAATGCTGTATGTTTTTACAACTATGGAATCAAGTTTACTCACGATCTCTTTTGGCTGCTTTAATGATGCTTGACGCTCAGAGACAGCTGCATGAATTCAAGACACTGTATTAAAAACTAACATATACTTGCTTAAGACATCACACAGCACAAGTGCCTTTTATCTGGTGCAATTTAAACTTCATTGTTGAAATAACCTTTGAAACCAGATAGCATTTTATTTTAAGATACATTTGGGGTATTCCCTAAACTTTATACATTTTGAAAATACATTTTTTTAAATATTTAAATTTATAAGAAAAAATAGGGACTATATATAAAGATCTGCTTCTTTTGCATGGGGACATCTGACTTCTACATAATTTTGTCAAATACTAGCCCCTGATACTCTTAGTATTAAGAGTGCAGATTGAAAAATTGAAGTTGTACATCATCAAATTATGTGTCATCTGCGTAACTGCAAATTGAAATTTTATGGTGGGAGGAAGGGGGTGAGAAATGTGGCTAAGGAGTTTATTAAATGGACACTTTACTGGCCAAAACTGGATGTTTTGTGTTTTCTTTTGAATACTGAGATGCTAACAGGACAGACCAAAATCTGTAGAATAGTAAAGTCTGATCTTTGTATTCTTAACAAGTATCTTTTTGCCTTTGAAAGAGTGAGTTTGAATTTTTTTTCTTAACCTAGTCTGCTACTGTTTGACAGTACTGCCATGAAGCAGAGGAGCTGCACAAGGAAGAAGGTGTTTTCTGGAATTGTGTGCTTTTTGTCTGTAGCATACTCACTGTAGACAGTGAATACTATTAAGAACTTCCACTCTTTGAGCTGGCACATCACAAGGAAATCAGTAAGCCCCTGCAGTGGCAATTCTGAAGTGTTTGACGTGGCACCACCCCTGTGTTGAACTTTTCTTGAGGCCAGCAGGAGTCTTGGTCTGAGAAGAGTCATTCTTTTGGACTTGTATCACATGTTTTCCTCCTTGATAGTGCTACTCTTTTGGGAGTATTTCTCAAAGCAAGGCAGATTTCAGGAGCTTTGCAATCCCAAGAGTTAGTATCTCTGCTTGACCAGAGCTGTTTTCAAAGAACAGCCATCTTGACAATGCAAAACTAAAGCTTTCTGTCTCTGGCTGTCTCCTGGACTTGGAAAATAAAATCCTTCCCTGTTGAGATACCTTGTAAGTAGCTGATCTAGTTAGGCCTGTTTATTAAATAGGAGACATTTACAGTTTGGTGATCACATAGATCATTGTCTATGCTGTTAACTCTTTGCATTGTGTTGTGTACTTATTCAGTAGAAACTGTCAACTCTTGATTAGTTCTTAATGGTAGGTATTCTGACGATAAATGGATACTTTGAAGGCTTTCAGTGTGTACAAAACTTTGCTAAAACCTTATTTGGCATGTGGTATCTTCTCATTCACTTCCTCTAAACCACCCCATTGAAGCTGGACATTTTATGGCACAGGGAAAACTGCAATTTCAATATTAAACCATGACAGTCAGATAAGGACTTTTTCTAGGGTAGAGGAGCATCATTCTTTCTTAAGCTCAACATTTCTAGTATTTTTTTAAAAGAAAAATTATTAAGAGTTCTGTTAGCATGGGCATGTTAATTGAAGAGATTCCCAAGTTCTTCCTATCAGAAAATTAAATTCAACAAAATACCCAGAACAAGATTCCCAATGGGAGCTACCAGGAAATGCAATAGCAAGGAAAAAAAAAAAAAAAAGATTATTTTATCTTGATACAAGTATAGGCATGAAAAGAAATTGTAAGTAATAATGAGTGACAATTGGATAGCAATATGGAAAGCTTTTTGTAAATTTATTTTTACCAAAGCACAATTTATTTAATCAGTAGCAGAGAACCAGTGTATCTATGACAGGCAAGTGAATACAACATGACGGTACCAGTATTGCTGGAGACCACAGATTGGCTTGTTGGCCAAATAAAAAACAAGCATTAAATGTAATTATGGAAAGCTTATAGAAAAAGTTACTATATTTGGTCAGTTCAGCTGTGGCTTGATTGAGGAAAAAAAAGTGTAAGTTGTGTTTAATTATAATTATCAGATAATTTTATAGATGGTTGCAAGGGGACAGGGACAATTTTTAGTGGCTCTTGCATGCAAGGTTATACCAAATTCCTGCTCACAGAAAGGCACGAGGTTAGTGAAAAGCAGGCATAAAGATAACTAACATGGCATAATACCATTTTTTGTTTTATTGAGGGCATGTTCTAGTTTGTCCTTCCCTCAAGTTTATAGGGTTTTGCTTGGTCTGTGGAGCGCTGTTAGGGCTGTGTGGAAAGATTTGATGAGTGTGTTGTTAGGGGACAGACAGCAGCACCAAAGAGGTACGTGCCTGCGTGGCAGTTCAGGGTCACTGAAGTAGCTACTGCCGTTTGAAACAACAGGATCTGTTGTTTCATTTTTCAGGTTGCTTAACCCCCTACGAGTTTCAATAAAGCCATTGCATAAAGGACACAAAAAGATTATGCTAGAGGAAGGGGATCAAAACTTGGAAATGGATGAAAGAAATAATCTGATTACAATTTTTGACAGCAAATAAACACCCCACCACCAAATTGACAGGCTCAGTGATGCTGTTTTGCTGTGATGAGGAGCTGGCACTTTGTGGAGAGAAACCACAAAAGGGTCAGTTGGAGAAGGCTCCTGTCCAGCCTTCTCCATTTGCAGTGCCTGGCCGTGCTCCTGCGTATGCTCAGAACTGCACCGAAACCTGCCCATCAGTTCTCCTTTCTGGAAGAGAGCAGAATGGCAGGACTTGTGCCACCTCCCAACCATGGGAGATCAACCTCTTCATACCTGCAAGGGTAGGGGGAAGCACGTGTGCCTGCTGCTGTCTTCCACTACCCATTATGCTACCCATGCTGTGATGCCAGGTACCAACCTTAAGAGACCTGCTGCTGGAAGAGGAGCTAATCCCAGATCATGTCCTCATCATCTTGAAGGAGGTGTACCCGCAGACAATGGCCAGTGTGGCACTGGCAGTGGATTCACTCTGCAGATGGTCATAGCACTTCCCGATGCAGTCCAGGCACCAGCTAGAATCTTCCTTTAAAAGACAAATAACAAATGCATGACAGTAAATTAAAAGCAAAAACCCAGAAACAAGAAAAAAGGTAAAATGTTATCATTGTATCACAGGCCTGAGAAAGACCCCACCATTACCTGCAAGGAATAAACCTCCACACAGGTGGGGAAAAAACTTGACTTTGCCTCTCCCAGGTCTTCTTCAAGGGCCTGCAAAACAAGCCTGCTAGTCCATGGATTCAGTGCTGTTTCCTCTGCTACCCCCAGGGGTAGATGTTTTTGTCAGGCTCTCCCCCACCCCAACCCATGGTGGAAGCTGTTGGTAAGGCCAGGAACCAGCTCCTCTTCCACAACATTCATGCCCTCCCTCCCCCCCAAAAAAACTTGGCAACTGGCTGAAAAACTAATCCCACCCCACCGCAGCAAAGCAGGGAACCTCCAGGGCCCAACCAGGTTCGACTGTGCAATGCCTGGGACCAGGAGCATTCCCCCTCTCACCAGGTGTAGACTTACCTTGATTTCAACCAGGTGCACACTGTCCCCAAGGAAGGTGCTGCAACCACAGTCAATCAGCTTTGCCCCGCTCGCGGCCAAGCCAAGGATGGTTGTACCACAGGATGCCACAGTTGTACCCTGAGTTGCAGGGAGACCATGATGTCAGAGATCTGCAGTAGGGATATTTCCCCTTTTCTGATCTGTGGGAACTTCACTGGACTGCCATGGCTTCTCAAATAGGATGGAGAGTGCTTAGCCACTTCTTCTGCAACTTCCCCCATGACAGAAGCATCTCATCAACTGTGATCCCTACTCTGTGCTACAGTTGTAGGGAAGCAGTCTGGTTTTCTTGGCTTCTTAATGCCATGAGATGTGTAGAGCTGTTACTTGCTGGGTCCAACTGTGCAGGGGGATAGATGTTTGCCATCTCCTGGGGAAGGTGAATGTCCTGCGGTCAAGAATGGTTGAAAAAGTCTTCCAATGATGGTCTAAGACACACAAGAATAAACACCATTTGACAAGGTGCTGACACTCTGATGAGAGAAACCAAAAAGTTGCTGGTCAATGGTCCCCTCTTTTCAAGGGTATGCAGTGCCCTGGCCACACATGGAGTGCTCAGAGCTGTGCCCAAATCTCCCAATCAATTCTCCGTTTTGGAGAGCAGGATGGTAGGACATGTGCCATCTTCTCCAGCTAACCATGGGAAATCAATCTCCTCCATAGTTGCAAGAACAGGATGCTTATATGCCACCTGTAATCTCCCAACACTGTTATTCCTCCTGTGATGTCAAGCCAGGTACCATCTCATGACACCCATGGCAGGAAGAAGGTAATGGCCCAGAATGATGTCCTCATCTCTGTTAAGGGACAGCACCTGCAGACCTTGTCATGGAGCAGAATGCTTGGGGACCAGACCACTGCTGGATATCCATGGTAGCAGTGGAAGATGATCCCCTCTGGTGGGCTATGCACCTGCTTTCCTGTGGGATACAGATGGAGCTCATTTGGTGCACACTGCCCTCACCTGGCATCCCTGAAGATGCAGGGACTGCACTGGTGACACAAAGTGTGACCCACTGCCTTCTTGCCAGCACCTGACTCTTGTTGACAAACTTTGGGCTGTAAAAGAAAGTTCCTGATGCTGAAAGAGGGCAGAGTGAGCCCCAGAAAGGCCCAACTTTATGCAAGGAAAACACCGATGCAAAAGTAGGGAAAATGGTTCCTTTTATCAGCCCCCACCCCTGCATTGGTCCAGAAAAATACCATAGGCCCAAGGCAGAAGAGGGGGGGTAGAGCACCACAAGCCCTTCCATGCCTGCAATTGAAAGTCAACGGTGCAAAGGTTTTGAAGAATTATTCCCACCCCATCAAAGGGTGCCCTTTCATGCCTGACCAGGCCCTAGTGTGGGCTCACCTGAAACCAGGTCTACACCATGTCCTCTAGATTTGTGCTGCAACTGAAGCTAATCAGCTCCACCTCACCAGTGGCCAGGCCAAGGATGATGTTAGCCCTGACATTACAGTGCAGGACCCTGTGGTATGGGGAGAGCCGTCAGGCCTGTAGTTCCCAGGGTCTTCCTTCCAGTTCTTGTTGTAGATGGTCATCATATTTGCCAACTTCCTGTCACCTGGGACCTCCCCAGTTAGCTAGGACTTCTGTAAATGATTTACATTGGCTTGGTGAGCTCTTCCACCAGCCCCCTCAGTACCCTTGAGTGGATCTCATCTGGCTCTATAGACTCACGAATGTCTAAGTGGCATAGCAAGTCACTGACCATTCCCTCCTCAATTATGGGAGCTTGATTCTGCTCCTGTCCTGCTTCTGTTCCTGTCTTCCAGATGGAGGGGCAGGGTGCCTGGAGAACAATGAGACTTGCTATTGAAGACTGAGGGAAAGAAGGCATTAAGTATCTCATGCTTTGTAACTATGTTTCCTCCCACATCCAATAAGGGAAAGAGATTCTCCTTAACTCTCCGTTGTTGCTGATGTATTTGTAAAAACATTTTTTGTTGTCTTTTATGGCAGAAAACAGATTAAGTTCTACTTGGGCTTTGACCCTTCCAATTTTCTCCCTGTATCCTTGTACTCTTCATGAGTTGTTGAGCCATCTTCCTAAGTTCCAGCCAATGCGCTTTTTTCAGTCAGACCAGTACATGGGAGATAGCCTGGTCCTGTGCATTTTTAGATTTCCTATTGGAAGAATGTCCAGCCTTCCTGGACCCCTTTGCTTCCTCAGGACTGCCTTCCAATGGACTATGTCAACCAGTGTCCCAAACTGGCCAAAGTCTGCCCTCCAGAAGTCCAAGGCAGCATTTCTGCCGATCCCTTTCCTTACTTCTTCAAGAATGAAAAACTCTGTATAATTTCATTATCACTGTGCACAAGGTGATCTCCAACTGTCACATCACCCACCAGTCCTTCACTGTTTACAAACAGCAGGTCCAGCAGAGCCTTGTCTAGTTGTCTCACTTATCTTCTGGTAGAAATAATGTTCCTTATTTTTCATTTTAGGAATGTCCCATATAATGATGGTTGAACAATAGAGATGGACTTTCTTATTATGTTTGAAGTAGCACTTTCATTGCTGTTAATGGATTTGGAGTGTCTAGCACCACCTTATTCTGAGTTTTTATGCCTCTCAGGTCTACTTTATGCCAGGATTGGTGTTTTCTATTGAAGCTGGTAGTAATTGCATTAGGAAGTACAGTGGAGAGCTGATGGTGTCTCTTGCATAGCTTCAGGAATTGCTTTAAGTGACTCTGCCAGTTTCTAGAGTCCAGTCTGGGCATAGTGCAGCCAGTGCATTCCTTGCCTCCTCTTGTATCTGTGTAAGCACCTGTGTATAAGACCCTAATAAAAGGACTTTACAGTGGTTCGTGTATTCTGGGTTAGACACATGGGAGAAATACCAACCAGGTATTCTCAAGAGGTCAAAACAAGACAGAAGTTTACTGGCAAACTGTAGAAAGACAGGAAACTTTGGCAAAAGTACATCCAATCTACATAAAACACTGCTCCAAGTATTAATTTGGCCCATTCAATTTAGCAAACTTTAAACCTGTTCAATTTTAAGTTATTCAAAATGTCCCAAGAAGAGAGAATTAGAAGAAGAAAGACAAAAAAGATACAGAAAAGCACACATATAGCTACCAACTCCTGGGTTCCAGCAGCATTCAGATACAACTCCAAGAGGAAGGTACGGTCAAAATGTGTGCTGGCCTCATTTTAAGCCTTAAATATCCCTTGGCCTTCCTGGCCCCTCCCCACAGGTGGGACTTCTGGTCATTTGACCACTCAGAAGCTAGGTTAGTCAAGAGTGGAGTACAGCCTCTGGTGTGTCAGTGATTGGTAGACACTGTGGGGCTAGGATACAGGCTCTAGGGGTAGGTCGTGGCGGGCAGTTCACTGTCTTGCCAGGGCAAGGTCTGACCTAGCCTCTGTCCTCTCCACCCCAGGCAACCCAAAATACCTTGAGACATCAATCTTTCCGGTCTCTGACACTGTGTTAGCCAGCCTGTCAGCTCTGGTTTGACTGCCCAGCTGGAACTGAAAATCAGTTGTCACAGAGACAAATGTGGTTTTAGAAACAGAATCTGGATTCTTCATTGATTTAGTGCTGGTCTGGCTTGCTATGAAGACTATGAGAGATACTCTGCTTTGAGGCATGGGCAAGGGGATATTTTAAGGTTAGAGCCTTGGCAGCAGAGAGCTTCCCTGCTTTGTTCTGATGGACTTCATGCATTTGTCCCTGATAAAACATAATTTCAAAACACCAAAGAAGAATCCTCTATTTGTCATTTGACACTGCCAATACTGCAGTAGGTGATGTGTTAGAGGAACACCTATTAAATTGTTTTAAGGATGTGTAGCACTGGCTGCTTTTTATTCGTCTGTCTGTCTGCTGCTTTTTGAAGTGGCTTCTTCTGTTGTGAGGATATGAAGAGAGAAGTGCATTTCAGGGTTATAGTGGCAGAGGAGAGATTCACAGCCTCACCTGTCCCTTGTGAAGAGGCATGGCACTCCTTCCTTTCTGTAGTTTGTAAATAGAAGTCACTCTTATGCTTGCTTTGTCCATGTTAGTCTCCACAGTTCAGATGAAGACAGTGCCTGCTGAGTGTTTTCTGATACTTCTCCATAATACAATGTTAGGACTATTGACCTAAATCTTACAGGCTTGCACTGAGAATCAGTAATTCTAGGGGGGAGTGTAAATCTGATGTTGTACCCTTCTGTAGTATCAGAAGGATGTAAACTGTGAGCTCTTCCCTCCAGGTGCCTTTTGTCTCCTTAGTATCCCTGCAGCCCGAAGTGTCTGTTTCCTGTGACTAGAAAACAAGCTCTGTGTGAAGCTTACTTGAAGCATAGGAAGCCCTTTCAACCTGAGTGTGCTGCTGCTTCTCATTTTTGTGTTGGTATGCCCAGGACTGTCAAGAAAGCAAGGCTGGACTTTCTCTGGAAACTGCAATATGACCTCTAGCAAATGTTAAGTATCATACTTGTATACTTTCTCTGCCTTAGGTGATGAAGCCGCAGACTAAGTCTCAATGAATTACAGCCCATTTTCCATGGTTTTTGGCACGCCTCTCTAACACTGAGCAGATGCAGCCCTATCCTTTAGAGGGTTTCCCTCCAGTGTGCCAAAAATAACTTGCATGTCAGTAGATGATGGCAGGTAAATTCAAACTCCAAATGGAGTGGATGTTGTTTCTGTTCATTTTTTATTGTTACAAAGGGGCAGTTTGTGGATAAAGTACACATCTAGCAAAGAGCACTGTACAAATATAAAATATTTATTTGACAAATATAGTTTGCTATGCCAGGAGGTCACTGGTGGTTTAGGAGAGGATGATAACTTTGCAGAAGATATTTTATTTGAGGAGCTAGTGATCTTGAACAGACCATGTCTGCTCTCTTGCACCTTGTACTTGAAGCCTGAGAAGCACATAGATTCTCCATACAATCTGTAATATCTTAGGGAAAGGCAAGCTCCATGTGGATCAATAGGAGGTATGTAATGATCCTGACTGGAGACTCCCGTGCATTGTGGAGTTAGAGGTTCATATAACCCTTAATCTCAGTAGGTGCAGGCCTGTGCTGCATATATGAAATGGCCTCAGGCTCTGTGTGCTGCACAGGTTCTTTGACTGCAGGATCAACTCAGCCAGTGCATCATAACTGAGTAGCTTGCAGGCAGCACCCACTTGGTAGCAGTGGTTATGCCAAATCAATGGCGTGGTTTCATCTATGTACACATCAAGAAATCCTTCTGTGAACATCCTTTATGAAGCTATTGTTTTATAAGAAAATCATAACTCAAATGATCAAATAAAAAAGATGAATCTCACCTATTGACAACCATCTGTCCAGCATGATACATGTGGATCAGAGGCCTGTTCAAAGCTACAGCACCCAGCATTCCTGCCATCACAAACTATGTAAGATTGCCTATAATATACTCTCCTTACAGTATTAGTTTTAGAAAATAACACTTTAAATGATAGTTTACAGAGCCTGAGTACCTCTCTCCCTGAATTGTGACATACTAGCACCTTCTGGTGCAAAATAGAATGTGTTTACTCCCTTGGTAAGTAAGCCATAGCTATTTTTCAATTTGGAATTAGGAGTCTACATTTAGAATTCTATAGATTTAACTTGTGATCATATTTGTAGTCTATTTTAGGTACCCTCTACAACATATTAAAATAGACCAGGTTCATACTGTTTTCATATTAAGAGCTTTTATTCTGTGGAATCTAGAGTGTCTCAGTTGATCAGGAGGATTAAGGTGATATCTTGGTTTGAAAGACATATGTCTGCCAAGGAAGGCAGAAATCCTTCTGGAATAGAAAGAAGACTTCTACCTCCAAATTGTTATAACTTAGAAATTATGGGGATTTCAGACAAAAATGTAGAAAAAGGCATAACAGTTCTTTACTAGAAAATACATAGAACAGAACAGAACACACAACACCACAATAACAGAAGCTTCCAACCCGCTGAGCCCCTTTTCCTTCTGGGTGTAGTTCTGAGCGCCGCGGGCAGGGGCCGCTGGCGCGCTGCGGAGGCAAAGCCGCGGTGCCTGACCCGACCGGCAGCGGGGATGCGAGCCCTGGACTTCCCGCGGGGCGCGGGCTGGCGCCGGCACGGAACGGGAGAAGGGTGCTCGCTCTGTCAAAAGGTTACTGCAGACTCGCGCGGGCGGCGGTGGATCTCAAGGCTAGCAGTTGCTGAGAAGTCTGAGTTCGCCGGAGCAAAAATCCTCTCGCCAGCAGCGGGCACAGGCAGGGGACAGCTCCGGGTCCCAGAGCGGAAGAGAAAAAACCCCACCGTCTAAAAAACCCTGCCAAACTTCCCAAAAGGATTTCGTTGGTATACCAGGGCTATCAGACACCTCCCTTTGTTTAACTCAATCACCGACCACTCACCCCCGTGGAGCTCCCCTCCCCCTTCTTCATGATGACGACGGGAAAAAATCACTAAAAATCCTAAACCCCTATCAGGTAATAATGTAGTAGAAAGTCCATTATATCTGTTGTTTGTGTTGCAGCAGTCCTCTAACAATCATGAAATTTTTTCTTGAAGCAGAGAAGACTCTTTGTCAAAAGAGTGACAAATATGAGAACAAAAGCTATTGTGAGATGAAGCTCCAGCCCCTCTTCACCATGAGCCCCTTACAGTCCCCAGCTACCAGAACCTTGACACCTATACCCAATATATTTTTACTGTGGTAGGGTTTGCTATCTCCTTGTCTCTCAGCAGAGACCACTCTCTGGGTAGATGAGAAATGTGGGGAGGACTCATCAGAAAGGAAAACACAACCAGACATCAATGCTGAAATGAAGAGCGTCAGGAACAGGAAAGACCAAAGAGCCCATTCTCCAGAGAGGTTGCTCCATAATGTGGAAGTCATGCTGGATGGAAATCCTGGGTCAGCCTGAAAGCAAGGGAATGTGACTGGAAACTCTCTTTTAGGTCTGGAAGCCCTCTTTTAGGTCTGGAAGCCCTCTTTTAGGTTAGGTCCTTGCTCTGAGCACTGACTTTGTCACACCTCACTCTCAGACAACCAATTTTCCATCTGGAGTACATAGGACAGGCACTTGGATTCTATTCCAGGGCTGTGCACCTAAATCCTGAGCACCTAACCTAGGTACCTAGGGTCTGTGCTTCCCCAGTCACCCTCCCAAGAGTAAAGATTGTACCAGAGAGCCGTCTACAGAGCAGAAGTAGCGGATCAACTGTGTTCTGGCAACCCTGTGGTGAAAATATGCAGCTGAGTTGCTTTTACGTGTGTTCCAAGACTGTGCTTTTTCTCTACATTTTTAGACTGTTAAATGTCTTATTTCTTTATCTTGAATAATGCACACATTAACTCAGAGTAATCCCCATTGAATTTACTGGGACATGGTGTAGTAGGGTAACCAGACAATATTTTCCCCAGAAGTTCATGGCAGGAATGGTTATGGAATTTGCTGTGAGTTAATTAAAAGTAAAGCCCATATTGCAGGAAGGAGCAGCTGGCCTTAACAGTTCTGTGTTTTATGAGCACATGGCTTGAAAAGCTTTCAGTGAAGTATTGTAGAGATGGGACCTCTACAATATAAACATGGCCCCTTTCAAACATGCAGCAGCTATTAGTCTCTTTTTCCATGTCCTCTATGGTTCCGTCCTTAGCTGGAGGTGATACATGATCAGGTTTCCCTTGTTTGTGTAGGAAGTGGCTGGTGAGTTGCAGTCAGGAATGTTGTGGCCTCAGCTTTGGAGGAGCCACTGGACACTAAATGTATCCTTTGGCAGCTTTTAGAGGTATAAAAGTTGATAATTTTCACAGCTTAATTGCTGCCTTGCCAGTTTCTGAGTGGGTTTTTTTTGACAGTACAGTTTCATTCTTTAACAATATTCACTTTGGTAGTTCACCAAGGTTTCTTACCACTCTTAACGGTGTTGAGTAGAAAGAAAAGCAGAACTATTGGTCTGAGTCCTGTGGAGAACTAATCTGCCTGGAGTCTGAGCTGCCTCTCACTACGGTGTTGGAGATGCTGGTTACCTGACTCCTGAAACCTGACAGCCCTTTGCTTTCTGACCCAGGATTTCACTGGAAGACATTTGCTGAAGGAAGGATTTTTATTCCTACCAGATCTTTCATTCAGAAAGCACGTTCAGAATGGAAATGCTGTCAGGCTGTTGCTCTGTCCTTAAACTTGCCTAAAGGAGTGTGTCAGAGCTCAGACAATGGCCTTTCCCAAAGCTTTCTGAATGAAGAGGATTTTTTTCCCCAAGAAGTAGAGGTCTGCAGAAGTAGAATAGTCAGCCCTGGGGCAGAAGTATTCATAACCTTTCATGGCCTTTGTAAGCCCATGTGCAAATTCTGTGTGTTCTTCCTTGCACTGAGGGGTTTACTTCCATTTATTTTGCAAGTTTATATGAAGATGAGCAGGTATGCATCTCCTGCTAGGAACTGGAGTATATTCAAGATAGATGTTAAAAACTTTTCTCAAGAGGAGTTAGAACTCGATAAAACAGCAAGAAACCTTGCAATGTTCTAAGGGTCTTAAAGCTCCATCTTGGGGTGATGAGGCATCAGAACAATGGAAAGTATAATGCTGTGCAGTACCAGTGCACTGCAAATTAAGGTCGGTTTTGACACAGCAAATAGAAGGGGAAAATCTTGAGTTGCCATAGTACAGGTCATGAATTAAATAACCTACTTACTGATCAGGATGCTAAGGCTCCAGGTACAGTCAGTCTTTCCTGTTAGAGATTCTTGAAATCTTATGCAGTGGCATGATCCCTGGGAATACTGTAGACTAAAACACACCAATGACTCAAAAGGAAAAATACGTATTTTAGTGAAACCTAATCAGTGATTTGGTTTTGATTGTTAGTGTAATAAGGCCTCGTCGTGGAAACAGTGCATTCACCAAAAAAGCAAAGTGAAACTGCAGAACATAAGCTGTTCACATTTTTTAAGATGAGGTCCAGCCTTTTGCCGTGAGTGTAGCTGTCAAACTTGAAGATCCAGAAAGTTTTGAAAATCTGTATGTTAATTTTGGAAATGTTCTTCTTTTATTCATATATTTGTGACTGTACTTGAAGGTAGGAATGTTTCTGATTCTCTATTCTTCTACTCCTTTTCTTGCCTGCCCACATGAATGAGTTGAACAAACTGTTGTCCATCACAGTTCAGCCAGGTTAATGTTGTATGTGAATTCAGGTAGCATGCCTCATATTCCATGTGTTGGCAAGGGGCCTGTGACCGGCATTGTTCTGACTTCAGGAAGCTGCTGCTTGGTCCTCAGTAACAGCTTGAGCACTTTCTTTCTGCTAGTCTGCTGCAGCTGTCAAGTAAAAAGTGTTGGTTTATGCACCCTTTATGGGTATGAGAAATGATATTACATTAAACTGTACGAAAAGTTAGAGACTTATTTAGAGACTTCATATTAAATGTGAAGGGACTAGATATGTAGTCTTGGTTGCTGAGTAATCTTTCTCTTGTCATGTTCAAAATCAGTCCAGAAAAGTTTATTCCTACTATTTTACAATTTGAGCCTCAAAATGATTGCTAGTTGTGCTATTCCAGAAGAGGAAAGGAAAGGTCTCCCTGAAGTTACTAATTCATCAAGCCACCTTCCTGCAAGGCAGTACCTCCTAGTAGAAGCTGTCTCTGGACACATAGTTCTGTGACCATCTCAGCTTTTTTGGGGGAGACCTCTGAGCACTTTGTCAAGCAGAGACATGTATCTTTTTGTAGTGATTTTTGGTTCTGTCTAGAGATAATTTCCTCCCTTTGGGAAATGTTTAATTTATTTTCAGGAGTATCTTGTGCCATGCATTCACTTTTCCACTATTGGCAAATCTCCAACTGGCATAAGAAGGGAATTTTCTTTAGAAACTGCAGCTTCTGATTTGAAATCTTCTGGTGCTCCTTTGGGACAGTGGGTCACCTTTCCTTTTGAGCCTCCTTGTCTGCCCTTTCTCCCCCCCCCTCCCCCCGCCCCCCATTTTCACTATGTGTTGGCTTGAATCTCATTTTTATCCATCCACACTTCTGTAATAGAAAATCTTTAGGAGAAGTTGTTTGGATTTGCTAGTGGAGCTGCTAAGAGAGTTTATTAATTAGAAAACAAACAGAATGATTCCCATATGCTGTAGCATCTCACAAAGATGCATCTTCTTGACATATGTGTATTAGGTTGCCTCCCGAGTGTTATGAAAATACTTCTCCAAAATGTATTCTGTAGTTCCTGAGGTTAATCTCAGGAACTAGGAAATTACTGGAAACTGTGTCCTCATGTACCTTATGAGGAGACTGGTAATGCAATGAAGTAAAAGTATCTATGGTGGAACTATATTTAATGACAGTTTGGATTCATTAGGTAAAACTTGACAAGTACTTGTTAATTGTAATTTGATTTATTTCCCTGTAACTATCTAAAGGTGCAGAGATACAATTGCTTAAACTGTTCCTCTGAGATTTTTTTGTTCTCTCATCACTTTCTAAGTATATGTTGGTTCTCTAGCAGTTTCAGAATCTCAAACTGAATAGTCGACAATTTGAATTGCTCTTAACATTTATTAGTGTTGGTACCTAATATCAACAGATGTTAGCTGTTGACAGACTGCAAACATCCTTATGTAGATCTTTCTCATTTCCAACTGCATGTGAGAGGAATGCATGTGAGGGTTACTGTATCACCTGTTGTAAGTTGTTTTGATTGTTGAGAAGTCATTATTCTCAAGCATGTGTAAGTAATTGTACAGTATAGGACACAAAATTATTCTAAGGATAAAGGATATGCAAATCCCTTTATACAAATAAATTCATTTGTGCTGATGACTTCTTTGTACTTTCATGGCAAAAGTTGATCGTATTCTATCTCCTTTTCATTAGAAGCACCAGATTGCCCATAACCATTTTTGTAGTATTTGCATTAATTCTGCAACTCTGTAACAGTAGAGCAGCTGTAGTAACACTCATAGAAGCTCATAGAAGCATTAACTGAAATCACTGAAAATCAGTTGTTGATCAGTTGAAGATCAAGATATGTACTTGAGAAGTCATATCTTTCAAGTGTTAGCAAAGTCCCAGCAACAGAAGTTTACACTTAATAGATAACATCTAACTCTGTCCTGCACTTAGGACTGCAAGTCCTGCAGACACCCTGCAGCACCCGTGTTACTGAGGTAGCAGTAGTACCTACATATCACAAGTGTGCAGTTAGACTAACATGTATACCAAACAGTGAGTTTCACCAAGATATTCACAAATAACTTAGGCATGTGGTTTTTGTAACTCTGTACTTGTATTAGAAGGAAATGGTTTAGAAGCCTACTGTGGTAAAAGGTTGTGGTCTAACTGTCCCCAGCTAATCACCCATTCTCATCGCAGCCCACCTCCTCTGAACCGGTTGTGACTGGTTCACTTTATGGGGTTTTTCCACTAAATAACCAGACCTTCCTGCAAACAAATGCCCCAGCACCCAGCACCTTAAAAATCCACTTGTAGGAACAGTATATGTTTGTGTAAATAAACTTCAGGGACATGTGAGCTGCAAGATGTAAAACCTGCAACCAATCATTTGAAAAACTCCTGAAACTGAGAGGTGATGGTTTAGTGTTGCATGTAGACAAGGGGTTTGCTGTGTTTTCTTTCTGTTTTCCTGAACTGCATGGACAACATCTTTCAGTTTTGTGTAGGAGACACAAAGAGTGAATTTGGGGATCATATACTGAGAGATCTTGGTTCTTAATGCAGTTAAGCATTCATCTAGCAGAGGTGAAGGTAGGGGAGATTCATGTAATATCCAGGTAAAATCCATGTTGCTACTGAAATCTACAGTTACTGCACTCCAAAAATACCTTTGTAGCTGTTTTATTTCACCTTGATTGGAAACCAAACCTTAACAACTAATAGCATGGGATCCCAGGTATTTCTCAAACAGGGTTTGTCTGAAGACCAGAAAACACCTCTTTCTCCACATTGAAGAGTAACATGACATTGAAGGTAGTAATTAGTTGCTTTGGCTTCAATATGCAGATTCAAACATAGCTCGTAAGGCATGTCATTAGTAAAATAGCTGTAGTTGTTAGAACTCAGCCTGGTATGTTTTCCTTCCCTTACAATGGCATGAGCCATAGGAGGCAGTCCTGTTGTACCAGCATTTCCCCTTGGCTTGGCTTAGCTCTGTTGTACACAGTTTAGCTTCCTGTTTTATAACAGAAAAGATGCAACAAACTAGCATTTGTTATTCTGTGTAAAATTTAATACATTGAAAAGCAGAAAAGTAATGTTTATAAGGACCTTTGATTTCCTGAGAAATTTGTGTGAACAGAGAAATTAATCGGGTTTTCTAGACATATTTGTACAGGCTGTGGAAATGCTGGAGAACAAACACAGACCTCATAAAGACACCTGGAGGAAAGCTTTTATTGCTATCATCATTACAGACATGCTGCAGGCATGTATCTCTAAAATCTAGGGCAGTGTTTTGCACAAAAGCAAGCGATTTATCCCAATATGTCTACTTCCTATTTTTCCACATAAATTTGAAAGGAACTGATTTGTGGAACTTGGAGATTAAGAATTCAAAGTCTCTGAGAATTTTTCTTCTTTATCAGAGCTTCACATTTGAGGTTTTGCTCAATTTTAAAAGTGTCTTTAAACAACGTGATATTCAGGATCATTGTGATTGTTTTTTTTTAAATTACAATGTGCAGATTTTCAGACTGTGTCACAGTGCTGGTGGATTTCTTCAATTTCTGCACATGTGCACCTTAGAATTGCTTTTGTTCTCATCTGACTTCTTCATTCAAAATTCTTTTGTTCACTTTTTAAAGTTTTGTTTAGTTGTCTCTTAAAGAACACCACTTCAGAATAATTAATCTGATTTGTTGGATACATGAGAATCGCAACAAATCACTGAAAGTAAAAATGAACCAATACCTGTGAATTTACTGCACAGAAATGCTCCCAATTAAGCCTTAAATGCATTGACAAAGCACATCCACACTTTATACGTCAAAAGCCCTGTTATACCCCTAAGCTTCTGTATACTTTTGACATGGCTACCTTCTTCATTTTGCAATATGGACTTGGATTAAAATGCATTATTCTTCTCGCCTATCTTTATTCAGTGTTCAGAAAAGAATTAGGAAAACCAGACTGATATAAAAACACTAGCAGTAAAGCAAAAAGAGACTTCATGCATTAATGACAGAAAATTACTTTGCAATATTTTTTTTTGCTGTTACATCTAACACCAAGAGCAGGGTAGTCTATATGGGTAAGCACATGGCAAAGTAAATTGAAGATCAATTTGTAGCCCTTTCTAAAACCAGGATTTATGCTTTCTTTCCTTGGTGCTTGGTTGAAGCCCACATTCTGTAGATGAAGAAGAGTATGATAAGATAGTACATGCAGCTCTTCAGAAGAAGGATGATGTATACTAAGTATGCTGTCCTGTGCATTAACTGATCTGTAACAAATATAAGACAGAAAAGTCTTGTTTAATGTCAATATTGTATAGCCTCTTAAAAATGGGTAGAAATAGAACAATATAATCTTTTTACTGCTACAATTACACTGACACCAGTGCACAGCCTAAACACGTACAATATCCGACTGTTCTTTAAATGGGTTTGCACTGCTAATGAGTTCTAGACCGAGTGGGTTTCTTAGCACTAAACTGACTCCCAATGCCACTCCTTGTAAAGGCAAGAGCATAATCGTAGTGCTTCCAGCACTTACTACAATGTTTGTTTGAATGCTTTTGTGTTGTGTTTTTTTGAACCTAAGTGCTCATGATTCTTCCTAAATCCCATTCAAGCCAAAAAATGTCTTTCTCCAAAGTTCTGGGCAATTACTAGGCTGGTGTAGCATCAGGTGAACTGTTTAGCATTTAACTACTCCAAGTGTTTAAAAAAGTGGTACTTAATGCAGGTTAAAAATCTAATAGCTCAAACAGCATCTGTAGCATCTTATTAAAATTACCTGATAAAGGTAGGGGAGAGCCCCTTATAAGAAGTTAGTTCAGAGTAGCGCTGAAGTGTTTTTCAGTTGCAAACCCTAGACTTGAAAGATTTCTTGTATACTACTAAGAAAGATAATTTTTATGATGTTCAGAACATATGTAGCAATATCTAACTTTTGCATGACATGCATCACTTTCCCACATTCTAACACATGAAATTACCTCTATTAAAAACTGTTCTGCAGTCCTCTTCCTGAGGAGCGGTCTTCGTACGATCTACTGGAAAGAGAGTTTAAATGCCCCAGTTAGGCTTTTCTTTAATTTTAACAAGCATGAATTAAGAAATAGGGGAAAAAAGAGGATGTACAGGAACAAGGCTGGGAAAATGGGAAGTTAGTATTAAAGTAGATATTCACAAGTAGGATTCATTTGCAGAAAGAATTTGAAGAGGAGAAATGCTCAAAGAAGTGGCTGCGTATTTGTTGCCATAAGTGGGAGATGTGTCTCTGCCCTTTCAGGACTGTGTCCATTAGGCTGTTCCTCGGCAAAATCTCTTTTATTTGGAACAGGAGTCAGTTTGACCACCTGACTGTGTCAGTGAAGAACCTGAAATCTATTTGCCTTCACAACCTGCTGTTATTAGAAACACAGAATAATTTACATTGGAAGAGACTTCAGTTAATACGTTAGTGGTTGTTCAACAACAAAAAGTAATATTGAGGAGTGTATGATCTTAACTTTCCCTATAGGGAATCTTGGTGCTGTTTTTTTCTCTAAAATACACCCTTTTTGTTCCTGAAGTAGCAAATTTGAGTTTGTTCTTGTTTATGTTGTTTGTATGCATTGATACAAACATTAAAGACATTTATACTGCATGTCTAAATACATCCTCCATCTAAATAAGCTTAAAGTATACTTTTGTCAGAATATATATTGAAGGTTGAAATGTAATTGTTTATGGCCATGCTCTCACTCATTGGAGTTAGGTTAAGTTATAGTAAGTTAAGCAGAAGTAGGTATGGAGAGAAGATAAATCTAAACCACTTTAGACCACTTTTCTTATAGTTAATTTAAAAAACTTGCATTTGTGTATAACTTACTTTTTCTTTAAAGTTGCATTGTCAGACTTGGCGTTGCATAATCAGTCTTTCCACAATTAAAAACAAATCTTACTTTTTATACATGGCTATTAACTTGCTGTTTCTGGATTGTGGGTAAGTAATATTTTTAAACTTTGTTCTATATCCTCAGTAACCTCATTTTTAACTCCTTGGTTTTTTATAGCTATGACTAATATCAGAGGGTGTCAGAGGAATGTACACCTACAAGCTATGAGAGGTAATACTGTTTCCAGAAACTTCTGTAAGATGGCAAGTAACAGACGTTTCAGTGCAGATCTTTTGGAACTGTGCTAGTTTACACCTGATGAGGTTCACTGGTTTAAAATAACTATTATTTTTCTGTTACAACTGGCTGCTTACTTGGGGACCATAAAACAGGCTGGGTTGCTTTTCCTTGGAAAACTTTTAGTAGTTTCTCCAGTTGTGTATTTTAGCTGTTGTGCCTAGGAGCTCAGATGTCTTCAGAAACAGCAACAGAAAGCATTATTACTCTAATTTTATTGCAAAGAAAAATGATGTCTATAATAGTAAGTCAAATTGTGTTTTAAACATGTGAATATACCTTGTGTTGGCAGTGAAGCCTCTTCCGCTTCATGCTCGTATTTGCAGTAGTATTTCTTGTCTTTGTTCTCTGCTGATACAGTTAACCAACTGGCAATTGAGTATTCATCCTCCTTTGTGGACTTCCAAGTGTCACCTTTTACTACATTGTCTGTCACCTCCTTTTCGTCATCAGTCCATGCCACCCTAATAACTTCGGGGTAGAATTTCTCAATAAGGCAAATGTACATTATCTGATTTTCATGTTTTTTCTGCAGGATTTCAGAGTTTGCTGGTGGAGAACTTCCTTTATCTGAATGTGTTATTGGAGAAAGAAAATTAACAAAACAGAGAAAGAAGATCAATAGTGTACAGCAAATGAATACACAGCCAAAAATACAAATTCTGAAGAGCAACAAAACAAAAGTGTTGTTAACAAACGTAATTAATATTATATTATTGATATTATTAATATGCTCGTAACAAATGTAGATGTTCTTTTGAGAAACATTAAGAAACTGAAATACTGTTGAATATATAAATAGCTGTTAATCACGGTTGAAACTGAGTTAGAAGTTTTCAGGTGGCTACACAAGAGCCTATATTCCACAACCTGCTAAGCAGTACTCCTGTCAGAAAGTGTATTTGCCTGTTCAAGTCTCTGACAATTATTAAATAATAGTAATATTTCTAGAACTAGCTTCATTTATTCAGTAAGAGGACTTTAATATTGCTTTACAATATTTATGCAAAAAGAAGTGCATTAAATTTTTGTCCTCAGAATATTAAAGGTAGACCACCTACTTTTAAAATCTTACAAGTCTTATGTCCCCAGTATAAGTTCCCACTACTATACAATGAACATCTGCTATATCTATTAATTTTTTTTAAACCAATGTTAATTTTGTGATATTTTTAGGGGGCAAGGGAAGGGAAGAAAACAACGATTTATAATTGCTCTGTTTTTAAGGCATTCCATGTATTTGCCAGGTGAAGACTTTTATCAAGACAGGAAAATGGAATCACAAAATGCCCTGGACACCAAAGGCTGGCAATGCCATTCTGCCATACTAGATCTGTTTAAATTATTAACATACCTGAAAATGAAAAACCAAAACTAAACTAAAGCAGAAGAACATGCTCTAGCTGGATAACATTTTCACATCTAAACAACGTATCTAGCCAGAGCTGTCATAGGTGTTGTGCTTTGGGAAACATGCTCAGCATGAACATGCATGAATATATTTTAAATTAAAAGTGAGCTGTTTCCACAAGCTAGCTGTATGTAATCTCCATTTCATTTTCCTCTCTGGATTAAGTCTGGATCCTCTCTGGATTAGGAGGAGACAAAATCATCCAGATTTTGTCCACACTGAGACAACATTTTGATATTATTTAAGTGGATAGTAAACTTAAGGGTCTGATTTAGGTAAATGTCGGTTTCTGCAGTGAATGCATAGGCAGTGCTCACAGACATGTTTGTCTATGCTTAACTGCAAGTGAAGGCTGGATACAGTTTTCAAAACTGACTTTTTTAATGTAGAAAGTACTGCTTAAGACTATTTTTTAAGGCATCAGAGACATTTTAGGTGTGCCCTTATCCCATTTTTCTCTTGAATTCCTATGTAAATCTCTGCCACTGAATTTGAGCAAATAGATGCATGGGGTTTAAGCTGTGGTCTGATTGAGTGGTACAGTTTTAATGCATTGGGAGAAAATACACCACTATAAACATGCATGTTTCTCAAAAAGCTTCCACCTTTCCTTAAATAATCTGGCTGTTCTAAAGAAATCTTCTACATTGCCTTCTCCCTAAAACAACTTAATGATTCTTTGAAGTATTTCAGACTTGGTGTTCAAGAAGAAAGATGACCTGTCTACCTTCAAAAGGGTATCTACCTTCCTTATATTAACAATTTCTTTCATTTTAGAGAGGTTATTAAAATGACAATGTGGACCGAGTTCAGTTGTACCAGAAATGAAGTTGCTAACAACTTTATCATTCTCTAACATTAATTTAGGAGTTCATTTTATCTTCTTTATGCATCAGTCCTCCCAAGGATGGACGATTAAAGTAATTTCTAAAATTATTTATTTGTTCCAGTCAAATATATGTTCAGAACACCATGACATAGCTCTTGTCCCAGTGACATTGCATTCTGCAAAGCTTCATGACTATTCTAGAGGTTTCTTTTAGATTTTCAAAGCTTAGTAAGTTGTTCTGACTAATTTCAGTACATATAATAGCTTAGTTTGACATTATTCTCTTAGGCTATCAAGTCTAAATAGAGAGACAATAGAGATTCTTCCAGCTGCTAGTTCATTCTGCTCATTTTAGAGACTTCTAGTATGATGGAATAATTTCCATCTCTGGAATTGCTAATGTCATTCCATTTATTGTAAAAACACCTTAGGTATGTAGCTTACATTAAACACCTAAATCATACCACAATACTGAGGAAACACATTGCTTGAATAATTGCAGCTGTGTGCAGGCATTGAAGTGTCTCATGTACATATATGGGTAAATGGATGACAGTGGAGAATTAAAAGAATTAAGTTTTGCATATATATTTATATATGTTTGTGTACAAGAAAAAATCTTGGTATGCATGTTTTTGAAAAAAAAAGGATGAAAACCTGTAGAATTGGCTGTAGGTTTTGATGTATTTTCAGGCTGATCTGCAAAGTCATTGAAATCAACAAGCCAGCTTACACTGGCTTTTCTGGGCAAATTATCTGATTCTTTCTGAAGAATTTTAAAGTAACAAACTTGCACTCCTCTGTCAGTTTTGATGTAGTTAAACACTGAAAAATTTTGTGTGTTTACCTTGTTAAACAGTTTTCTAAGGCAGGTTTTAAGAGGTATATACGTCTTACTTTTTCACATCATATATAGGTATGAGCAGATATTTCTTAAGCTAACATTTGCCTTTTCTCTCATGTAACAATGCAGGGAGGCTGCAAAACATTGTTCAAACAAAATCCTGGAGTTGGCTTCATAAACAATGAGCTACTAAAAATTAAGTTAAAAATACATGTTTATATAGATCAGCTGTCAAAAGTTTTCTTAATAAAATTCCTTTACACTTTCTTTGTAATATTTATAAATAAGATTTATAAATAAGGTCACTGTGTTCTTAAACTGAAATTTTAGTTCTCACTACTTGGATGATCCCACAAAATGGAGTAATTTTGTACCAACACTCAAAGCTCCTCTGTTCCACTTCAAGCCAGTGGGAGCTGAGGGCACTCAGCACACTCAACTCATTAATAGCATTCTTGTCCTGCTTGACAGGGATTATAACTGGTAACAATATAGTACAGTCCTGACTTATGGTGAGCATTTCAAGATACCTTAAAGAGCTGTCAGCCTTCTTTCCAAAGTTTCTCATTACAAAACTTTTAAAAGCATAAGTCTGTGAAAATACTTACTGGAGATGATGAGTTTTGTAAGCCAACCAAATACCAAATACCAAATACCCTCCCACACTGGTACATTCCTTTACAGAAACTGCTATCTGAAGGATGGGACGACATACAGAGGGACTTGGACAAGCTCAAGAAGTGACCCCATGGGAATTTAATGAGATTTAACAAGAGCAAGTGCATGGTGCTGCACCTAGGTTGGGGCAACCCCTGGTATCAACACAGGCTGAGGGATGGACAGATAGAGAGGAGCCCCGGGGGAGAAGGACTTGGGGATGCTGCTGGATGGGAGGCTGGACATGACCCAGCCATGTGCACTCACAGCCCAGAGAGCCAAACGTGTCCTGGGCTGCATCCAAAGCAACATGATCAGCAGGGCAAGAGTGGGGATTCTGCCCCTCTACTTTGCTCTGGCAGACCCCACCTGCAGTGCTGCATCCAACTCTGGGGTCCCCAGGACAGGACAGACATCAACCTGTTGGAACAAGTCCAGAGGAGGCCAATAAGCTGATCAGTGGATTGCAGAATGTCTCGTATGAGGAGGTTGAGAGAACTAGGATTGTTCAGCGTGGAGAAGAGAAGGCTTTGGGGTCACCTAATTGCTCCCTTCCAGTACCTGAAGGGAGCCTACAAGAAAGATAGAGAGAGACTTTTTTACAAGAGCATGTAGTGACAGGACAAGGGGGAATGGCTTCACACTGAAAGAGAGTAGAGTTAGATTAGATTTTAGGAAAAAATTCCTTACTGTGAGGGTGGTGAGAGAGTTCAGAAAAGTTGTGGATGCCCCATCTCTGGAAGTGTTTAAGGCCAAGTTGGATGGAGCTCTGAGCAACCTCATCTAGTGAAAAGTGTCTCTGGTCACAGCACTGGGGTTTGAACTAGATGATTTTAAAGGTCTCCTTCAACCCAAGCCATTCTATGATACTATACTTTGGCTGGAAATGTATCAGATTTAACAACTATAATATGAACAATAAGATTCTCTTGATCTGGCTATGTGAATGTAGAATATTTGGATTCATTCTCAGTTAATGCTGCTATTCACAAAGACCCTTATCCTAAGTCCTGGTTTTCTCTATTTCTTAATGATCTTAAGTTCTTAAATGTGAAGTGACTACAGCCCTTTTACTCTATTAAAGAGTTAAAAGCCTTGGCTTCATAAAGACAAAATCCTACAGAATTAGAGTAATGCTTGAAAATAATTTATTTTAAACTGTAGAAAGGAACAGCATGGCAACTACCTGATTAGGTAGGTAAGGGTTTTCACTAAAAACATCATGCTTATCATGCTACAGATATTTCCATTGAATTATAGATATGATTTATGTAGTCCTTCTGGCATAAATCATTAAAACCAATCTTTGCTCGATATGTTAATATAGGTTTAGGTATTAACCAGGCTTAAAACACTTGGTAGCAATAGTTCCTCTGCCTTGTATTTGTATAGTTGTTCACTTCAGGTTTATGGCATTTAAAGTACATGTAGTGGGAAAAAATATTTTTGTCTTCCACTTTCCATTAAAATAAATGTCTCTGCAAGAAAGGCAAAAAAAGGATCACTTCTTTGTTAAGCAATTATTAAGCAGTAATTCACCATAATTAATACTGAATAATTAATTTAATTT
Organism: Orthonyx spaldingii; assembly: GCA_013397795.1. NCBI lineage: Eukaryota > Metazoa > Chordata > Aves > Passeriformes > Orthonychidae > Orthonyx > Orthonyx spaldingii. Next base: position 111,265 of record VZTJ01002489.1, on the reverse strand, counting down.
GCTAAACAGTTACTAAGCCATGATCAGAACATTTGAAGGTACTAATTTATTTCTATTGCCAAAGCTTTATGTATGTGACAAAATAATTATGAACAAGTTATTTCACTTTTACTAGCCTAATTCAAAGAGATTTTTTGCAATGACTATTGCATACTGCTCTTTGTATCTGTATTAGAAAGAGGTTTTCTTTTTTTATGCTCAATTCTCAGCTGCTTGATTCCCTGCTAATTCCTTCAGTACAACTGGAGAAAACAATGAGGTCTCTGAAAACTATTACAGACCATTTTCCACCAGATTTCTAGGAGAACTATGATCAAAAGAGGCTCAAAATAGCTTCTTTTTAGACATGTTTGTGATCCTAAATCACAAATACCACAAGACTCAATGTAGGAATGGTGAGCTGGGGAGGAAAATCTTGCACAAGGAATGGTGCTGACTGAGGCTCTAAGCGGGCTGAGTGCCCTCTGAGACAGTATAGTACTCATCTATATGACTACTCCAACCTCCTATAGCTTATTGTATGAATATAATATACAACTTACCTGAGACAACGAGTTTTGTACCTGAGCCAAACACCTTGTTGTAATAACCAATCACAGTGAATAAAGCCTTTACAATATCAGTGCAGCTCAGTTGTGTTTGCATGGGTAAATATGACTCTTTAAAGAAAATAAGATTTGCTATATAATCAATTTTTAGACCCTAGGAAAGTAAAAAAAGGAGAGTCACCTAAAATAAACTAAAGTTTAAAAAAATTGAAAAAACATGGAATTTTTTGAGAGCATAAATGTTGTTAAATGGACAGGATTCATCTCAACTAATTTAAGTCTTCTGCAAGTTTATGTGAACAGTGCAGATGGAGCACCTTGGCTCCATCTCTGCTTTCTGGAAATAGGCAATGTCACTGGAAGATCAGATGTTGGTGAAGTAATTTGCTCCTTATACACCCCCATAAGAACAGACCTAGAACTGGTGAACTTTATGAAAGATCTGAGGAGCATGAGACTATTGACCAATACTTCTGGTATCAGTAACATGAAACAAAACTGCATTGACTGGAATCAAAACTCCCACTAAGAAGATATACCACTTTCAGCTAGTCAAAATTAGGTAAACTGTTTTTATCTCAGATGCTTAGCTGAGCCAAATTACAGGCATCTAGGATTTACTTCAAGCAAAATCATTTGAATAGTAGTAATAACTGATAGTAAGCAGTTTCTGCAAAAGCTAGGAAGACAGAGCAGCCTTTCAACTATGCCTGTCTTAAAAGGTGCAACTTACTGTTCTGGGCATATCTCAGATAACTCTTTCATTTAGGATAGTCAAATACAGTCCTAAAGAAAAATGTTTTGTTTTTCAAAGAATAGGTGTAACAGGTTGTAATAGGTTGGATATATTATTTTCAGAATGAATTAGGAATACCACAGTGGTCAAATGTGCATACTTGGAAACAAAACCCATCTTTCTGTCCTCCAAATGCTTTCTTTGCCATATTTAAATTCATTTTTACATAGGAAATCATAATGGGGTAAGTTATAGGTTTGTGCTGCAATAGCTGTTGTTTCCCCCATTTCATGTATAAATACAGAACAATTACATTGTATTCTGCAAATGGAAATGCTATTTAATGGGGAATTCTGTCAAGCATTCAGAACAGTTAGAATTAGGGAGAATTAAAATAGCAGAGGACTTCATGCCAGTTGATATGTAGCTGTATTGAAAAGCATTTCAGAAACAGTCATATTTTACATTTTGTACTTACTTGAAACTCTAAGTTCAGTTCCACTTCCAAATATTTTGGCAAGAGGATCCTACAGTCTGATAATGCTTAACAATATCTCCTGCATTGCACTTTTCTTCCACAGGATACAGAAAAAGTCTCTCTGATTTAGAGGTTGGTTGGTGATAAATCTGATTGAATGCTATAGCTGAATTTTCAACTAGACTAGAGTGCCATTTCTAGAAGTACTTGAATTTTTGTAGCGAGTAAAAAGTTCTGAAAATTTTTGGTCAGAGGCATGGATAGAAAATATTTTAAATTTCTCTGTAACTCTCATTGGCTGTTTGCAATTTGACTTAATTACAGCCACCTTGATAATGTCATGTAGTTTCTGAGTAACACACTCTAGGCATTGCTATATACTTTATGTTGAAAACAGCATTCATCCTATTGATTACATAGTTTCACCACAATTAAAAATAATACAAATACAAAAGTATACCAGTTACTTTCAGTGGGACCAGGAATTAGAAATTTATTGCAATCAGGAAATTTTTATTCCCAATCAATTTAGACCAGACCACTTCTGTCAGTAAGAAACTTGTTCATTTCTCACATGCTGTTCTGAGAGTTAACTTTCAAGCAGTTTACTTTTGTTTCCTAGAACAGGATGAAACCATCCCAATACTTAAATTTTTTACCCCTCCTCATTTTTCCATTCCCCCATCCTTTATAAGTATTCAGCATTTGTTCTAGAGGCAATCTCTATTCATGATGTTAATATATTTACTAATGATCTACCTACCCAATTGGGACACCATGCACAATTCACAAACAAAATATTATTTATCAGGGAGAAATTAATTTTCCTCACAGTCTTTAATTCTTGATTATCTGAGAACCTGAATGATTCTGTGAAAATCAATTCAATGATAATGGTACTTACCAGAGACAATTAGCTTTGTTCCCGTGCCAAAGTATTTGATCCAGGAGCTCCACACTATGTCTTGACTTTGCAATAACCTAGCATGCTCTCTTGATATACCATGATGAAGAAAATCCCAATTTTTTCCCAATCATCCCTGGGAGTCTGCATGGAGACCAGGTCCTTGGCTGCTGGGAGGTTGTCAGGAATTTCAGATGTGCATCTGGATGTTCAACCGATAGCTAATGTCCTTCAGAGAAAGTCTCTTTCCTGAAGCATTACAAATTTGTTAGATAACCCCTCCACTTAATATCTTAGAATTAGATGATGGTTTTTCTTCAATTTTAGATGACAAATAAGAACACAGAGTTCTGCATGTAGAAAAACCACATACCTTCAGGTGAAAATCTTGCTCTTTACCAAAGGTGTACACCTACAATTACATGACATCAAGTACTACTAGCGTGGAGTTCATTTTGCGTTGCCTAAAGACAGAAGAGGGAAAGGAGAGAGAGCTAGCACCAAAAGCATTGTGAAGGTGTCTGTGTGCTGCAGGTTGCATTTTTTTGCCCCAAGTACGTGGTTATTGTCTGCTTGTCTCTTGGAATCACTCCAGGCTTTGCCACAGCAGTTCACTGGTAGCTTTTTATACACTAACTGGTGCGAGAAGGAGGCTTTTCCTTGCACAGATTTCTCTTATTAAACAGCCCAAGATAACATCAGAGGAGTCACCACTACTGTCAGTCAAACAGCCTGCATGCTTCATTTGACATTTAAAACATACTGAGTTAGAGTACTTCTGGGATTCCATGTAGCATACTGACTGCAAAATTATGTTGAGAAATTACTATTGCAGCTAGATGAAGGAACTAGAGGGTGAAGGTCTTTCAGCTGAAGTAGTTATAAAAAAACCCAGTGGTCTACTTTAAAGTCTTCTTAACAGAAACATCCTAATCACATCCACAAATCAAGGGCAGGAGTGATGTAGACAGAATGATGCTGACTGGTGCTTTTCCTGCCGTGCCCTTAGACACGTAGTGAAGGAAACCACCTATCTGGGTTCTGGCCAGACAGGGTTAGTTTTTGCAGTAGACAGGAGAGTGCACGGCTAAGGACACAAGTTGTTCTACACCACCCCACCTTATTGCTGTATGTGGCGAAGGGAGTCTCTTCCAGGGTAGAAGGGGTTCCTTCTGGTCAAGTACGTGTGGTGGAGTGAGCAGTTGTGTAATACTGGTTCCAGGCTGGAGGGAGCAGTCAGCTAATGCCAGTTCCAAGCAATCATGTGGGAATTGTATTGTATGTTGCATACTTCGTTATTAACCTTGTTGCTATTATTGTTTGTTTTCTTATCTCACTGCTGTTTCCAGTAAATTGTTCTTTTCTGAACTCGTGATTTTTGCCTTTTGTGCATTTAATTCTCCTCTCCAGTCCTCAGCAAGGGAGGAGGGGAGCAAGCATTGGGTGATGCCTTATCCTGGGACTACCTAAAACAGGGGTTAGACAAAATTATGACAATAAAAAGCAATTATATTTATTGAAGGGCCGTCAGGTACATTTAGAGCAGTCACAGCCCACTCAGGGCTACACCCAAAATGGACGACTGTTCACAGGTTTTTCATATTTTATAAGTTTGGTCCATTTGCATATCAGAGGTTAAACCTCCAATTACAGCTTCAGGCAACGAAGTCATTTACCCCAAGTTTGCTCCCCCAGTTCACTGTTGTTTACATATCTTGGGGGCCTGAGACAGTAAGGTGTCCTTGAGTTTCAGGCCTAGAGAGGACTTGTTTTGTCTAAAATGGGAGAACAGTAGCTTAGGACTGTAAATGAAGTCTAGAGTTATACACTAAAGAATTACAGGATTACAGATACATGAGAATAGAGAAGCTAAAAAATCCTAAGGCATCATGGGGAGTACCATTCCTAAACCATGACAGTCTTATTTGGTGTCCAAATGGAGTATGAAATGTTGAGATAAAAACAGGTCTGTCCGGAGCCAATTGAAAACAAGTTTGATCCAGGCATTTGTTATATTAGGTATGGAGCCACTGGTTACAATTTTGCTTGATCTGTTAATGTGGTTGTGGTACCTAACCCTGTATATATTCCTCTATGTGCTCCTTGCAGTGCTCTTTTTCAGTGCAGGGAGAAGGATCAGGGTTGCTTTGTTGATGTACTGGGGGATATCAGCTAATGACATGACAACATCAAGGGCAATGAGGGACATTTGGGATTTGTATTCAGTGTTGCTCCCCTACCCTTACCTTGGGTGCAACCTTTGTGAGTATATTAATAATCATACCCAGTTTGTGGAAGGAACAGGAAAGGATGATTTCCCCAATATTTTCACCCCTTTTTCCTGCTTTAGGCTTATTGCAACAGCTTTTGAGAATTTTGAATTTCCCTTGGATGTTAAGGAAAACATGTTCTTGTTGCTAGGTATGCCAGGTCTCCTCAGTGTGGTCCACACCATGTTTAGAGTCAGGACAGAGATTTATAGCTAAGCTATTCAGAGATCTAACTCAAGGGTGGATAGTCATGAGTGTCATGGGATGTAGGAGAAAGTGGGCCAGCTTTTTAAGGATTATTCTGCTCCAGTGTTTTGGAAGTTGACCCCTGAACATCTACAGGACCCTGGCAGGGGTGTAACTTACTGCAATGTGCCCTGGCTACTCTGTACTGGACACAGTTCAATACTAGATAGCACTCTCAGGGGGAAGAGAAGGAAAACAGACCAACCAGGCACTGTGGCCACTCAGACTGCAGCTGAATGAGAGGAACAACCCATGCTGGTACAAGTTGCTCCCATACAGCAGAAGAAATCCAAGACAAAATCAGTTTGTTTAGTGAGGGATGAAGAAGAATAGGGCCCTCACAATAGGAGGAAGATGCAAGGCCAGAGATAAACACCTAATCCCTACCCCAGGTGATCTGTGAGATATATAAAGATTTCAGCTGCCAGTCAGGAGAGTCCCTGGTGACCTGCCTGCTCTGATGCTGGGAAATTGTGGCCCACAATATGAAAGTAGATGGTAGCAAAGTCAAGCAACTGAGATCCCTGTCCTGGGATCTGAACACTGACAAGGAGATTGGGAAGAGGACAGAAATTTCAGCCTCTGGAGGTGACTCCTATCAAGTGTGAGGGAAAGGATTCTTTCATTATCTCAAGTATGATCTAATAGGGTGCCCAAATAGGTGGAATGCCATGGAAAAAGGTATCCAGTATCTGAGTGAATTAGCTGTGCTGAAGGTAATCTGTAGGGATTCAAATAACAAGCAGACCCCTCTCAAGTGTACACAATCCATGTGGCAGAACTTCACGTGGAGCTCACCATTATCATACACCAACCCTTTGGCATCCTTTTCACTGTTGTCAATGAAAGAAGGAGAAAGAGTGCTTCTGGTGACGATCTGACTCTGATAATATGGTAATCTTTTTTCTTCCCTACCAACCTATGCCAAGGTTATGGAAAAACTGCCCAAGACTGTGGACAGACTCGAAAGATTCAAGCATGTTAGAGAGGAAATGTTTTATGCCCCCCCAGTATGGACCAGAGTTTCTGCTACTGGGACAATGCACTTTCCTGTTCAGGAGAGGGGGGTGCATACCATGAGGTAACCTGTGGTTTTACCTGTGTGATCACAGAGAGGACATGAGGAAGTGCCTCTGCCCTAACAGCACAAGTACATTAGTGCAGTAATTTAAAAAAACAGCTGGAAAATTAAACCCCATTTAAGCTTCTCTCTTCCCCCCCCAACTCCCTCTTAATGAGAGAGGGACTTAAAGCAGAGATTCTGAGTTAAGAATCATTTACTTGAGAAAAAACCTGAATGAAACAAGATATATGAAGAGTATCTGTATTAAAGTACACAAAACAAAGGTGATTTACATACAGAAAGTTGTTCACTAATGTCTTGTTTTGAAAAAGACAGGTGTCTGCTAAGGAAGGCTGGAGTCTCCCTTGGAATAGGCAATGTAACCCCCTTCCCTCCGAATTAGTACAATTTTGAAATTAAGGGGCTTTTAGGCAATGGTATGAGAAAAAGAATAACAGTTCTTTACTAATATAAACAACAACAACGGTAACCACTGACAGAGTCAGGATACAACCTGCACCCTGTTGTTCAGGGTGGTGGCAGCCATCCAGATGAAGCAGTTCTGTTGAAGTGCTGATCCTGCAGAAGGGTCTGGTCTTCACCTGAAAGTCCAGTGGTAGCTCTTGTCCTCTGGGAATCCAGTACATAGGGCTCGCTGTGCTGTTCCAAAGTCCAGGTTATATTCAGGTGGGCATGCTTGGCTTCTCCCCCCTGGGCAGAGCATCTCACAATGGGATGATGTAATTCCATGAGTCATGTGGTGGGTCCTTGATGGCCCATTAACAGAGACAGCCCCCAGAGGGAGTTATCAGGAGTGAGTCATGGTAGGAGATAATGAACAGTGCCCTACCTGCTTTAACCGCTTGTGGAGATGGTAATAGAATATATCTTATATTGTAACCTAGGACAACCAGCCAAGGTCCTGCATAACCTGAGACAAAGCTGAAAGTGGGACCTGGCCCCTCCTCCCATGCACTGGGCCACATGGCACCTGGGAAGCTAGTTAGTCTGAACGGGAGCCATGCTACTGAAAAACGCTGGCTCCATCAGTTGCAGCAGTAGTCCCAATGCAGGGATCTCCCTTTCCCCAGGGTGGTGGTGGTCCAGTGGTGGTGCTGGTGGTCACTGCAGCTTACATTGGGGTTCTTGGCAGCTGCAAAATTAACAGCAACAGTAGCAGCAGCTGTGGCCAGTAGCAGCATTTACCCTTGTTGAGTTTACAATGGCCATGTGTTTACGGGAACAATTTATCCTTTCCCATGGCTGAGGTAAGACTGACTGCTTCCAGCTTCTGATGGCTCAGCATCTTCTGCTGAAACCGGGCTCCTGCCACAATGGGAATAGTATGGAATTAAACAGTGTTAGAAACTCCATCCATCTTTTTTCCTCTGTATCCTCTGTATCCTCTCTAGAAAATTCTTCAAGGATAAATGCCCCTCCAGTTTACAGTGGGCAAGTCCTCAGATGGAATGGAAGGGCTGATGTTACTTTTCTCCTCTTCAAGGGATCTTCAGTTCATATTTACAAGAACTGAGCAACAAGCACTATGATCAGAACCAGAGGGGCTCTGCCTCTAGCCAGGTGGAGAAAAGGGACAATCAGATCTATTGGACTGTATGGATTCCATGGCCTAGCACATCAGACCCATAAGAGTATAAGGCTTTAGTTGACACTGGCACACGATGTGCCCTGATGCCATCAAGAGTTGTAGGGACAGAATCTATCTTTATTTCTGTGATGATAGGGGGATCACAACAGCTGACAGTACTGGTAGCCAAGATTGAGCCTGACTGGGAACAAAAGGCAAAAACACCCCGTTCTGATTGGCCCATGTGTCTTTGGCATAGATTCACTCAGGAGAGGGTATTTCAAGGGCCCAAGAGGGCATTGTTGGGTTTTTGGGATAGCTGCTGTGGAGACAGAGGAAATTAGTTAGCTGAATACCTTGCCTGGCCTCTCAGAGGTCCGTTTTGCTGTGAGACTGCTGAGGGTTGAAGAACAACAGGTACCAATCACTACCACAACAGTGCATTGACGACAATACCACACCAACTGGGATTACATGACCCTCGTCCATGGAATGATTTGTGAACTGGAGAGCCAGGGAGTAGTCAGTAAGACTTGCTCACTCTTTTATAGCCCCCTATGGCCAGTGCATGAATCCAATGGAGAGTGGAGACTGACAGTGGACTATCATGTCCTGAACAAAATCACACCACCACTGAGTGCTGCTGTGCTGGACATGCTGGAACTTCAGTGCGAACTGGAGTCCAAGGCAGCAAAGTGGTGACATCATTGACATTGCTAATACTTTTTTCTCCATTCCTTCACCAGTAAAGTGCAGGCGACAGTCTGCTTTCACCTGGAGGGGTGTCCAGTACACCTGGAATGGACTGCCCCAGGGGTGGAAACACATGCTTTGCCATGGACTGATCCAGACTACACTGGAAAAGGGTGAGGCTGCAGAATACTTGCAATACATTGGTGACATTATTGTGTGGGGCAACACAGCAAAGGAAGTTTAAACAGAAGAGGAGGAGGAGGCCCCATTGTATAACCAGCTACCAGAAAATGAAAAGTTGTATGTTCGCTTTACTGATGGCTCCTGCCATATTGTAGGGATACACTGAAAATGGAAAGCTGCTATATGGAGTCCTACATGGCGAGTCACAGAAGTTATTGAGGGACAAGATGGGTCAAGTCTGTTTTCAGAGCTGAAAGCTGTCTAGCTGGCTATAGATATTACTGAATGAGAGAAATGGCCAGTCCTCCACCTCTACACTGACTCATGGATGGTAGCAAATGCTCTGTGGATGTGGATGGAGAGATGGAAAAAGAGCAACTGGCAGTGCAGAGGTAAATGCATCCGGGCTGCTGAACTGTAGCAAGACATCTCTGGCTGGGTAGAGAAGCTGGTTGTAGACTTACATCATGTAGATGCACAGGTGCCCAAGAGTTGGCCACAACGATAGACAGGTGGAACAGGCTGCCAAAATTAAAGTGTCTGAGATGGATCTGTACTGGCAAGGATGAATTATTTCTGGCTCAGTGGCCCCATGACACCTCAGGCCATCAGGGAAGAGATGCAACATACAGATATGTTCTTGATCAAATGGTGGACTTAGTGATGGACATTGTCTTCCAGATTATCCACAACTGGGAAACATGCACTGCAATCAAGCAGGCCAAGGGGGTAAAGCCTCTGGGTATAGGGAACCATGGTTAAAATATAAATATGGGGAGGTCTGACAGATTGATTGCATCACACTCCTGCAAACCCACCAAGGCAAGTGCTACGTTCTTACAATGGGGGAAGCAACCACTGCATGGCTGGAGATACAACCACTGCATGGCTGGAGATGTACCCTGTGCAGTATGCCACTGCCCAGACCACTACCTTGGACCTTGAAAAGTAAGTCTTGTGGCAACGTGGCATCCCAGAAAGAATTGAGTCAGACAATGGAACTCATTTTAAAAATGGCCTCATAAACACCTGGGCCAGAGAGCACAGTATTGAGTGAGTGTATCATACTCTCTCTCATGCACCAACCTCTGAGAATATTGAATGGTACAATGGACTATTAAAAACCATGTTAAAAGCAATAGGTGGTGGGACCTTCAAACACTGGGATCTACATTTAGCAGAGGCCACCTAGTTAGTTAACACTAGAGGCTCTACTAATTGAGCCGGCCCTACCCCATCAAAGCCTCCACACACCAGAGAAGGTGATTAAGTCCCCATGGTGCATATGAGGAATATGTGTTAGGGAAGACAGTTTGGATTAGTCCTGCCTCAAGCAAAGGCAAAGGCATCCATGGGATTGTTTTTGATGAAGGATCTGGGTGCCCTTGGGTGGGTAATGCAGAGGGATGGGGAAATGCAATTTCCCCAAGGGGATTTGATTTTTGGGTAAGAACAGTCTGTAATGTTGAATTGCATAATATTAGTTGCTGAATGACACTGTCACTGTATGCCATAACCACCCTGGACAAGAAGTATGGACTGCTCCAGATATACCAGTTGTGAGCTCCTGATTGCAGCTGGCAACCACCCAACAGCACACCAGCCCTCCTGCCCTGGAAGACACTTAGGACAGATAGAACCCACAGTCATGGACTAAATGAACTCAACAGACATCTTGGAGGGACAGCCATTGACTATAGAAATGATACTCATGCTTTTGTACATATATAGATATGTGTATGTATGTACATAGCTGGAAGGTGTTGGATCTGAATATGATATAGATGGTATAGAATAAAGAATGGATAATGCCCTGGTTTTGGCTAAGATAGGGTTAATGTTTGCAGTAGTCGGGAGGGGACCTGTGTTCTACACCACCTTGTGTCACTGCTGGGGGCAGGGGAAAAGGGGGTCTCTTTTGGTTGGGGTAGCATGACAGTGGTTCGTGTTTTACATGGCTTTATGCGGTGAGTTCTTGCATATGAATCATTTGCCTCTTTCTTGTAAACTGTCATTTGGTACTGTTGCTGTTACTATTCCTTTTCTTATCTCATTGCTGCTTCCAGTATATTGTTCTTATGTCAAGCCATCATCTTTTCCTTTTGTGCCTTCAGTTCTCCTCTCTAGCTCACTGCAGGTGTGAGTGGGAAGGGGAAGTGGGAGTGAGGGAGCAATGCAAGGTTTGGAGTGATTCAGTGGGAACATTAAACTGGGGAATACGATTCCTAAACCATGACAATTCTATTTGTTTTAACATGAAATGGAGGAAGAGGATGGTTATAAGCAGCACATCATCAGCTGTAGCAGATAAGAGACTGTAAATCTGTAATTTAAATTGGTCTGTTTGGAACTTTGTGATAACTTAATTAGTGTAGACAGTGCTTATATTTTTTCCAACAGCTTACAGTTGCTTATATGTACAGCAGGGAAGATTACAGGGGAAACTTCTTCTTAAAAGTGCTACACAGTGGCAAGCATATAATTTCCACCACCAAGGTACTTCCTTCAGCATACTGTATTTCTTTTCTGTCTACTATTTCCTACAGGAGAAAAGTGGCTGGACTAGAAGATCACTGCTTCTCTATTTGCTCTCATAAAGACCACCAGAATGATGCCATGGCTGTGCAAACAGCACCAAAGAAGCAGGTGAGTGTCCAGTATTTATGTGCTAAGTCTTCAGGTAGGGAAGACTTCCTTTGCCCTTAAAATAGTAGATGTGTGTTGAAGACAGGAGTGCTAATGATAATGCAGACTTTGAGAAGGACATTAATGCAGGGTTACCCGCTCTTTTGGAGTAGCAGAAAGTTGGGCCTTTCAGCAGCTCACTTAGATGGAGTGAGAAGACTGGTGGAGTAGCACAGTTACAACCTTGTGGTTCAGACGTTGCTGGTGTTTTTTTGCCTTGATGATCTTTGAGTTTCTATCACAGTGATGATCCCAGTAGGCACAGTAGTAAGTAGCAGCATCATCTGGAATTACATCTTTTATTGTAAGAACACACCGCTTCTGGTCAGAAATTCTTTCAGCCATGTATCTGTTTGCTTGAAAGCCACTTTCAACGGTAACTTTTCCTCCTGAAAAGAACAGGAGCCTCTCTGGAGCTTCACCCTCCTTCTGCTTATACCAGTGTATGACGGTGCCATCAAAACTTGCCTCTAATGTTTGAATTTCACATGTCATCCGTGCACTTTTTTGGAACTTGGTGATGGATATAGGAGCCTGCACGGGAATTTCCTGTGCAAATCCACCTAGGAAAGAGAAAAGGAGAAATTATGTCATTAGCTGGAATTCAGGGATTTGGAAAGATGCCTGTTAGCAAAGCCATGGGTACCTGTGAGGAAAGGTAGGAAAATAAGGAAGTACTTACAAGACCAAGAGACTGTGGCCACAAGCACTACCAGCAGCATGTTGTTTGCTTGTTATGCTTTGCTTTCATTGAGATTCAGAGGAGGGTGAAAAGGGACTTCAGATGGGAACTGTGTTGTGTGGAAGGAGGCGGTGGCTCTCTTGAATGGTCTTCAGTGATGAATCTTCTGTGTGCAGGTAGATGGGATGTCTTTGCAGAAAAACTTCTCCAGGCTGCCTAATATTAAAATTGGTAAAAAGGCTGTAGTCCTGTCTACTTTTCAAGTAAATATGGTAAATATTGATAAATCCAAGGATTGTGGCCCTATAAAACTGTAGTCAGAGTGTCTGAGAAAAGATTGCAAGCAAGAGCATGTCCAGATATGTATGGTGGAGTGAAGATTTCAGCCTGGAGCTTACCTTGGTGGGCAGTGAGTGTGTACCTCAACTGAGGGGTGCAGAGAGGTAAACAGAGCAGGTGGGGACTGCCTTTTGCTGCTTCAGCTTAGTCACCTAGCTGCAGGGTGCAGAAGTCCCCAGGGTGCCCCTGTGCCGGTACTGCCCTCCACCAAAGCAGCTGAAGGCTATCAACCTGCAGCGACTGCAGAAGCTCCACTGTGGGACTTGCCTCTGCTTTGGTTTAGGGTGTGGGAGGAAATGCACAGCCGCAGGATTTGAGTTTCACAGCTTAGCTGAGATGCAAACACTTCTTGGAAAAAAGGCTGGAAAAGAAAAGAGAACAGCTGCGCTCAACGGCCATTGCAGAGAGACATCTTGATGAGTGGGTCTGATGCTGTGGGGGACTCCCGTGTGACTGGTGAGCCTGGGCTCACCTTCTGGGCTCACCGGGAGTGAAGATGAGCTGCTTTGTTCTCCCTCCTGCTGGCAGTTGACCACATGCAACACACTGGTTGTAATCACATGTTGCTATGTGGTTTGGAAAGGTGCATGTGAATGCAGAGTTCCAAGGAGAGTCAGGTAAGGAGAGACAACTGCCTCTGTGTGGTGGCAATGGAAAGGATGACCCTCTTCCCAATAAATAACTGTGGGAAAACCTGTTTAATTTTCTGTCAGGCCTCCCTGAGCTGAAGGAAGGGAGAGTCAAGGAAGAGATCACTTATCCCAGCAGTCTCCTGCATGGGCAACTATATCTAATAACAGTGAAAACTGCATTGGCTATTGTATGTTGAGGACCTGAAATCAAGCCCCTGTTGCCAAAAACTACTATGTATGAAACAGTAGCAGTACATTACTATTCTTCTGATCACCAAGCAGAAATCTGTCAGGAATCTGATTCCAGATGAAGAGTAAAGGAATATCTAAGTGACTGGGTCTCACATGATTAAATGCCTAATTTACAGACACTGTCTAGATTTTGTACTGTATGCTTTCTAATACAGTAAGTTTTCAAGTAGGAATAGTTACTGGCCAAACATGATAGTGTCTATGCCCAGAAAACACGTGCAGTGGCCAGAATATTGTTTTACAAAATACCTTTCCAAGTTCAAATTATCACTAAATAGACTTGTCACTGATGAACTGGCCAAAATCCATTTTGCAAACAGCTTTGTTATCTAAAGCTGTCTAAATAACTTCCTCCTTGTACATCAGTGCTGACTAATCCTGATCACCTTCTTCACCTTCCTGTGTCTGTAAATGGTTTCCAGGATTAGTGGCTCCCACTTCTCAGACTGAGATAGGGCTAACCTTGCTGTGGATCCCTAGGTCTTCCTTTCTCTCTTTCTTGAAAATTGGAGTGACATTTGATTTCTTCTAGTATTCAGGAACCTGTACTGATTGTTGTGACCTTCCAAAGGTAAGTAAGAGTGCAAGGGCATTGAGCAGCTGCCTCAGCACTTGTGGGTGCATTCCATCAGGCACCATGGACTTAGGTTTGTGCAGTTTAAGTGCTCACTAGCCTGATCCTCCTCCACCAAAGGTTACGCCTTTCTTGCTCCAAACTTTCCATCTGGTCTCAGGGGCCTGGGATACCTGAAGGCCATTCTTACGGGTGGGGTGAATGCTGAGGCAAAGGAAATACTGAATACCTCAGGTTTTTCCATGTCATACATCACCAATTTCCCTGCCCTATCCAGCAGCTTTCCATAGTCTTTCTTTTCCTACTACTGTATTTGTAGAATCCTTTCTTGTTCCGCTTTACACCATTTGCCAAATTCAATTCTAGCTGGGTTATTGCTTTCCTAAGCCCATTCCTGCATGGTTGAACAGCAGCTCCATATTCCTTCTGGATCACCTGCCCCTGATTCCAGCTTTTTGTTTTTATGCCTGATTAAAGTCAGCAGCTTTTTGCTCATTCATTAGGTACTCCTGCTGCCTCTACTTGGTTTTTTAAGTGTCAGACTGGACCTTTCTTGAACTTGGAGAAGATTCTTGAATATCAACTAGCATTCCTGGACTAGGAATTGGGCTAGCATTCCTGGACAGGGTTGTATCTAATGTGATGCTTCCAAGCAGATCTCTGAAGAACTTTAAAGTCTGCTCTCCTGAAGTCCAGGGCTGAGGTCCTGTCTTTTGCCCGGATGCCTTTTCTCAAGAGTCTGAATGCCACTGGCTCATGGTCACTGCAGCCAAGGCTGCCCTGAACTTTCCATCCATAACAAGGTCCGTTTGGCTGCACAATTACCCATGTCAGGAGGTTGCTGCCAACTCGCTCCTGAAACCTTCTAGACTGGTTGTGAGAAATTCTCAGATCCCACAATACAGAAACAAAAGGCAGGCTGACTGAAGTTAACATCTGAAGTCACATATACTACAACCTATTTTGCAAATAGTTGAGGAGGACAGAAACATCCATAGCAAGATGTTATATACTCAAATCACATAGAAACTTTAGCAAAAACAGTGTTCAGAGCCTGTGGAACTACAAACCCATCACTGTGGAGGTATTTGTGCTCTTTTTTTAAGGTCCAGATGCACTAGAGGAATATCTCAAAGGATACTGAACATGTGAACTTTAATTCAGAAAATTTAAGACATAAAAGTATCTCAGTGTTCTGACCTAGCTGTCAGGAAAATGCCAGGTTTCCTGGAACCAGTCTTTGATTGTAGAGTCTGATTTCTAAAACTTAGTACACTTAACCCAAAGGCTCTCAGAGTCTCTGCTTGTCTGCAGTATAGTTTATGGCTGAGGATTTCAATTTATGTCTTGGACACATCAAATGAGGAATTGGGACAATAAAATTAGGTTTTCTGGGCTGTTACAGGAATTTTTAGTGACTGAAATGGAAAGGAAAGCAAAAGAAAAATATGAAGGAGGATGTGTAAGATCACCTGGTCTTCCCTCCTTCCTTCATATTCCTGTCTTTTTTTTTCAAGAGAAAATACAGAGGAGATGAAGAAATGTTGTTCTGCTTGCTAGGATTCTAACAGAGAAGAGAATTTTACAACTCACACACAGAGACAGACTGTGCTCACTGTGAGGTGAGTGCTTTCAGTAAAATCTACCCTTTATTTTAAGAGCATTGTTTCATATATTTATCTTAAAGTGACAGGAAGACTTCACTTTCTGGATGTTGCAGATAAATCTGAGTACTGAAATTATATCCTGATTGTCAACATCAAATATTTAACACCTGTCATAAGACGTTGTTTTTCCTCTCCTGCTGCAGAAAATCATGAAAGGGGTGGAATAAGGAAGTATTTGAATTTTTAGCAGAGTTCAGAGCTTGCGGTTCAGAACGCAAAGAGTCTTTTTGTAAGGTTTGTCTTTGCCCAACTAATGCTGTGGTTCCTTGTACCAGTACGCACAATAATACATGCCAGAATCCCTTGCGGTTAAAGAATTTATCGTGAGACCGTATATGGGCTGAGTAGGATCACGCTGAACTTGAAATCTATTCCTATCATTGTTGTCATCAAAAGCAGGTATCCCTCCTGACACGTACAGTATCCTCTTCGGCAGCTCTCCGGGAAGAAACCTGTACCAGTGCACAACATCTTGGTTTCCCAGTTTGCATGACATGCTGGCAGACATGCCCTTCATCTTCTTCTGCACCTCTGGGGTTTGCACTGGCACTGACTGCATGTCTACACCTGAAAGCGAAAGCAGAGAAATTGCATGAGGGGAGAGACTCCTCCAGTTTGGAACCAGGCGTGTGTTCACTATGGACGGGAAGGAGAGAGGAGAGGAAAAAGGGCTTACAGGACCAAAATGAAGTTGCAAGAAGGACTGGAAACAGCAACATACTGCCTGTGCAGATTAGACCTGAAAATGAAATAAATAGAGAAATGTTATAAAGCCCTTCAGGTGGACAAAGCATCAAATGACTGGAAGGAGGAAATTACTCATTCAGCACATCCAATGATTGTTCTGCAACTCACTACCACAGATGGTG
The DNA here is from genome assembly GCA_013397795.1 of Orthonyx spaldingii. Classification (NCBI taxonomy): domain Eukaryota; kingdom Metazoa; phylum Chordata; class Aves; order Passeriformes; family Orthonychidae; genus Orthonyx; species Orthonyx spaldingii. Next base: position 94,856 of record VZTJ01002489.1, on the reverse strand, counting down.
TTAAATTTACTGACAAACTAAACCACAGCAGAAACAGCGTAGAAAGGACAAAAAATACTCAATCTGAAAAAAACTTCATCTATCTACTTCCTACACTTATATTAGACTTACCTACTGAGCACACACACGAAAAACTCAAGTTGTTCTGCCTGGCCCTTCCCAAGGCTGTTCTCCTCTTCTCAGATACCTCAAAGCTGTCCCAGAAGCATGTTCCAACAGCCTTTCCTTAGAACTTCAGCGAAGAAATTGATTTGGGTTGGGAGGGACCTTAAAGATCATCTAGTTCTCCACCCCATGGGCAGAGATGTCACCCTCTAAGTCAGGTTACTCAGGGCCCCATCCAACCTGGTCTTGAACATATCAAGGTATGGAGCACCTAGACCTTCTCTGGGTTGTCTGTTCCAGTGCCTCACCACTGTCAGAGTAAAGAATTTCTGCCTAACATCTACTCAAAAGCTCTTTCAGTTTAAAACTCTTCCCCCCTCTTCTATCACCATCTACCCATGTAAAGATTTGTTTTTCATAAGCCCCCTTTAGGAACTGGAAGGCTTCAACAAGGTCGCCCCTAAGCATTTTCATGTCCAGGCTGAACAGCCCCAAGTAGGCCTTGACTAGGCCTGTCACTGGTAGTGTCTGCCACCAGGCCCAGTTTTGTTTAACTTGTTCATCAATGACTTGGATGAAGGGGCAGATGCCTCCTCAGTTCACTGACAGGACAAAGCTGGGAGGAATGGCTGATACCCCAGAGGGCTGTGCAACCCTTCAGAGGGACCTTGACAGGATGGAGAGAGGGGCAGGCCACTTCCCACCTGAGGGCATCTGCCTGCAACAGTGTGGCAAATGGTCAGAGTTGTACAGTGTTGCTTTAAGTCGGTGTGGAATTTATGAGACTGATTGAGGATAACATGAGCTGGACTCTGTGCTGCCCTTATACCTGGCTCCAGCAAGGTCTCACAACCAAAGGATGCCTGGGGTGAAGTGGAGGTCTCACAACCCCGTGTTGTTTCAGTGAGGCACAGAGGGGCACCTGCGCCTATGTACCAGCCCTTGTCCTCACTCTCCCTTCACCCTGAAAAGTGAACCTTGTAAATCTCGTCTGCTGAGGAGAAAAGGCACACAAAGACTCTCTGGAAAAGGTCAGACAACAAAGGCTGCCTCAGACACTGGAGGACAGCCAAAGTGTTTATTTAGCTCTTGTGTCGACTGTGAATTCTGATCAAAAGTAAATGATACTCTAATTGAGATATTTAACTTTCATGCCCCTTGGAATGCAAGTGAGGGAAAACACAAGACATGTAATATATGTATGACCAAAGTTACCAAACCCCATCTACAGCATGTGATTGTTCCATCTTATTGGAAAGGGCCAAAAATTTATAGTATAAAAGGGGGGCTTTGGAGTGCTTTTACTTGCTTCTTGTTGGTCAATGGACTATGTCTCTCCTCCTCTCCTGAGGGGAAGACTTTAGGCTAGCTTTGCACCTCCAATTGCATAGGAACAGACCCAGGAATACTTAATTATATCTATCTTAGAAAAAACATGCAGCTGTTAATTTTACTGTTCAAGGATTACAGATACATAAAATGCCATGTAAACATTTGACTACACTGACTAGCCATAATGCATTTCTTTTGAAGATCTTTGCATTCCTTTAACTCTCAGGTTTTTGCATGAAATAAGGAGTTCCTCTGGCAGCAGTGTCTTGCCAGCAGTGAGGAAGTTGGACCTCTGTGCAAGTGCCTGCCTGCCTTGATAATGGGGTCGTAGCACCAAATAGGAAAAATACAGCTGCTGCCTCTATTACAGGACAGCCTCAGTGGCTGTGGCAAAACCAGAGCGACGCATGCATTTCTCCCAGCCAGATATTTGCTGCCCCTTGCTTTTTCTTGTACTTTCCCTAATTTCAAAGGCTGAAATGTGCCCTGCAATGACTTTATAGAGAGCAAATGGTCTCTTGGGCAGCAGCCACTATACAGCATGCTCTTCCCTGAGAAAAATTTCACATTTTCTGACCCAAAAGAGAATCCTCTGGTATTTTTTTTAGGTGTTTGTCAATAGCACTGTACACAAATAAATCTCATGTTACAACTAGCACAGAAAGTTCACATTCTTCTGTTGTCCTTGTGATAAATAGACGAGTTTGTGTCAGGTCCTGTAGTGCAGATATACCTACAATGAAATAACAGAAAAAGAACTCACATGGACAGGGGGTTGTGAATACCGTTGCCACGTAAGTGAAATTTCACTGCAGCTCTCCTCACAGCTGTCTGGCTGAGCAGTGCTGTATCACCATTTACATATGTTCCCTGGTTTAATCTGCAGCTTGTCCTTGTAAATAGTCTTCACAACTCTTTCTTGGAACAGTCTTTTCAGGTGTTACCCAGTGTAATAGATCCTTGCCCACAAAAGTTATTGTCATCATAACCATTAAGATGGGAGTGACTACTGATAAGTATCACCTGTATCTCTGCCATCACCTGTATTTGAAGCCTCCCAGGCTAGACCTTCAGTGCAAATATCCTCCTCCTATGCTCCCTCCCCAATATTGCTTCATTTTTGCTTTCTCAGACTGTATTTGGGAAAGTATCTATATTGTTCAGAGATGATCTGTGTTACTATATGATTTAGCTGCAATTCCATCACCCACAGGAGTGCTCAGTTTCCCCAGCACAGAGCATTTTACCACGTAAATTGTAGCACATCTTTGCTTTTCTCCTTGTCTGATATTCATGTAAACATACTCAGCATAAACATGTTGGGGCGTTTTAGAGGCAGGAAAGTGCAATTACATTTGACAGAAAGCCTGCCCCTCAGGGCACAGGCAGCTTTCTGTACAGGCTGCCTGTCACCTGCTAGTTACGTGGAAATGCCAGTAGGCACAGTAGTAGGTACCTTCATCGTTGGAGTTGATGTCACTGATTGTGAAAGTGCAGATGTTTGTACCTTTCTTCAAAGAAGAATACTTGTTGTTATAAGAATTGTCATCATAAAAAACTGCACCGGGTCCAATGTACAGAATCCGCTCTGGAGCTTTGAAGGGTACCTGTCGGTACCAATGTATATATGAGTTCTGGAAGTCAGAAATACCCTCGGCTATACAGTCCATTGATGTAGCACTCTTGTGCCCTCTGGTAATGGATACTTTTCTCTGCTTTAGAAGCACTTGTGCATGTCCATCTAGAAAAAAAGAGAGAAATCAGAACAAATACTCTTATCTTGCTATTCATTCACACATATAAACATGGCATGCTTCCTTTCACTGCCCCATGTCATGGTGATAAAGTGAACCTACGAGACCAGGCTGCAGCCAGGGCCAGGAGAGGAAGCAACACCATCCTGAGGGCTCTTCCTTGTGTCTGCCCTCAGGAGGAATTTAACAGCAGTCGCAGCAGGGGCAGAGAGCTGCAGCTGAGGAAAGGAAATTACTCGCTTGGGTCTCCAGAGAGGCTGTCCTGGCAGCATGTGGGTGTTGTTTGAGATAAAGCAACCCGATTGAACCCTCCTAAATTAACAGTCGGATTATAGCTTTACGCAAGCAGCACAAACCTTTCCCTCTCTCCCTCCCTCTCCCTCCAATTACCTTAACTCAACTGCAAAGTAATTTTGTAGTTTGAAGCAAATTTTCCCATTGCCTTTAAACTAGTTGAAAGCTTCTAAACAATTGAAAGCTTCTGGACTTTTCGGTCTTTTGGACCAAGGAAATTGACTTTTTCTCAGGTTGGCTGACAATAACACATAAAAAATAAAACTCAAATCATGGAGCTTAATGAATTGGAGGGGTCTGAAATTACAGCTCATGACACAGATTGAATGCTGAAAACCAGGAAAACACAGAGCAGATATCTGGGAGCTCAAAAGCAGGATTGTTGTGTTTGTGACTGTTTGACTTTGTCACAGGTAAGGTGAGATGCTACACCTCAGGGTGGCTCCTACAAATGCTGGAAAGAATCACAATGCAAAGAAACACAAATGCTTTATAACCCCCATAGGCTTAGTTTAAAATAAAGACAATTAGGTCAAGCAAAATATAAAAATTATTTTGTGCAATTCAAAGACATTCTTCAGCAGCAAGGTCACTTCTAATTCCCTTGGAAAGAAAATTAAACCAACTCTCCTTTTCCTGTTGTTGTCATGTCATTTTACTTATGTTAGCCAGCTTTTTTTTTTTTTTCAAGATTTTTCACACAGATCCAGTAATTGCTGTCCTACAGGTGTGCCAGGAATCTGATCTCTCAGTCTTCTGCGAAATGCAACTGGTGCCCCAGTGCTTAGTGCGTTCTGGAGACCCCATACTGGAGACTGGCAATACTGGCTCCTTTGGGATAGGAACATGATGGTCCTGTGACTTTATCTATATGTTGTTTGACCATAAACAGAAAGAGCTGAAATAACTCTTAGAAACATCTTTCTGTTTGCAAAAATGAAAACATCTGTTCTATAGTTGCACTCTTGCTATGTAGGATGAGAAGCCCCACTGAAGTCAATTAGGAGACTTGTGTTTAACCTAAACAAAAATTTGATCAACTCCAAACAGAAAACAAAGAGAAAATAAAACCGGTTTCTCTACTGACAGGGAAGTATAAAATGAGTATATTCCATCTGCAGTCTTGACTGGTGCTTCAAGTTTATTTTCACTTATAGCCTTCTATTCTGCCATACAAATGACAGAACTGGGGTTTTATTCCAAAGATGTAGCTTGAAGGGTAGTGGGGATAAAAAGATTTTTCCTGCTTTTAGCCAAACTTGTCATCCTATAAACCCACTCAGAGACAATTCATCTTGATCCAAAAAATGCCCCTTTTGTTAGCAAAGTGATGTAACAGCTCTGCTGATACTGGCTGTAGTGTGCATCTGCAAAGCTCAGCAGCATCTTTGGTATCTGGATGTCTGTGCACTCTGATTCAAAACTGTTGGGAAAAGTAGGGTGGCAATGTTCCTGCATGTTGTCAAACATTTCAGGTTCTTATTTGGAAAGTAGAGCATGGCTTTGTGTGGGTCTCCTGTGGCTTTCTACTACTGTGCATCCCACCTAGCTCAGTAGTAGGTGGCATAGTCTTGCAGAGTTACTTTGCTCACGGTCAGTGTGCAGACAGATTTGCTGGGATCTTTTTCAACAGTAAACTTCCCCTCATCAGACTGGTTTTCAAGGAAAAACCTGAAGGACGTGTGGCCAACATGTCTGGGTGCTGCACTGACCCTCTTTTGGTACCAGTGAATAAAAACATTGCTAAAATCAAGATTGGAAACATGACAATTGATTAGCACTGTTTTGCCTTCTGGCTTGGTGATGGATATAGGGGTTTGCTGCTAGTCTTGTGCAGAGCCACCTGTGACAATAAAAGACAAAAAATAGAGAAGCTGAGCTAAGAGAGTATCTCCTTTTCCAGTGGTGAATGTGTAGGCAGCAGGGTGAGCAGCGCACGTACAAGAAAAAACAGTTTCCAGGAAGAAAGCAACGACATCGTCACTGCTCTTCTTAGGGCTTCCTTACTGGGACAGGGTCGGGACAGTCTCAAGAGGGGCTGAAGCAGATCTGAGTGGTATAAAACTATCCAATGAGGCTGTGCCAGCTACAAGTGTGTTAAATAATGATGCATGATCCATTTCTTTTTGGTTAACACTTAAACAAAAGGGAAAAAAGCCAATCAAGCACACAACCTCCCCCCCCCGCTCCAACCCTAAAAACCCACTCATCTCCAAAACCCTTCCTTGTAAGAAGAGCACTCACTACTGAGAAAAACGTCTTTGTTTCCTTCTTTTTATTTCTGCAGGGAATTTGCTCAGATGATGAGTAGAGTCACCTTTTTTCCTTTGCTTGTTGTACTGTGAGCCCTGTTCTCCAAGATGTATTTGTCAGATAAGGTACTAGACTGAAATCAGCTTCATTTCTTACTTCTCTTACAGACCGAGGTGCTGTGGGATGATTTTTCATCCCATAATGATACTTCCAAAATGTTTCTTCTAACAATTTGTCCTATTCATTTTGAACCTTGAACATCAAATAGGATCCTGTAATATAGCTTCTACCAGAAATCTGTCTTCCTACAGTCATTGTTTGGAGTTATCCAGTACAGCAAAAAAAGTCCCAGTGTTTTCAAACTTTTCTGATGACTCCAGTACTTAAAAAATCATAAATATACATAAAAAGTATGACTGACCAGCAAACATCTCCTATTACCTGTCCCCACACTTGCTAGTTTTCACATTATTGAATAGGTGGGATTCCTCTCTGCCTATCAAGGCCACTGTCTTCATAGTCAGGCTTTTCCCATGGTCTTGGTAACCTTACAAATTTTAGCAGGCTGAAATGTGAATTTAGCTCTCAAGTTTAAAATAGAGATGTTTTGTAGTATAAACTTGTATGACACATCATCAGTAGTAATACACGCATTTTCATGTTCTTATGTTCTGAAAGCAGCAAGACAACACTTTTTAGAACATACTTTCTATGCATCTAGTGTTGTTCACTGATTTTTTAATCAAAATAGTGTACCCTTCTGAAGCCAAGTGTAGCACATGGGTCTAAGTATTTCTGTATCAACTGGCATTAATCAAACAAATCAGAATCTCTTTTAAAAAAAGGTGGATACTGAGATCTGAAAACCTGCTAATGAACAGCTGTCTTACATGGCTGTCTCCCATCTCCACTGCTTCCTCATCCAGATCATCTGAAAAAATGTATGACAGTTTACTGATTCTGTTGCTAAGTAGGGCTCTCCTTTTTTAAAGTAGAAATAAATTGCTTACACAAGATATAGTTTTCCCAGCATCATAAAGTAATTCCCACACTTCCATGCTTCCTTCAATTCAGCCCCTAAATTGATTTGAGTTTCACATTCGAAGTCCCAGGAGTCTTCCTACGTGTCTGCTAAGAGTGTATATATAAGTCCCCTGTTTCTGTAAATAGCTCTGGTTTGTACTTGACTTTTATCTGATAAACAAATCATAGCTTAGCAGCTTCTCCCAGCTGTTTATTAATTGTGTGGCTTACCTTACATCACTCACCAGCCTCGGAGGGAAGAGTCAACAACCTAGGGAGGGATGGACAGCATCGTGCAAAGTAGGATACTTTGTAAGATACCTCTCATTAACTCTTGGGAAGACTGCACATGTGTAGAATTGCTCTGGAGTAGCAAGAGGGGGCTGCAGCAGACAATGCTATGTGGGTCCTAGAATGGCCCCTTGGAAATCATAGGTATATGCAGTCCCTTCTGTCTCCTGCCCAGGTCTTCAACTGAAGATAGTATGGGAAAGACTCTCAGAGGTGGGCTTCTCTCCTAAGGATTCCCCAGCATTTACTTTGCCCTTCCCAATTCACGCCTGGACATCATTTTCTTTTCCCATCTCTCTGGGTTTTGCATCTGTAAAGTTGCTTATCCTGGGGTTAAACTTGGAAACTCCCACGGGACGTGCAAACTCAGCAATTTCATCCAAAACGCCCTCCTTCCCCTTAGTCATCTGGGACTGCTCTTCTCCCTTCCTCCTTTCCCCCATCTTGGATGTCCCTAATTCCCTATCAAGCACTTCCTGACCTTTTTGCCTGCTGTTTTCGCATGTCCCATTCCCCCACCTCCATGAAAAAAGTCCATGGCATTTTGTGATGATTCATTACAGTTGCAGTAAATGGCAGAGGTTAAGGGAATGGTTGTGGGTGCAGTCCCACACCATGCAGTGAGTGCTCACTTGATAAAGTAGTTTTATGTCTTTGTTTGCCTGCAGATTGAAGTAGCCAGTTACTGCATGCATAGAACACTTCAGATAATGAGAGATATTAATGAAACAAACTCATAGTTGAAGATTGAGCCAAATGACAGTTAATTTGGCAAATGCGAATTCTAGCATTTACTACCCTCTGCTGGGTATAAAGGAGTAAAACTCTCAGAAGCCCTTTGTGAGCAGCGGTGTGATCCATAGGCATGGATGGTTGCCAAGAATTCCTACTCTGAGATTTTTAAGCAAAACTGTTTAACATCTGTCTTTTAAATTTTCATGAGTTCTTTCTAGGTGGACAATAGCGTGATATTCTTTCTTGGGCTAGGAGATACCTGAAGATCCTCAGCATTTGCACAGTCTCTCATGTGAAACATCTTACAGGCTTAAAATGCAGAGTTCTGAATCTCTGCTAAAGCTTACGGAGAAGTTTCACTTTTATGTATATCTCTATGACACCCTGGGAGTTACAGAACCGTGACAAGTGCGTCAGATTTTAGCCACTCAGAGAATTTTGCGTGACCTTGTGTGTCACTGTGAGCCAATGTTGACACAAGAAAAGGTCAGGATCAGAATGGCAAAAGAGAGATTTATTTATTAAATTCAGCTTTTATATACAAAATGACTACTCACTTGATTGGCTACAGTCATCCACCCCCTAGGGCTGATTGGATGGAACTCTGACTGTCTGTTTTGAAAAAAATTCAGCCAAAACACGAGCTTATCTTTATATTTACAGTTTCAGAGAAAAATCTCCCATGGGAAAGCAGACTTGTGCTGTCACACTTGTGTAGTGGAGACTGGCTGGATGCCAGGCACCTACCAAAGCCACTCTCTCACTCTCCCCCATAAACTGGACAGGGGAGAGAAAATTTAACAAAAAAAATTAACAAAATCTAACAAATTTATCTCATGGCTTGAGATAATGATTGGGAGAGATCCCTCACTAAATACAGCCACAGACAAATCAGGCTCAACTTAGAGGTTTGAATTAATTTTATCAATAAACAAAATCAGAGCAGGATAATGAGAAGTAAAATAAAGCCTTAAAAACACCTTCCCCCTACCCTACCTCCTTCCCTGCTCTACCTGCTTCCCCAGCAGGGCAGAGAGACAGGGAATGGGGGTTATGGTCAGTTTATCACCTGTGGTTTCAACGGCTGCTCAGGGAGAGTAGTCCTTCCCCTGCTTTTCTGTGGGTTCCCTGCCACAGGAGACAGTTCTCCATGAGCTTCTCCAACATGAGTCCATCTCATGAGCAGCAGCTCTCTGCAAACTGCTGCAATGTGAGTGCATTCCACAGGCAACAGTCCTCCCCAGACTGCTGCAGCATGGGTCACTCTTCCACGAGGTGCAGTTCTTCAAGGACAGTCTGCTCCAGGGTGGGCTCCTCTCTCCACAGGCTTCCCATGCTCCACAGTTCCTGGAGCATTTCCTCCCCCTCCTTCTCCTCTGACCTTCATGTCTGCAGAGATGTTCCTCTTCCATATTGTCACCCTAGTCTTCTCTGGCCACATTTATAACTGTGCAATAACTTTTTTCCTTTCTTCTTAAATCTGTTATCACAGACATGTTACCACCATTTCCCATTGGCCCAGCCTTGACCAGCGGCATGTCCCTCTTTGGAGACACCAGGGATTGGCTCTGCCAGACATGAAGGAAGCTTCCAGCAGCTTCTCACAGAAGCCTATAGTCCCTGCTACCAAAACCAGGCCATGCAAACCCAGTACACCTTGTCATTTGGCAATTATGTGTTAACCTGCACAGTTAATTCTTCAAAATTACATGTTTCATTTCTTTTTCATTCACTGACATACAGCCAGATTCTTCCTTCCATTGCAGCTCAATATGTTTAATTTAAAAAACTTAATTCATAAGAAAGTCAACATCTCTGTATTAAAGGTTGGAAATCTGGACTATGTTCACCTCTTTGCAGCACGTACCTTGGAAATGTAATAATTTAAGTATATAACTACTTACCTTTCCAGTGCTTTGATGTTCTTGGTCCAGTTATACCTTGTACTACATGCAGTCTGTCTAGGCAAATATAAAGGCACTATTAGTGACTAGGGGTTTATGTGGTTCACACCAAAGCTTATGCTCTGATAGCACCACAAGAAACCAGGCTGAGGACATAGAGGAATTTGCATCTTTGACTGTCTCCAGCAGATGTGAGTACCACTGACTCCTGAAGACTCAAGTTTTGGTGGCTACACAGTACTTTGTTGTTCTCTGCATTGCATTTAGTGCCTGTGGCTGGATAAAAATCCTGTATACATACAGAGTGGTACTTTTACTACTGTCTGGGTATTTTCTTTCACTAAAGTTTTCTGTAACTGCTATTAAGCATGTGAATATGCAGTACAACCCTCTTATGGATAATTTCAGCTCTTCCAAATTAATGCTAATTAAGAGGTCTTCCTGTTGGTTGCAGGGGAAACCAATGGAAAGTGCTGCCGTTTTCCCCATATAACGTTTCTGTGCTGATTAAACAAGTCAGAGTGAAAAGAGTAACAGATATAATTGAGATGCTGGTAGAGACATGGTGCACAAAGACAGCATCAGAGCTGAAATCACATGAAGACTGTTGGAACAAAAGGGTTAAAAGTCAAAGAATGGTGACGAGGATGATAGAGTCGCTCAAGTGACCTTGCAGCTGGGAATGCCAAGGTCTGGAGAATAACAGTGTGGGAAACTCCTTATATATAACACCTACTGATGTTTATCATCTGTCTGTTTTGAGAGGTAGAATTCCGGTGTAGAGATAATGTTTGGAGACACCTGGAGGCACTCTCACAGACATGCTTGAGGTCCCTGTCTTGGGAGAGGTCCAAGCTCAGAGATCATAAAAAGCGTATAGGACTTCACACCATACTGGTAAACTATGAAAGTGCAGGCCCTTGATAAATGGGTGCAAACAGCAGGGTCCCGGCCCGCTAGGACTGAAATAAGCCTGACAGTGCCGGTGTTCCCACTTGTGTGTCTCTCCCTGGGTGTTGCTTCGGGATCCTGTGGTGAGCAAGGTAAAGAAATATATTTACTCTTTGCATTTCAGCTGTGATTTCATAGGTGTTCTGGCTGCTTGCCTAAGTTGACTCACACAATCACCTAAGGAAGGAATCTTGATGACTTAGTGCCTTAGGAAAAGTGACTATCTATTACATATCTACACATTTAGTAAGTGCTGTGTTCAAAACCGTGGCCCACTTTGTATTCTCTTTTTCTGAACCTGGACTGAAAAAGTGCCATTTCCTAAAATTCTTCTTCCTAATTAAACAAGATTTCCTTACTCCAGAAAGGGCTGGGCTTTAAAGCAGAAGCAAATTGGCTGCCATATAGTGTCGCTGGCTTGCTTGCACCAAGTCCACTGCAGTCCCGTCATCTGCAACAAATGTCTTGCCACCAGAAACCACAGAACTAACAGTGACACTGCTTATTAGAGCCAGTTGCAAAAACATCTTCAAGCTCTTTTGCACTGCTTTCACAAATACAGCCTTCTTCTTTAATTGAACTACTTTCTGCAGTCAAGGATTGGCTTATCGGGTGGTTTCATCAACTGTCACTTTAGTGCCTTAGTGATCTAAATACAAAAATACAGATCTTTCAAATCTGCTTTAAAAACTAACAATAAAGTATGATTTTGTACTTCAAGCAGCAAACTGTGGTGTTTTTGAGGCCACTGTGGTACTTATGGCTGCTACTTGCTCATGCTCTGCCTGCCCATAGCAGAGGGGACAGCCTTGTAAAGTGTCCTTCAGCCAATGGTTGTTCTTTGCCAACCCCTTCCATCTAAACTACCCATCACAGTGGCTTTCTTTTGATGCCTTTTTCCCTGTGTCAGCAAGACACTATGAAATTGTCATTAAGAATGAGCTTAATGAGACTTTGATTTATTTAACATCTTTCTGTCATTAGGGCATCAGTAATCAGAGCATCCTGGAATTGAATACCACGCTATTTGAACAGGACTGTACCCCTCAGTAAAGTCTGTACTCCCCTCCCTCTTCTGCGGCAGGAACAGATGCACCTAATGAAAGAGATGAAGCAAGGTAGGGAGAGGAGGAGGAGAGAAAGGACAGAAGTGGTTCAGCTTATGCATTTTTCATTATTCATGAAAGGCTGCAAACCTGATAGATGAGCTGCAAATATAAAATTTATTTGTTCACTCACATGAGATGTTCCTCTGTTTTCAGTTACTTTGTCTTTCTTTCAAGACCACACTATGCATAATCAGTCTGTGGGATCAGGAGATTGGACCCCTAAATCTTTCAAAGGTTTATTTTATGTAGAATTATAAATTACACCTGCTCTAAAAGGTTAGTAGTTTATGCTGTCTTTGGCATAAATAAACCTTTAGCGAAGCCAAGAAACAATGGGTTATTTTTTTACAATCACTCTGAAAGCACAAAACTTAGTAATTTGCCAAGTGCAACATTGTTTGTAAATCAAAAAAATCCAAGTAAAGGGGGAAATCATTTTGGGCTAATATAATTTCAGGGGGAGTATAACTCAAGTTAATGCAGTTTAACACAAGTGTATCATGTATGTAACAGCAGTACACACTGGAAAGTATTTTCCTTGCTTGTCCTACAATAAAGTTTTATAGATCACAGAGAAATACACTTACTGGAGAGGACTCATCTCAGGAGCTGCAGACATAAGAGTGTATCATCCTAGTACATAGAATTTTGCAAAGAATTTTAAAGACAATAGTATTCCTCATCCTTTCTGCAAGACACTTGCTTTGTGGCTCTGAGGTGTGTGTGTGAGATGTGAAGACATACTCAATATCAGAATGGTATGTCATACACACAGTGACCTGCAGCATTTAAATGACACATCATGAGCAATAGCACGGCTTTTGGGACATTACCAGTACATCTTGTTGCCAATAACTAATGACAATACCATGAACCAGAGACCTTTCCTATCTATGTACAATCTCAAGTGTACCTCAAAACCCTCTGTGAATCTGGCACATTGTGCTGTACCAAGGAGATCAGAAGAATCAAGACGAAGGGTATTTGACTTTGATGTGGATACTTCTATGCTGGGGTTTGGAATCCTTCCTTTTGTTTCTCTTATCTTAGAGAATTTTTTGTCCATAAGTTGGTAAGACGCCATAACGACTGGGTGCTTAGGAAAGACAAAAGAAAGGCTCTTCGGGTAAAGATGTAAGTAGCTACTCTCTTATTGGACATTCCCTCTCTGAGGGGCAGAGATCTCACAAGAGCTGAGCTGGGAAAAGGAAAGTGGAGCAGTGACTCACCCTCTTTTGCCCCTTGGCATTCGGAGGAAAGGGAGACTGTGGTTGTTTGTCACCGCAGTGGGGTTTCTGGCTCCTGCTTCTCCCGTGAGTAGAGCTCTGCCCATAACAGCAGACGTTCCGCTGGGACCTATTTATCACCCTACTCCACTGAACAAAGGACCCTCCACCATCTGCTCCGGTGCTCAGGGGAAGAAAAACCCAGGATCCCTGAGCCCCTTCCCCCCCTCTCTAGGGAGCCAGCCTCTGCCGGCCGTGGTTCAGGAGCCAGGCTGCCCTACCTGGCCCCACCAGGGGCACCTCTGCTACAGCTCTGGGGTTTTTGCCTAGAAGACACCCTGACTCCATCCCTCCCTGCTGGCCACGTCCGCCATTACTGCCGGGGAGAGATGGCCAAGACTTGCACTACAGCGCCTCCTGCAGCCAAGGAGGAGTCATCGCACCCGTCCTGCCCAATTGCTAACAGGGAGCAAGAAGAGACTTTACTGGGGGTTTTCTCTGTTCTGGTTTGTTGTGGTTACCATTGTTGTTGTTCGTCTGTCTTGAGATAAAAATATATATATATATAAGTAAAGAACTGCTATTCCTTTTGTCATATCATTGCCTGAAAGCCCCCTTAATTTCAAAATTATACTAATTTGGAGGGAAGGGGATTACATCTCCTATTCCAAGGGAGGTTCCTGCCTTCCTTAGCAGACACCTGTCTTCAAACCAGAACATTCTAAAACCAAGAGGGTCGACTAATAGTAATTTTACACAATTGACACCCAGTAAAAGAATATTTTTGGCTGATCATAGTTTCCTTAGGGTTAGAACTGTCACACATAATGGTCTCACTTGACTGTAGGTCCCTTTCAAAGAGGTGGTGACATGGTGTCCACAGGGAAACTGAAGTTCCATTGTCTAGGCTGGGCTTTTCCAGTAATATGTAGAGCAGGTATTACTGAAATGCAAATGTTGAGATGCAGTTAAGCAAGAAACTGGCCTGGAGGTTTATCACGAGTATCACTGTTAACCAAGTGTAATATGTTATTATGACCACCTCAAAATGGTGTGCTGGAGCCTGGAAGTTATTGCAAAAAGAAATCAAAAGCAAGTTTTGTCCTTGGAGAGATTCTTCGCCCTAGATCAAACCTGTTGAAGGAATGAACAGAAAACCAGAGAGTTTTCCTGTAACCTCCTTAGACTCATTGGACATTTCAAACGCAAAATCCCAGCTATCACAGTTGAGCCATCCAGCTTCTTCACAAAACACAGCTATCATTTGACTTGCCTTTGAAACCTACTGAGAGAGATCCTGAAAAACCAAGAAAAATCAACTCCCCTCTTCTTCAAGAGGCACAAACGCCCTATTTCTTCAACTGAGATTTATCAAATTAGAAATGGAGTGGAAACAGATATTGTTTGCATACAACATGACCAACATATGAAAAATAACTGAATTCCTACGAAAATATAAATGTTCCTAAATATTTGCAGCTTCCATGCCTCAGCAAACACAATGGAGCAGATTAGTGGGAACTTACTTTCCACATGAAATAAGTGGACAAGTGAAAAATTACTAAGAGGTAGAGCTCTTCAGCTGAGTGATGGTTAAACAGAGACAAGCTCCCTTCCTCAGTGGACAGATATTAGCTGGCAGTCAGAGTCAGAAACAAGAAGAGCAGCAGAGAGACATGCTGATCTGGGGTTCAGACCTTTTCGAACTCAGCCATAACTAGGGTTGAGAGCAAGAATTTAGATATTGCACCTGTTATGTTTATTCCTTTGGAAAAAGAAGTATTGAATTAAGATTAGATTATATAATACAATGTATAAATTATATGAACTTCATACAAAATTTCAAAAGCACCAGAAGAAACAGCTTTTTGGACCAAAGGTTTATTTTTAATGACACAGCACTGGAAAACATAAGTTACAGATGACTTTTTGATATGGGATACATTATCTATCTTATTTTAAAAGGTTCTGTGAAGGTATGCTGCATAAATACATATAGTGAAAATATATTGTGTTTATTTATTCTCAGAGATTAGTTCTGTTTCTTTTTGCAAATGTATTCAGCCAATTAAATAAAAAAGTATAGATTAGCATTATAACAACTTCCCCTCCAGGTTATCTCATTGTAACTACTGCAGCTGGAAGAGGAGACCGAGCCATGCCTTCTCAAAGGTTAGTGGCTTCGAACATGATGTTCATCATCTAAGAATGAAAATTTCACTTTACAAACACAGATTCAGTATCATGTTTTGGCAATGGAGCAGCTAGTTTTGCTTTGAACAAAACCATTTCCTGTAATGCCACACACTGAAAGAGCAATGCATGTACTGGATGATACTATAAAGCCAAAAAACTACAATGAAGTTGTGAAAATGCAAATATAGCCATATGCACTTATATATACACATATATAGGTTCTTGTGTATATATATTATGCATGTCCAAAAATAACACTGAAAAACGTTGCAGTACTTAACTATCTTTTAAACACATGAAACTTATAATAGTTTGACCTCATAACTACAGGATAATTAATTAACTCTTCTGCAGTGCAACTGAATACAATACACTTAGTGCAGAGAAGTTAAGGTTTTGGTATTGAGGAAGCTAATTTCAGATTTAAGGGGAAAGGATCAAACACAGGATCACCATAGCTCTGACGAAGCACAAACAAATCTGTCGCCACACACTCGTGAACAAATAAAGACATTTCATTTTTATCTGATTTTTTTTCCCATGTACTGCTTCAGAAATTACAGCTTAACTGTTTGCATTCGTGCTCATTTGATATGTTTCAACTAGCTTTGTCTGGCACCAGTCTGTAAACCATTAACAGCTTGAACTACAAAAAGATGGGCTCCTGTGTTTCAAAGAGGTTAAAAACCTACTGACTGAGCTTCATACTACATTTGTCTGCCTGGGAGAACTACTCCAGACGGCGTGTGAAATTCTCTGGGAAAAGTCCTTTATAACTATTTGCATCTCTGTACTGAAGCCACTCGGATTCCTTAATGCCAGTCAACCAGCCAGCCTCCTGCAAAGAAAAAGACAGAGTCTCTTAAATTTCATGTCTCCCCTCCTTCCTCACTATGAACTTCAGACCTGAAGATGTTTCAGCATAACATGGCTAAAAGATTTGGTGCTTTGGTTAAAAAGCAGCCTCTACTTTGGCACAGACCATTTTCTCTGTTCTGCCAGAGCACAGTTTTGTGAGACCAAGTGACTGCAAACACATGATATAGCCTTTAACCCATCTACCTTCTGGCTGAACTTAATATTGTAGATGGGGGAAAATAGTTCTGAATCTTATTTTTTTCCCCGAGATATTTTTTTCTCTTGTTCATGTATCAACAGTCAGAAGAAAGAACAGTTCTTGCAATCTCAGGAGTTACTATCCCTAGAAAATATGTAATTATTTTTCAAAAAACTCCTGGAAACCAAAACCAGAACTTGACAAGCAAAATATCAACAAATCACCAGCAGTCCAAGCAACCAAAAGAGAGATTTCTTATTGGAAAGTACTGGGTTCTCTTAAGTGTAATAAATTCTAACTGGAATAAAATCATTTTGGTATTTTTAAAAATGACCAATCTACTCTCATCTCACTAACTAAGAAACTCTGTATCTTCTTCCTTTAAAGAAAAGGAACTGGAGCAAAGCCATGACAAACAAAACTTCTAATGCTGTCATATTATTATTGCACAGAGAGTACATATGAAGATAGAATAGCTTGAACAGATTAACACATTTACCATTGAGCCACGATTGTGGGGTGGCTGCATGTGCTGGTGGGGGCTGTCTGCCCCCAAATATGCATCATTAAAGAAGATCCAGCTTATCCATGACATTATCTGGGTATGTTTAAGTGGGGACATGTTTTTGAAGTATGTGGAATATCTGAGAGAGAGAGGAATTGTAGCTCTCTAGTATAGGCAGCATAGACTGTAGAAAGGAATACACAGTTTTACTGGATAATAATTTCAATGCAAGACTAATGGAAAAAGCCACTGGGTGGGACTGGTTTGCTTCAAATGGAGGTTGATGTTACCAGGTGTATTGGAATTACAGCTTTAGACAATTTTGATAAGCCTCTATATAAATCAACAAACTACCTGGCAAAAGACTAAAATATTGAGCTTTATGGTGATATTAAACATGAAGGGCAAATATGGAACACATAATAAAATTATGAACAGAATGGCTTCAGAAACATGAATACATAAAGATTTATTTTCTCCATCACTGCATGCAATTTACTTCAATTAATGCTAATGGAAATTTCAATGTACACTAGAAGAATAATTATACTTGATGGACTCACCCAGTATTACCATGTATTTAACACCTAATATCCTAGTAAAAACAGACTAAAGTCAGAGAACATATTTTGCTATCCTTAGAGTAATGTCCTATTCCGCAAACACTGACAATGAAATCAGTTGAACTGTCCATGAAGTAAAACAGCATAATTTAAGTAGGGATAATAGATTTCATCCCTATAAAAAGAGCTATGTGCCTTCTGTAGCACAAATATTGTGTTCTGAAATAAGTAAAAAAAAATCCACTCACGAAAGCCAAGTATTTGTATCCTGAATCAGAAGAAAGCTCAGCTGAGAGGATTGATAATTACCTACCTTTGAACAGCATCAATCAGCAAAACAATTTCAAACACAGGTCTCAGGACCCATATGTGCTTAGGGCATTAGTATTTAGGGCTATATAAAGAGATATTCTTCATTCAGAGCAGTGCTTTTAGTACCTGATTAGGCAGGATCCAGCCCCCCACTCTCAACCACCACATCAATTGGGAGACTTCTTACCAACACTGCAGGCACTAACAGATGCCCATGGGGTGGCTGGTGCTAACAGTGTACAGTAAAGCAGTGGCCAAAATCAACACACTTCACTGTAATTCATATGGAATACATATGGAATACATAATACATGGAATACAGTTGTTTAAAAATTCACCTCAAATGAAATGTTAGAACAAAATTAGATGCCTTAAATGAAATTAAACTGTTGTTTAATTCAGGTTCAGGCTTCCAAGGGGCAGTTATCAGAGGCACAGTGCAGCATCTCTATACCTCTAGGCTACAGGACACCACAATTTCTGTGCATTATCAGTGCTCTCTGTGGGTGAATTTGCATTATTTCTACAAATCCACACACACAAACTCTGAACATTTAGGGAGTATGTATCAATTCTACTGCCATGTTAAGACAAGATGATATAGAACAATGTAACACAGAGTTTGTAGGTCATCCTCTGCATGAAGTCTGTGTACCTGTGTGTCAGTATAAAATCCACTACAATGTAGCACAAAAAAACCTCTTAAAAATATGCTGAGGTCAGACCCTGCTAATAACTGTGACTTCAGGTGTAGTCAACTGTGCCATTTAGTCTCAAATGAAACTAAGTACAAAGGCATAAGTAAAATCTTTGTGTTTTCTTACAGTAACAACATTTTGAATGCACATTCCCATTAACTATAATCTGTGAGAAAAAAAGTTGAGACAAAGAAAAATGTCAACAAAAGCAAGAACCACATGTTTTTACCTGATCAGCTGTGGTCTCAGAAGGAATCACTAGTACAATATCTCCTCGTTTTAAATTAAGCTCATCACTGTTAGCTGCCTCGAAATCATGTAGAACTTCAACCTAAAGAAAACAACACCACACATATAGATGTGATCTAAATGAAGCATTTTCTCAACAAAATTATCTGTTAAATCTTGACTGAAAAAGAAAAATTGCCTTTATGCAAACATACGGCTATAGACAGGTATATTCAAGTTATCATAGAATCATGGAATGCTAACAGGTTGTAATGGACCTTAAAGATGATCTAGTCCCAATCTCCCCTGCCATGGGCAGGGACACTTTCCCCTACACCAGGTTGTTCGAGGCCTTATCCAACCTGGCTTTGAACACTGCCAGGGCTGGGGCATCCACAACCTCCCTGGGCAACCTGTTCCAGTGTCTCACCACCCTCACAGTAAAAATTTCTTCCTAATATCTAACCCAAATCTCCCCTCTTTCAATTTGTACTCATTACTCCTTGTCCTATCTTTAGAGTTCCTGATGGAGAGTCCGTTTCCAGCTTCCCTTCAAATACTGGAAGGTTGCTATGAAGTTTCCATGGAACCTTCTCTTCTCCAGGGTGAACGGCCCCAGCTTTCTCAGCCTCTCTTCATATGGGCAGTGCTCCAGTTCTCGTATCAACCTTGTGACCCTCCTCTGGATTTGCTCCAACAATTCCATGTCCTTCTTATGTGTCCTGGCACCAGAACTGTATGCAACACTCCAGGAGGGATCTCACAAGAACAGAATACCTCCTTCAATCTGCTTTAAATTGATAATAAAGGCATTGATTCATATAGTTTTTTATGCATTTCCTTAGAAGCAGGAAGAACTTAAGTAAGTCTTCCTGAGACTACCAAAGGAAACTTAAGATCCTTTCCCAAGGTTACATGATCTCAAGGACAGAAGATACTGCAACATCCTGCAAGTCCTGCCTCTTGAACAAGGCCTGCCACCATCATTCCTCCCATGTAAGGAACTTCCTTCCATTTCCCATTATCATTACAAGATCTGAGAGAGGAGTTGCAGGATTTTACAAATAAAATTGAGAAACACTCTCAGGAACCTTAGATTCTCTCATTCTCTTGTTGTGACCGCTGTTGTATTACTCTTCTTGTGAACATCCATAAAAATCTGAGTAAGTGATATAGTACCCATTGCAACAGGTGATCAAAGAGGTGAGTAATCAGAACCCTACTTAATGCTTGCCCTGGAAGGAGATCCCACTTACCAGCAGATGGGTATGCCAAAAATATCTGCCTTTCAAAAGGGTGATTATTAAAACATTGGCAAAATCAGCATGCCATTGTGAGAAGACCATTTTAAGTAAATGGTTTTATCTCCTTAAAAGACAGCTAGTCTAATTTTCTCAAAGCAGATAGTTCCATGGTAACTCTGCAATTATGAAAGTGGCACTGAGAACCAGATGGCAAGCATATATTCTGCTTCTTCTTCTCTATGTCTGACCCAAGAGAGTGTGATGAAAAACAAAACATGAACTATGTCAGCATGTCTCATATGATACTGTTTACCCTTACCCTACTGTTATCCACAGAGCTTGCAGAAAATACTGAGCAATGAGAATAGACCAAAAAGAATGGCATACTTAGAGAGTACTATGGGACTAATCAGTCTGAACTATGCACATTATAATAGAAAGCATGTAAAGTTCATCCATCCTCAAGGAGCTTTTCTGCTGCTCAGCGATTCTAAGTGAAAATTATTATCAAAGAACCTTGTGAACCAGGAAACCCTGGGGGTTTTACCAGCCAAGGAAAGAATTTCTCTTATGTCTCATTAAACTTTTCTGTTTGATTACTCTAACAGTTTATATTATTACTAAAGTTACTGAATGACATTTTGGCTTCATTACCATGAATTGTAGGCATGGGTTTCAATGGAATCCGTACTTTCACTATAGATTTGCAGGCCAGAAAAATGCCATTTTTTAAATGATCATAGAAACATAGAATGGTTTGGGTTTGGAAGGGGCCTTAGAGATCAAATTTATTGTTAGCATATCAGATATATCATTAGCAAATATCAACAATATTCCTGATTAACTATGTGGCAGTGCAGTTTTATTCAATATATTAATTTTCAGGAGTCATTTGGTGAGATTCAAGTGTTCCCGTACTTCAGTGAATCTTACAGCTACATAAGGATATGCACAGCAACAAGCATGCAGAAAATCTATCTTCTCAGACTTCATTTATGAAGCAACAACACAATATTACAGTTGTAGTTGCATGTATTTGTGTGTGCATGTGGCTGCTAAACTAAGAATCCTTTGGCCTCAAGAAATCATGACACTACCTGTGCAGACAAGACACATCCACAGAAACCAGGGATATCTAAAAGAAGAATGGAGAAGCAGACCTTATAGAGAAAACCAGGTGGCATTGCTGAAGCTGCATCTTCTGCTGGAACAGGCTGATCCTGAGAAAGTACAGCCTGGACTTCTTCAGCAGGTTTCTGATAATTTCCAACTTGGGACGCTTCACTGACAGAAGTGTCAGTGACGTGAGCACCAATCTCCGCTGTGACATCTTTGGACTCATTCATGATGACTTCGTGTTCGTCTCCCTCCCCCTCGTTGTTTGATGCTGGCTCTATTACTACTGAAGGGATGCTGCTGACCTTTTCCTGGGAAAAAAAAACAAAAACAAAAAACAAATCAACAACCCCTCCAAAAAAGAAATGCAAAACTATTTAGTACTTTATTTCAAGCAGGAAAACACTATTGTTTGTTTATTGCATAGGGCATATGTGGGGATGAGAATTTCATTTTTCTCCACCATGAATTCTTAAAACAGAAAACAGTACTTGTGCAAGAATGTCAAGGAATAATCCCTTCCTGTTATCACTTCTCCCCTTAGTCCTCCTAAACCTACTTTACACGTTATTGCACTAAATAATAAAAATTCCCTGTAGGTAGCCTGGGTTTAATTTTCAGTGTTACTGGAAATTAACAGACATTTTTCCTTCACTCTGCTCTTTAGCTTCAGCAGGTTTGAATGAAACCATTAGTTCCAGTAGTCACTGTATTGTTTTTATTTGGAAATTCAAGTCAGCAGGATAATAGTGATAGAACGTGATGAAAGAAGGAAATATGACCTATTTCTTTGACTGAAAGGATTTCTCCTGATTTACAGCAATGTAACTGGGAGCAGAGAAAGTAAAAAATCTAACTAAGTAGCCTCTGACCACTAATGAATCCCAGTAAAAAAAGCATTTAACAAAACTTGTTGGATCACCCAACCTGAAAAAAACATGTTCACTGATCCTCTGCCAGACCATTCTGGAGCACAGAAGAAACAGAACATGCAATGACAACAGTGGGAACTGGCTGCCCAGCTACAGGGTCTGCTCTAGTAGGTGTTTGCCAGCTCCTCAGAGGTTATAGAGAAAAAAGCCAGATACAGATACGTGGCTGGACCACTGTTACTTACATGAAATAAAGTAATGCTATTGATAGGACATGGTGCCAGAATATAAGAAAAAAACAATCCTTTCTCTGCCTATTTCTCCAGAAAGCCCTGTTATGTGATAAATGTCATCTCCACAGAGAGACAACAGTTGGGGCAAGCTCAAACAACATACTGTCCATGCTGCTCCCAGGGACACCATAGGAGCCATCATCAAGTCCCATCTCCACAACCCTAGGGTAGTACAGAGACACAATGGCAGGCACAACCCAAAGTAAGGACTTAGAAGAAAGGATACCCTGTGTGAGACCTTCCTAGGGCTATCCCAAAAGAACATCAACCTTGCTACTGGTTGAACCTGTACTGGTTGAATCTAGGGGCACAGACCTGCAGTAGCCTTGCCTCTCTCAGACTGCTGAATCTGTCCTGATTCCCCCAACACATTCTCCCATGCACTGACATGACTTACCTGAGACATATCAGCCTCTTTTTCTTCTCCCTGAGGTTTGTCAACTTCAGCAACATCCTCCTGCTCAGTGGTGGCAGCTCCTGCCACAGCCACACTGTCTTCTGATGCCGCAGCCCTCTCACCAACAGATACCATCTAAAACCAACAGAAGGGAGGAACCTTTCAGACGACTTACAGGTACTTGCTGGAGAGGACATGGACCAGGCTCTGCTCTGTGACTGTCCTGTGTGATGCTGACCTATGGTCTTGAGTTCACTGATGTTCCTCCTGATTTGTGGAGAAGAGCAGTACTGGGGACAAGCTTGTTCAGAGAAACTGATTAACAGGTGGGAGACAGACATTTATGAAACCTCACAAGACAACATTTAGCAGAGTCCTCAGGTGTTATGAGTGGAGTAACTGTTTGCCAAAGCTGTTTTTCTTCTCTTGTCTTCCAGATGTATTGTGCAAGAAATTTACCACTGGTTTCTGCTGAGGAGGAGGAGCTTGCAAACTGTCCAGGGGTCCACGGGACCCTGCTAATGGAATTTGTTCTTGGGAAGAGGCTCCAAGCCTTCTCTAGCTAGTCACCTACCTCTAGACCTTGCCCCGGCTTCAAAAATCTCGTAATCTTAATTACACATTCCTTTCTAACAGAGAGACTTAAAAATCAGGCCATGTCAGGAGAAGTAAATATATTCTACATCTGGATAAATATCAGAAAAAATATAACCAGAAAGATCTATAGTTATGTCAGTATAAAAAGGTACATAAAAGCCTATTCAGTCTCACTATGACTGAACCATTTCTGATCAGTTTGTGTTGAGAAGTTAATGCATGCTTTATTCCAATTCTTGAAATGTGGATAGAAAAATACCTGCCTACTACTACATCAATGTTTAATCCTTCAACCAGCAAAAACTGCTATTTGTTGTTGTGGGTGACCCAAAAGGTTATTGTATTCCCTATCTGTTCCCAAAATTGTTACTGTCTCTTTAAGATCCTACAGCCAGGAAAAACTGGGCCGGGATGCTGTCTGGGGCACTATTAAAAGTCTGCTCGAGCAGGCAGCTCGCCCCCTTTTGCTGCGTGGTTTTTGCTTGGCTGGCTGCTTGGTCTTTGCTTAAGCAGAGGCTTCTCCCTTTTTGGGTACGGTTTTCGTATTTTTGTCTTCTTCCTTGTCTTGGAGAGACTGCAGTGAGAGGCTTTGAGCTGCCTTGGGACAGATTCCGCAGGTGCCTGTCCGCAGCCGAGGTATCGCGCCGACAGCGGCGGAGCAGCCCGGCTCTGGCCCGTGTCATTGTCAGCCATGAGTGGCCCCAGCCCAGCTGCTCTGCCTGGCCCTGCCTGCCCTGCTGTCTCCTGCTCCGAGGGCACTGACCCCAGATGGGCCGTCGGGTCTTCGTCTGCCGCTGGAATTGCTCCATGAGCTCCTGCCTTCCCGGAAGGGATCTGACGCCGTCTTGTCCCTTTGTGTTTCCCACACAGTCACCCCCGTTGGGCACTATCTCGGGAAAGGGTGTTTGCTGGCATTTTGGGTCTCTCTTTGTTCTCCAGCAGCTATTTACTGATAGCTTTTGCCTGTTGCTGTTTCATTTGTTAGTAAACTGTTATTTTTGTCACTTACATCTACTCATATTCGTTCCTTAGTGGCAGAAAGGGATTGGTTGAACCTATAAAGGGAGGCAACTCATTCCAGAGTGTTCTCCTTTTAAATTGTCTTAAAACAAGACACTTGTAATTTATGCATCACTCTAACATTTGTATTGGTATATACTGCTTATGGTAGCATATTGGGTATATACTTACAATGGATTAATCTTAAGGTTTGGACTGTTGAAGGAAAATGACAAAACTCATTGTTTTAATCTAATTAACTTCAAGATGGAATTTTTACCTTACAGCAGATAGCCCCAGGATAAAGAAAAAACACCGAAGGAAAACTCTTTTTGAGGTACCAATGTCAAGCCACAGTTAGTAGAAATCTCTCTGATCTCCATTGAACAGCTTGATGCTCTTTGTTTCCTCAGTTTGATCTTTCCCCCATGGATTAGGCTAACTCCACTACCTGAACTCAGCAACTGTTCAAGGGCACTCTTCAGGCATTGTTTTTTAGCAACATTAAATATTCATCACTACTACTATTTGCTGCTATTAATTGATGTGATAAAGAAATCCTCCTGGAATCCTTGAAAGCATAAAATATTATATTGATTTGTAGAAATCCCTGGGGAACCTGATTTAAATTGAAACTGCTGCTGCCGAAGGATGCTCTATTGTAAAAGGAAATAACATCAACAGACAAGGTCAAATGTTGACATTTTCTCCTATAAGACATGCAAGACTGCCACTCATAGTATTACCAATTCTAGCGGTCTTGACCCAAGAAGATATACAAATAAATGATGATTGTAAAAGTCCTGGAAGAGGCTAGTAGAAAAGAGTGGGAATAGAGTACACATCAGATTGATTTTACACCATGCATTTCTAAGAGCATGCTGCAGAAATTGATCTTGCTGTCTATTCTGCTTAGGACCAACAACTTCATTTCTATTTATTGGATTTGTATAGCCAATTTTATTTGTCTAAGGAGGAGAATACTAATTTACATAGATCAGCTCACAAATGCCCCACAGTGAAAGCGTGACACAGCCTGCAGTCATGAGTCACTAAATGTATACCACAGCTCACAATCACACCATCATTTGCTCTTGTCACTTAGAGTACAAAACCAATAAAAGCTAGATGATATAAAGAAGCTTTTCGAAAAAGGCAAGTGAAGTAGCACAGAATGAACTTCACTGTCAGCCTCAAATATTTGATTGGTACTGAAGAGAAAAAAAAAAAGCAGGAGGTGGAATTCATACCCAACAATGTTGAACCACGTTCTTGCAGATACAGCTACTTGTATTACCTTACTTCATATTGAAAACCAGTCCTACAAATCTCTCTTACATAAGTAATTAATAACATTAGGCAGTCTAATAGTATACCAAATTAGCTATCTCTAACAGTATTGTTGAAATCTGGACAGCACACAGGGGAGAAAGAAAGGATCATCCAATATAATGAGGGGTGTGATAGAACCACTTGACTGTTTTAATTGCAGATGTAAATTCTTCTTTAGCCAGGATGCAGATGATCCACACAGTTGCACTTTCATTAACATTGCTGTCAGCTCAACACAATGCCAGAGATTCAGCAGTAGCGGTAATTGGCCTAGGAAGAGGAGAATGGGTACCAAGCCTGCTACTGGGGTTTACCAGAAGAGCTCCCTGAGCGATATTGGTCTTCCAGAGCTGAAGTTCTTGCCCCATGGCTGGATTTAGAACAGGAATGGGTAATTTTTATGATAGTTGGTTATAATCACAGCTAATGTCAAGAGAGGCCAATCAACATGCTTTAGGGAATGCATCAATAGCAATGTCTTGGAGTAGTACTAGAGAATTTGTTATGCAACTTACAAGAGTATCAAAGGGACCCTTCATCAACAGTCAAATATCGGTTTAGCAAATAACTTGACCTCTTATGGCAGCTCTTCTGCATACAGTAATACTGCTTAAAACAGCTATTTTAAACAGAACATGGGCAAATTCACTCTCAGATAAGAGAGTGAACAAGTAGTATTAGAATAAAGGGGCAAGATTTCAAAGACTTAGCCTTGGTGCTAGCACAATGAGGCATTTCTTGCATATTTCTTTTTGAACCAGACTTGTTGGGAGTGACAAGGCAAGGAACAACACAACACTCTTGCATTGTGTCCACACCAAGCTGGGCTTGATCTACCATTGCCACTCTGCAGTTTCTTCCTGTGCCATTCCACTGGCTTCCATGTGGTTGTGGCAGCGCTGGTGAGGAATACAGCACCAGTGAGTTCCAAATTCACTTCCACGTCACACTTGGTATGCCTTACAGCCAGAGATTCATCCTTGGCTCTAGCAGACCTAATGCTGTTTTATAGCAGGACCTAAGAAACCTAAGCCTGGACAGCTGAACTTAGCATGTTCTGAAACCAGTTCATTACCTTTTTGTATATATCATGGCACCAAAATGAATAACAACAAAAAAGCAGATTTCCAGCACCTTGAGATACAAATCTGGAGTGATTAATAACTAGGAGTTATTTCCCAGTCCCTACTTCTGTCCCTGTGTTTAATATGCAGCCAGTCGTCTTGTGCTGTCCTCTGTCCATGCTTGAACACAATATAGTTTCACTTTAGTATACATGGATTCAAAGTACTTTTATCACCCCTAAAGAAATATAAGCAATATGCAATCATTCGAGTCTACATATGCACAGCTTAAAGTATGTCACTGAGCTTTTCATTTGCTTTGTAATTTGATTTTAACTGTATCTAATTTGATGCCAGATTGTGTTTTAGCAAATGAACTCATTATATGATTATTTTCAAGTATCCGTTTTAGCTCAGGGCATATTTTGCTAGGAAAAATAAATGATTAATCATAGGGGTTTTTAAAAAGAAGTTTACAGAAAGGCTAGGCAAACAAATACAGGAAAATTGTAAAAGCTACTGGGAAACTATGCAGCATATTTCCAAATGTCAATAGAAATAGCATTATACCTCCTTTAGCCATGGAGTTGCTTTGTTTGCTGCCCTGAAATATCTATCACTCTATACTGCTGCAACAGGCAGTTTCTAAGATAAATCCTGCATTGAATTGTGAGAGGTGATCTGTTAGAACATATGTCATGGATGCAGATATATCTGTGCAGTGTTAAACTTAGATACCACAGCTAGGTCATTGCATTGTATTGGCTTGCCTATTGATCACATGCAAATGACAATTTTTTTGCAATGGTTCTCTTTAAGATATTAAAGCACGACCAGACTCTCTAGTCTATTCATATGTACCTCGCTTTCCTTCTCAGCATCTCCAGTTGTCTCCTTATCCCCTGCCTCGACACTCTCCTGCATAAAAAGGAAATATGGTCATCACCTTACTCATGCTGGGGCAAGGGCTGCAGAGAAATCGGTATTAATCAAGCTAATGGAAGCATGCCATGTATGGGATGCAATGAAATGAATGGCTAAATGAACTAGTATATGCTTGCAAGCAGAAAGATACTGCCACATATAATCTGAAATAGAAGTACTTATATGCTAAACAAAAAACCTTTACATATGTCATCATCATCACACTGGAAGTGTTAAGGACAATTTTACTTACTTTTACTACCCGTATTCTTGTAACAGCATCAGCTTTGAAGAATTGTTTAGTAAGCAACCTTGCAGTTTCCACCAAGCTCAAATTTCTCCCACCTGTGACTCCGACTGTTTCCATTATCACCTGCTGCTGCTCCTGTAATTCACTAGGGCCTCAGCGTAAACTTCATCAAATACTTCTTCCACTCATGTTGGACTGCAACTCATTTAAACGGGCTGTTCAAAAGAGGTGGGTCACAAAGTTTTTTGGTTTTTTTTCAGAACCACCTTACTTTAGGTCCATATTGAGTGGTACATGCAGTAGGTGCCTGACATTAAAAAAAATTAGACATCAGTCCTTTTCCAGATCTGACACCCATTTAGATGTTCAAACAACTGAATGCCCTGAATGAGAACAAGCTCCTCCCAAGTAGTACTTGTTACTTGTTACCAGCACTAGGTCCTTTTCTACAGAAGGTCAACAGTCAAATTCACTAAAATTCAGGCTTGGTTTGGAACAGTTGGAAGTGCTTTTTTAGCTGTTCAGGTTTGACTCTCTGCAAACATGGCTATTTCTAAAGATGCTCTGCTAAGCAAAAACAAGTCAAAGCCCCGTTATGGAAATCAATTTTGCTAATAAATTTTGACACAGCTAGGTCAGATTTTTCTAAAGAGCTGTAAGGCTGAAGAGAAGTTATGCAACATACTTGGGGGCACGGTATATTGGAGTGTCTGCTTTGGCAATCAGAAACAAGGAAACCTCACATACTCAGGCTTCAGCTGTGGCAGGATGGTTTTCCCCCATCTCCCCCGAGGCAACAGGTGCAAATGGGAGAGATAATCTGAGGGGCAAAAGCCCAGCAGGATCATCCCACCTGATGCCAAAAAGTCTGCCCAGAATCAGCATCTCAGTCTGGAGAGCAGATGTGGGTAGAGATATTGGTGACAAAAGGCCTGTTTTTATTCTGTAAAAGTACTATAAACTGTCAAGGAGTCAGAAACTCTCTTGCACACCCTCTGGGAGTGTGTTAGAGGATTTCTCCCTGAGGTTGGACGCATCTTTGTGGTTACTCTTCCGGAAGTTGAGTGAAAAAGGATTCGTGTGTGTGCTCCTTCAACAATTGGATGGTAAGATACATTGAATCCTAAGATATACTGTTTTTTCGCTAGCTGTATTAAAAGAATGGTACCTTATCGTGCACTGTATATTTAACTATTAATAGTTTTCTTTCCCCTGTGTAGTAGTATCTGTTTTATGTCTTGTCTATTCAATTTTTGTCTATTGAATAAATTATTTATTCTATAATACACCGAATCAGCCATTATTAAAGAACTTGCAAATGGAATTGGGTTTTTGGGGTGCAGGCCGCCTCAGAAGTTACTGTCTATTGCTATAGGCCTAAGCAGAGGTAGAAACTTATTTAAACCCCATAACATCCATTCATAACACCAGCTACCTGCCTTCACACATACAGCTGTCATGTCAAATTCCTTAAAGTTTCAGCTGAAATGGTTGCATGTTTCTTTTTTAATAAAAGGATTGCTGCATTACATGCAAACTTCATATCACTGTCAGAGACTGAAAATAATTCATGCCTCAAACATTGATACTACAAAAGGCAACAACCAGAGATGCCTCCCTGAAGACTGGGACTTTGGACTGAAAGTCAAGCTGCTGATTAGATAAAGGGAAAGCCCTTTTGTTCAATCACCTGAAACAAACAAGGCTGGGGGAAAAGGTATGCATCTCCAAAAAGCCAAAGCCACCAGCTGCGCTGAGAGAATCATGCCCGGCTGAGTTTGGGGTGGGGGGGAACACAGCTCACAGAAGCCAGGCTTACAAACTTCCCCCCCCAACCGAGTGCGGTGGGGGAGAGGAGATTTTTGGGTGTGTGGCATAACCTCTGGCCAGAGGTACTGAACATCCATCCTCAACTATACAAACTGGCCCAGCTGTGTGAAACCCAACCCCACAGGCCAAATCCACGGGACTTTCACGTGAGAGGCAGCTGAGACCATCAAAGACCCCCCAAGGTGCCCCCCCGGACGCCTTGCACTACAGGACCACATGTGATGCAACAGATCCAAAGTCTGTTGCAAGAGACAATGGCAAACTCCAGGGACATGCCTAGACATCACCCCCTGGCTTGAGGGTATATTAACCCCGGGCACTCTGTGCTTTCTGGGGGACCTTCACCATCAAGAAGACCGGCAGGAGAGAATCATCGGGATGCCAGTGGGACCTACGGAGCGGTGATACTCTTTTATTCTGCCTCTGTCACTTCTCTGTCCCCTCAGCCTTTTTCCTTTTCCTCCCTTTCTCTTCTCTTTCTCTCTCTCTCTCTCTCTCTTAATTACTATCAAATAAAACCCATACTATTGACTGGCATATGGTCTCGTTTGCACCTTAATTTGGGCAGAGGTATTTCTAAGAATCTAATAATCGGATCATGACAATCACTCATTTTTTTTCTACTCTAATCTAGTATTGCCTGCAGTCACTCAAGTCCCAAACATGCCCAGATGCCAGGACAAGGCAGTTGCTGACAGTAGTGTTGCCATAGAAACCTCTTACAGCCTTATCCCTGTAAAAATTTCAGTGTTATATAACCTTTTAAAAAATGATTAATTCCTTTTTATTTTTTTAAGTTGCCAAGCCTCTGCTATGTGGTCTTCAATTTTATACTAAGTTTGAGGAGACTGTAGAGGATCTTAAATAGAAAAAAAACAAACATCAACAGCAAAATATAAATATTTCACACTCTAGTGATGCATGCATGCACACAGCCACCCAGAGAAATCTTTTTTTTTTTTTGTAGGGCAGAAATATACTGTTGCCCATTAAAGCTTTATGTCCAACATAGCATAGTCAGTACACAGATGACTTCCCTACTTGTACTATTAAAAGTGCTGAATTTCTCCCAGCAGTTTTATTTACAATTTGCCTTCAGAAATTAGTAAAATCTTGCACTTCAAAGTCAGGAATATGTCAGCCTTTTCCATGTTCTTAATAATTCCCTGGCAACATTCTCTGATAAGAATCCCATCAGCCCAGCTTCAGGTATCTTTGCAGAAGGATCTAATATACACACATGCATATTTTTAAATAAGAACTGTTTTCCAGGTTAACTGAAAGCAGAATTTTGGTTGGAAAAGTGAAAGTAAGGAGAGCTTCTCTTGCTTTCCAAAGCTTGGGCTTTCCCGAAGCTAATTTGAGTATTGTGTACTAGTCAATTTAGTAATATTTTGCTTTTCTGAGTAGCTGGAAGTCGGGATTTTGTGGATAGTGGAGTTCGAGAAGAGAGGCATGATAGCATAAACTGCATCATTTTTAGAGCATGAAACCCTAGTAAAAAGGATGACTGGAATAACTTTAGTAAACTAACACCCTGGTTCCAGAGAGAAAAATCTGCTTCTGCAGACTTCAACAGAAAGACAATATTCTACCATCAGTTCTCTCCTGTATATGAGAGTCATATATTTTTAATGCTCCAATATATTTTTATGCTCCAATTTTGCACCCACACTTAGCTTCACACTCAGAATCCCGACACAGTTGACCACTCTTCTGTATCTAACCATTGTATTGCTCTCACAAACTACATGCTCCACCGTTTAGGCACTGTGAATTGTACCTACAGTGGGATTGAACCCTAATTAGATACTCTTAAAGTTGCAGGCTGTTCCCTGGCCTCTGCTGTACTTGCTCAGTGTCTGCCAAGAGCTTATCAGGAGGTAGTTTCACATATGCTTATATAATGCTCTGAAAACCACAGTATTTAGCTGAGTGTCTGACTGATTTAATGGGAGAACATCAGAGTACGGGCAGGCATCAGACTGAAAGCACTGAGAAGCTCTTTCCAAACTAATAAGTGCAGTGGAAGTAGAAAAGCTTATCTCCAAGTGCTATGTATCACATGTAGGAAAAGAAGAAAGTTTATGAAATGTTGTTATTTCCCATTCACTTTATTATTATGTCCTCATGCCATCTTTGCCTGAATGTGAAAAATCGATGTGGTAAGAGAGGTAGTATTATTTGAAAAAGAAATAAGCCAGTGGTTAATACATTATATCCTTTAGACTATCCTTTGGATTTACAACTGCCTTTGGGGATGCTATAGAAACATGAAAATAACTCTTTCTGTATGGAGAATTCCATGCACAAATGTTTTACCATGGTTAACTTTTCTTCTGTTAGCACACATGGTCATCTTGTCCCTTTAATTAACAGACATTTTATCCCTTCCCCAAAAAGGATCAACTGTTGACAGCTACTAATAAAAACTTCATTTGTTCTATGGCATTGGAGATCTGAAGGGCCAAGACAAAATTATATAATGAGATCCCAGGCAGCAACTGTGATGAGCTCTTCTAATGAAGTTTTGGCAATCTTGATCAGGCAGACTATGAAACAGCAAGTAACTGAATCCAAAATGCCCTGACAGGCAAGTGGTACCCTATCCCCTGGACTATTCTCTTCATAATTTAAATAAGCACCCTATCAGAAAATTTACCGTAAAGTTTCTATAATGAGGAATCCATGCCATAAGTTCTCTGGATTAACAGAATGTGACAGGAAACTTACCACAGAAAAACTGAACGAAGGACTGGCTGTCACTCAAAACTGTAGCAACTAAAATTCATAAAAGATTCCCAATGAAGTAGTAGCTATTAATATTTTACAACTCTACTTTTAAAGGAAACTATCACTCATAAAGCAAATGAATGTAGAACTGCTGCTGGAAAAAGACGTTTTCATTGTTTGCAATTCAGTGTACTTCCCTTAGCTTTGAACATATTTGTCATTAATCCTAATCTTCAAAAATCTTCTTTGCAAGTCTTGGAAAACCCTTCCTGAAATAACAACCTTTCAGAACCAAATGCAGTCACTCCATTTCAGGCATTTTTAAAATCAAGACTTTATAGCTTTTTCCCCAAATTAGTAAGGACAACATAATTTTGAATCAGCAACAAAACACCAAGAACAAACCTAATTAAAACTGTTTAACTTCTATTTAATGCCTACGTTCTTCCTCTTGGATTGCTCTTAAATTGTTTGTCTTTTGCATTGTTTCTCTCTGCCTCTCTCCCAATAGCTCTGCACTCCTGTGACTCAGCCAGAGCAGCTGACAAGAGACCATGGACCCAGAACTCCTCAGCAGCAAAATGGATCAACTGAAAAGGTCATGCCAGCCAACAAGCAAGTGCATGGTGCTGCAGCCAGAGGCTGTTTAATTAGTGCTTAAGATGTGCAGCAGGCTTCAGAGCATTGCTTTGTCTTAGTGCAAGACAAAAAGGTTTCCTTCTGGAAAAATGGGGAACTTCTTTTACATTTTGTTTTTCTTCAAAATAAACCCACCTTTTGTGCTTCATTAATATCTGTTCTTCCACATTATTTCCTGCCTTGCACTCATAGGAAGAGAAGACCACCAGATAAATGACTGATTTCCCATCCCTTCTCTCTCCATCTTCCCTCCCACTTTATTCCAAACCATCACATTTACATTAGGCATTTTTCTCAAGTTTGACAAAACAATGTGCCTCAGATAGGTAATTTCATTTCTTGCCTTCCTACAGAGTTGACAATATGAACTGAAAACACACAGAAGGGGAGAACCTGGTCTACACAGACCATGAAGCTTTCTTCATCCAGTTATATTAGTAGAAGGGGATGATCCTGAAATAATTTGCTCCAGTGTGTACCATGGAACCAAGCAAAAGTGAATTAAAATATGAAATAAATACTCAAAGTTCATGCAAGTATAATCAGAACTAAGCCTAAATGTAGTTCTGAGGAATACACTGTGACTGCTTCCCTCCATAGGTCCAATGCTGCTAGGCATCCACAGAGAATGGGCAGGGTTGGACAGAGGCAGGTATTATCTGCCCTTTCCCCCAGAGTCCTGCAGAACAGCCCACCTAGCACTGCCCACCTTTCCTCATACAATAAATTATTTTTCCTCTGTTAGGAAGAGCTCAGTAGCTTCATATGTGATAATTGAGTATCTATCCATGCTCTCTGCTGACACATTTTTAGGTGCATCTACAGAAACTTTCACTTTCTTCAGCTACTTTGCATCTACATTAGCTTAATGTTGATATCCATATGGCAGTGTATTAAGAGCTGACTGAAAACCACCTAATTTTATGGTCACTTGGGTATCATCATCCCTACTTAGCAACTGAAGACACACAGGGTCTCCCCCAAGGCCAAGTGCAGCTCAGCAAGCTTAAACCTTCGCTTCTAAGAACACTTTTGGCACCAAACTATGCTCGACAGGCAAAGAGCACAGGTATATATCTTCCACCAGCTTCTGTGGCAGAGGAACTGACCCACAAAATAACCCCTTTTTTCCATCCAGTTTTTCAGTAGTAATCTTCATATTCTACCAGCAACTCATTAGAGCCTTTGAACATGTTATTGTCTTGAGGAAAGCATGAAAGCTGTCAGACTACAAAAACAGATGCAGTTTTCCTCCAGGGTTTCTTAGCCCATGGGTATCATCCACCACCAAGACCTTCTGACAACAGTATGTAGGCGAGGAACCTTAGATAAAAAGAATATGCATTGAGATACCTATATAAATAGGGATGCTAGTCAGCAGGAAAACCCCATGACTACCATCTCAGACCACCTCTTAATTTGTAGTGATATAGGGTGCCCTGCTTTGTTTTTCATGCAGAGCTGTAATTTCTTCTCCTTCATTTCCTGAATGCTGACACGTAAAAAGTTTCCAGACTGGTGTTCGGTGTTCCCTCTTTGGCTCACAACTGGCTTCTAAAACTGTGAGCCTTGTAGACATATTACAATAACTTTTTTCTGGAATTTTCATGCTCTAGTAAGGGCCATACAAGATGTACATTGGCTTAGTGTTTGAAATGAAATGAGAAAACTGCTAATAACATCATTTAAAAATGGCATCAATTCTTTCCCCTTCTGAAGTTCATCTGGCATCAAACAACCTGTGAAACCACAACCACTCAGCCAAACTTCAGTCTAAAATGTCAAACATAAGAAGAATGACATTTTAGGGCTGAAAGGAGGACATGTGCTGGAGAAGCATTCTGTGACACAGCTCGGCACTGGGGAAACTAGCCATGGAGGATGACAGTGGAAAGGATGGCTGAAATGCAGCAAGCACATTCACCATAATGAAAGGTGGCTCCGATGAGGCCCAGGAGGTGGCATGGGGGACAGATCACTCACCACAGCCTGCTCTGCTAGCTCGACAGGCTCAGCAGGGACGGCCTCCTTTTCCACAACAGCAGCAGCAGCAGCAGGGTTTTCCTCAACCTTAGGTTCCCCAGGTGGAGCTTCTTCAACCTCAGTCTTTTGGTATTGATTTTTAAGGAGATAGTGGAAAAATTGTTGAGGAGCATATGATGTTGGGGAGGAAGAGGGAGAAAGGGAACTGTGCTTGGCACAGTGTTGCTTCAGGCTCAGTCTTGCCAGGCTATGTCCCCAATAAAAGACAGCATGTAAAGGGCATTTTCACCATCAATGTTCTATATGTAAAATGAGCCACTCCTACATGCTTCCCTCACAAGGCAAGGAAGCATACCTTCCTGAGTTACAGTGAGAGGTGATGGAAGTGGGGGGAAAGCACTGTTTGCTCAAAAATGCTTCAGAAACTGGGGGCAAGGCCAGAAATTGAAACTGGCACCCATGTGTACCAATGGTCTTCAAATACGAGTTTTAAAAATTACCTCCTCCTCCCTAGTCATCCTCCTCCCTAGTTCTGTCTGTTCTCAGACAATATAGTCTCCTCTCCAGTGAAGGTAAGAAGTAATGAGCAGAGAGTGAAACTCAGTTTTTATGCGCAGAAATACAAACACTGACTGATTGAATTCTCACAATGAATTCTAGCAATCATCTCTGGTTTCTTATTAAAATGCATTCTCTCTTGAGCTCTCAGTCACCTACAAGGACCCCATTTATCAATCCACTATTGGGATTTCCACCAACAAGAGGATCTATGAAATATCACCAGCCCTGCAACATGTTCAGTCTTGTGACAAAATAGCTCACAGCAGAAGTGTGATCTCCAGTGGAGACATTACTCTGCAAATACACATAACAAGGGGAGAGCTCCAAGCTGTGCTCAGCATGTTCTATTTATAAAGATGGCTGACTCAACCAGATAGAATAACCCCAACAGATTGATTTGCCATGAATAAATTGCTCAGCATAATATGAAGCTCAAAAGCAATTGCTTTGCAGTTGATAACAGGCTGCTGACTAGAATGTGATGTCTCCTGTGATGAAGAGACAGCTTCTATGAAATTCTTTAAGATACTAAGATCTCCTCCTCCTGATATTTTTGAGGAAAAAAAAAAATCCACAGCCTCTCAATTCTTTGCTCATATATTCCTTAAGAAGGCTGATTTTTAATGAGGTACAGAGAAGCTTGCCTATGCAAGACCTTCAGTATTTGGCATAGAATTAAGGAGTATTCACTCATGGTATATTATACCATACTGTGCAAAAATCTCTCTGTGCAGCGTATTAATGACAACTGTAGAGAATTTCATAAGAAATAGAACTGAAATGAGAAACACAAAGCAGATTTATCCCAGGTAAGATGACTAATGAGTTTCCTGAGTTTTAATGAGGAAGATTCTTTCACACGTAAAATCACAAGTTACATAAAGCAGATTGCAATGATGTGCTTCAAGTCACTTGTTGAAAAGCATACTTCAGAGGAGTTACCACATTGCAGCTACAAGTAACCATCACAATACTCAGTAACCATCATGAACCCAAACACCACATTAAACAACATGTGATATCACCCTGCTGCTATTAAGTAACTATAGCACTCACCCAGCAATGCTGTTATTCTCATCCTTGCTCCAGGCTAAGCAAACACCGTAAGAGGAGCTAAGAAACTGCCCAGGTATGATCACTTCCAAAAAGATTGTCCTCTCCTTAGAAGTCAACTGTGCCTACTATTAATATGTGGTGAGTAGATAAAATTACAGCAATTTTGGAGATATGTAACAGCCATCACGTACTATTATGTACTTGCTGTACACTGGACCATAGTACTCATTCTAGTAATTTCTTAAATGCAATAAACGAACAAACAGTTTGACTATACCTTTATAAAACACACATACCTTACAATATTCTGGTTTTCTTTTCTTTTGCTCTGTGCTATCCTTGTGAAAGATTGTTTCAGTGAGTATGGATTTACAGCTACAATTATATCACCCACCAGCTCTTCTAGATGGAAGAACTGCATAAGGTGTTGTGATTTAAAGGATGGAAAACACAAAAACAGTGAAAATATCTTTGCACAAGGGAAAAACCCTACCCATTTTGACAAGAAAAAGGAACCAAAAGCCACCACTTACCAAAGGCTCTGTCATGTTCTCATTTGATTGCATTGTAAATGCAGAGATATCCTAGATATAGAAATGAAAAACAACAATGCAAAAATATTTGTATGTGTCCACCAAAGACCTGATATTTTAATGGTTTATTCAAGTAAAGTCACTAAGTACTTTCACATAGAATAAAATGGCAAATACAACTTAACTAAAAATTCTTTTTAATATTTATTTAGATTATCTGAGTACTATTAATATTAAAAATATTACTTTTTCAATTTTATATTCAATGTTTCTAAACCAAGAAGATTTTTCATCTCACAAAAGACAGTGAATACATGTGATTCACAAGGACTTCGTTTAAGGTGCAATACACTTCTAAGTTGTGGAACTCTGAATCCTTTTTGCAGACTACACATGGCTGTGTCTGGAGAGTATGCCAGCTCTAAGCTACTTCCTTCTTGATCATGGGCTTTTATTTGAATAATAACTACAGTAATTACAAACACAAAATTTTACCTGCATTAAGAAAGTAGAAAAATGGAGGTGTTTTCCAACATCTCACTCATTCAGAACCAATTAATTTGCAAAATATTGCTGGGCCAAATTATTTTCCTACCACCTTAAAGAGGAGACAGCAAATATTTATTTTCTCCAGACAAACATTTTGCCTTAATTATTAGAGCCTTGTGCGTTGCCCCTTTCATCCGGATCCTTTACTAAACTAAATGTCCTGAAGCAGAACAGTTAATCACTGGAAGACTCATTTCCATCCTTGTATAAGCTGAGCCTTTTTGGGTGCTTTTAAAATTGGGTGTACAGGGTGTGCTGTAGTTGAGCCAGTCTCTAACAGAATGCTGGAACATAATGAGGCCCCAGGTTATCCACCTGAAATTTGGGATCTTGACACAGCCCTGGAATTTGAAAGCATAAACATGGTGTCTTTATGTGTTGTATCTCTGTGATGCATACCACAGACTCACCATCAGCACAGCAGCAAATAAATAATTTAGGTCAAACTTTGAGAGTAAAATATATCTTAACTGAAAATAAAGATGAAGAAAAAAATTAAAACTCACTACGTATTTACACAGAGGGTCACTGAAAATAGGTGAAACCAAAAACCTGCGTTACAGGATTTTGGGATTGTGAGAAAAATAATCCACAAAAGAGCACAATAAAAAAGCTAGACCAGCCATTTTAGGAAGAAATAGCTGTCCCACCAAGGTAGTCAGATTGTTTGCTATTAGACTCAGTCAGGCCAAGAGTCCTAAGAGTACTAGAATCTTTCTAGCAACATCTAAGAAGAATTTCTGACAACAGACAAGGTCTGGATTTGAGACAGTATGACATTGCTATGCAGCTTGTCTGTAGAACAGATTTCCTGAATTTGTGTAGCCAGTTCTAATCCCTTCCTAACCGCACAGAAAAAAAAATTATCTCAAAACCTACTTATTTCTTACCTGTGCAAATCCATTAAATGCTATGGTGGATGCCTAAGTAGAAGTGAAGATCAGAACAAATTATCATTTGTTTACTAAATCCGAACATGAGTCAAAATATTTTCATTTGCAAAATAAAAATGTAGGCCAGACATAAAAAAAAAAAGAAAAAAAAGAGAGAAAGACAAAAATAATAAAATGAAGGGTAAGGCAGCAAGAAATTTGACAACAGTGTTATTTGATAACAGACATAACAGGCTTAAAGAAAATGACAAAAAGGAAAAGCAGAGTACCTTAAACATTTTTATAAAATAATAAAAAAAGACCAGGTGCATTTAAAGATCTACAGATAAAACACAGAAGCTGCCAGACACAATGTGTCTTCACGGTTCAACGCTTCATTCACCATTTTGAAATGCATTTTTGTCAGCCTGCTTGAAGGGCTGAAGCACACCACACTATGAAGAGTTGCATGGCAATTTTTCAAGAAAAGAATAGCATGGGCTTAGTAAGGGCAGTAGGAAACATACAAATGGAATGTTTTTAAACAACAAGGTTATGCATGGCCTAAGGAACTCTTTGTCTAGACTAGGCTACACACTGGGGTAGGTACCTCTTCTTTATCAGCCTCAATTTCCTGGTACAACAATCCATATCTCCGGTTAGCAATTTCATCTTCAGATAAATCTGAGTTGTTGGTCTCACTGTCTTTAGGACTAGTTGAACTCTCGGTGCTAGCATTTCTGGAATTTCCCATTTGAAACAGAGACAAGGGTCTAGCTATCTCCTTGCTCGGTCCAGGACTGCTAGTGCCTGCCTGCTCCCCAGGCAAACCTTGTTTTACTGGTGTCTCCTGAATTATGTGGCTTGTGCTTGCACCTACTTCTCCCCAGCTGTTATCAGTAGCTCCTAGGTCTTCTGTAGACCATTTATTACTAATGCCTAACCAAACATTTTCCACGTTACCTTCCTCTGAGTTTTGCTGCTTGGGGAAAAAGGGCCAATTATCCAGTCCATTGGCTTGGCTATCTGACAGACTAGAAAATCCCCAGGAACCATTAGTAACTGTTGGATCCCAGTTTGCCAGCCAGGGCTCTGTTTCCAAGGCTTCAAGAACACCACTGCTAATCACTTCAGTGACTGCTGTTGCTGTCCTACCTGTCACTTGGTCGTCTGCATTATCTAGGCAAGGATTATCACAGCTTGTGGTAGCAGCATCAGCTGCCTCGGGCAGCAATACCCACTGTTCTTCAGCAGCAGCTTGACCTTTAGTACCAGTACTACCATTTGGGAGGCGGCTGATGCTATTATCTTCAGTTCCTTTACCAGACTCTTCTGCACTGAATAATTCAACATCAAACAGATCACTTGCAGTATCTGAAGAGTACTTTCCTGTGTGGTCAGTTATCTCTAGGTCAAACTGTGCCCTCATGTTTATACACTCCATGGATGTACTCTGTCCAGTACCACTGTCAGTTTGGTCTACGGCATCCTGAAATATATTTTCGTGGTCCTCATCCCAGATACCAAGGACTCTCTCAGGTTCAGCACCAGTGCTTTCTATAGTCTTACAGTTGTACAACACTATTTTCTCCCCACTTTCCATCCCTGTGCTCAACAATGGTGTTTCTCCATCTGTCTCCTCAATGACATTAACCTGTTTGAACTCTGCTTCTCTAGAGCTTTCTAGATTAGCACCACTAGCTCTCCCAGGATCCCCATAATTATCTTCAAACTCATGTAAATTTTCTATCCCTGTGCTGACTAAAACTTCAAGATCTGATTTTGCTAAATCCTTATGAAATTCTGCCTCACTGTTTCCTTTGGTTTCACAACCTTGCTCTTCCAGTTCCTCTGTACCTTCTACCTCCTTGTAGTTAGCTCCAGTCTCTACCTTTTCATTTGGC
Organism: Orthonyx spaldingii; assembly: GCA_013397795.1. Classification (NCBI taxonomy): domain Eukaryota; kingdom Metazoa; phylum Chordata; class Aves; order Passeriformes; family Orthonychidae; genus Orthonyx; species Orthonyx spaldingii. The sequence goes on along the minus strand of VZTJ01002489.1, from coordinate 54,572 downwards.
TTGACACCTGCCCACTCGTCTTCCTCATGCTCTTCCTCTGCCTTTTGCACATCACATGGGAGGGATTCATCCAACAAGCTATCAGTTCCCAGGATGGGTGTTTCAAAACTGGTTACATTCTCTAAAGGCTGATTGGTCACCACATCTTCCCACACGACATTTTTGGCATCCAACTGGTCCTCCAGTGAAGTCCTCTGGTTTTCACTTACAGAAGCTGACCCTGGTGCAGCATCCTCCTGCTCACCTACTGCAGGCCAAACACTAGCAGGCAGAGTACCTGTGGATTCACTTGAGGTTTGCTCTGCCCTGGGGAAAAGCAAACAACTGCCTGCAGTAATTTCCTGGCTGATACTGGGTGTGCTAACATCTAGGCCCCAGTTGAGTGAACCTAGATCAGTTTGAGATCTGTTAGTATCTTCTGATGACCCACGGTTTGGGGTTTCCTCCATGATCAGGTTACACAGGGAAAGACTTTTTGAAGAATCAGGCTTTAAGCAGACAGAAAAGCAAAGAAAAAACACAAGATGAAAAAGATAAAGGCGGACTTGATGAGAAAACACAAAATTTTACAAGAGCAATTTTAATCTAAAAAATTAAGTGACTAAATTAAGCCATTTAAGGAACAGCTATGTGGTTTGCAACATCTGAAGGCAATAAATTGTAATGCAAAAGAGCAGCACTGATACACAAAACTAGAAAACTATATATTACATCACAGTGACTAAAGATATCTCTAGAGCGGCCACGATTTTGGGGGGAGGTTTGCTTACCGGCTGCACCAATTCGCTGCTTGTCTGTATAGAAGGAAGTCATACACATAAAACACAGAAAAGAAGAACATGATGTACTTTGACACAGGAGCCATTCATTAATTAGCAGTTCTCTAACCAGCTGCAGTTACCAAATCAGGGTGGGGAAGGAGTGGTGGGTCCTTTTCTGCCACTCCACCCAAGACTAATTCCAGGCTTGTGAATTTTAAGCCTCTGAATTATAAAAAAGTTCTTAATGTATGTTCAATATTTATCATCTCTTGCTTTCCCCTGTGAGTTACTGACATTTTTATTTCAAACATTTAGCTATGAAGTACATTAGCATTTTAAAAATAGAGCAAAGGTGAAAATAATTATAATACAGAATACATACATAACATTAAAAAGCTATAAATAAAACTGTGCAAAAAGAAGACATTGATAAATCTATGTAATCTAAGTTTAGAGCAATCTAAGTTTAGAGCAATACATTTTGAACATTTCTGGGTTATTTTACCTGGTCTAGATATTTGCAGTCTTGAAATTTTGGCTAGCCTACATACACAAAGACTGCTTTTATCAAGTTTCTTTTTAATCTTTCTCAATATAAAGAGATGAGCATTTAATATACATCACATATGGAATGTGTTCACAAAACAGTGTTGCGAATCTGATTATATGACAAGTATACATGGATTTCTATGCTGGCTGAAGATACAAAAGGTCAAACATGAACATACTAGGCTCCATGTCATGTCAACCCAGCTAACTCCATGATATGCACTCAAAAGAAAGCTCACAAAAATGGGCTGTTTCCTTCCTGCAGATTTTATCTGACTTGGCACCAGGAGGAAGAAGGAGGGATTCGTGCAGTTTCTTACAGTAGCAGTTTCTTTTGTGAGTAACTCCAGTTCACTGTATGCCCACAAAGACAAGCTAAATTCTGTCTTTACTCCTGAACTTTGAGAAAATGGTTGTCCATTGGGTTAAAGTCCTGACGAACTACACCTTCAGCTATTTAAAACAAGTGACTAATATCCATTATTACCTTCTAATAGCTGTACTTTGGGCATATTAAAAGCAACACATTTAGCTGTAGTGATTGTGGATCTTATTAGCCCAGATTTCTGACATCATTTAGGTTTTGTAGGCTAAGCAACAGAGATTATTTTTTGTTGTTGTTGTTCATTTTAAAAGATACCCAGTGACTTCATATACTTGAAAGAGTTTGTCATGGACTGTAAATTCTTTATCTTGGCTTTTGGTAGAAGAATTGTAAATCTCAGTTCAAGTTGTTACAAAATCAGAGGCACAGAAATACAATTATGTATGTCAGGCTTACCGTCCATAGATCCCATGGCAATGTCTGAAAAAAGTAGCGGAAAAAAGAGCTTGTCAGAAAAATACCATTCCTATACTGTAGCATGTCCAACATGCTACATACCAATGTCCATTAACTAAGAAGAGAGATCTTATTTACATGCATGCTTATAGTACATACATATTTTATGTATTAGCACATGTGCATGTGTGTGTGTCTCTATCTGCATACTTTCAGTTATAAACGATGGGCAGTATGCAAAGCATTGTAGTATTTTCCACTTCAAAGTAGGCTGCTTTCCAGCAAACTCACATTGCTGTGTGCATGAGCAATGGTCAGCTTCTGAGCTGGTGACTGAGTGACTTTCAACAGCTATAGGAGCCTCTGCAAGGTGTCAGCTGTAAAGAGCTTACAAAGGTGGGGTTTTCTAGCCAGTTAAAAATGACTCAGCTATCCACTGAGAATAAGTGGGTTTTCTCACAATACTGACACTAGAAAGGAAAACTACATATTTTTGGGAAAGGAAATAAGAAAGTTGACCAATGTTTTCTTTTTCTTGTCCAGTCTGTTAGTAACTGCTAGTGACCTCTCAACAGAAGAGCTAAACAGACAGATGAAAGAAAAGCAGCAGACTTCATGCCAAATATTTATAGCCCACCACATGAGAAGGAACTCTGCTGATTTGTATCAAAAGAGAAGAAAACCAGGCAGGTTTAGAAAGGTCCCTTCTGATGCAGCCACAGAAACAGAAAAACAACTGAGGAAGGACAGACCAGGGCTCACTTATTGTGGTTGGATCACCCTGGCAGAGCAGTGAAGGGAGGAATCAATTAAATTAACAATAGACAAGTCATGCCAGGCCTCCCAAGGCATCATGCACAGATGACTACTCCTGTCTTCACATCACTGTTTCAGCTGTTTGCTGAATAGAAAATATCCATGATTGAGGCAAAAACTATACACATTTAGAAATACCACTTAAAGCTCTCGTCTTAATCTCCCTGCAAGCACAGGGCTCTCCAAAGACTGCAGGCGCACGTTTCATTCTCTCTATACTGCCATAGTAATGACCCTGTCAACTCCAGTGAGACCAAGACCCAAGACTGCAGGTCTGTCTTCCCTTCTAAAAACACGGTGTTCTGCCTCATCCACATGCTCTTGTAGATGCGGACCATCCTGTCTTATACGCCTTTGTTGGGAGGAAAGGTGAAAGGAGTGAGTAAAGGTGCTCAGTGAATGCTTCCTATGCCCCTAGATGAAAAGTTAAAATGTACTTTTCTACACGGCATTATATTCTGTATTTCATGGTACAGTTGAATATAAAATAACTGTTTTTCACTAAAGTAATAAACTTTTCTACAATCTGTATAATATGACGTCAGAACAAATGTGTTCTGTCATAAAAGTATCTTTTGTTTAATGATCCCACTGCTGTAATCAGCATTATTACAAAACAAGCTGAAAGAGTAGTTAGCAAAGTCACACTTAGTGTTTTCTGTCACTGCTGAATATTACGGAATTTCATTTGCCTTCGCCTTCCCCTTCCTTTCCTCTTTTTAGAGGCAGGAAAACCATAACAAGTAAAATGCACAAAGCTTCAGCTAGAATGAAACACTTCTTGTAGAAAATCTCAACGAGAAATTTCAGCTAACACTTAGTGCGCTGAGAATGCATCATTTTTCTGACAGCACATATCCTGTCAGAGATCACCACAGATCTTATTACATAACTAGGACTTCATACCAAACAAGAAATTAATTAACTGAAGAAGAGATCAGCAGAGACTCAGTACCATCTCAGCCTTAAAGCTTCTTGTCTTCTCACGCTTTCCCAGTGCTGCATTTCTGAACAGCTGATTAGTCTTATCATGTCTCACAGAACAAGCCAGATTAGTGATAGCACAGGGATAACAGGTCTTGCTAATAGTCTCTTAACATTGCTTCTTTGGGTACAGGACAGGGATACAGATATGCTGGCCAGAAGATCTTTCCGACTTTGCTACCTGTCCTCTGGGTAGGGAGGGTGAATTTGGAATTTTAAAATAGAAGGTCCTGTAGGATAAGCCGATGAATATCAGCAACTTGACATATCAGCCTTTTCCTTTCTTTTTTCAAATCTTCATTTTTTTTTTTCATATTGCTGCAAAAAACTACCATTACAAATATTACTACTGAATGTAGAATTTCAATAACACAACATTCTACAAGAAAACACCCCATTCCATACTCTAATTTTCCTTGAGGCTAGGTCTAAAGTAGATTAATAACAAAACTACTCAGATCATACCACTGCTTGGTACAGAAACTCCATCATAGTAAAGCAATTGCATGCTGACACCATGAGACCTAAGGCATCTTTCCAGACATGAAGAATCAAAGTCAGATCAGAAAAGTTGTCAGAAAAACAAGCACTGGAGAATAATAATGTTTACACTAAGAGTTATTCTAAAGATGGAAAATAAAAACATGCTAAAGCCAAGGCCGAGGTACCAGCAACCATTCTCACCAGCAGACATCTCATTTTACCACCTGACAATTCCTCTCCTTCCAGTACCTCATCAAGTACAGGGTTACTGAGGGGGAAGACAGTAGGCTGACTAGTGCTTCTCAGGAAGATAAAGTTTTTCAGACACTTCTTATTAATACATGAGGCAAGCCTTTTTTACCAAACACATTGCATCCATATGCTTTGCCTATGCTTTGCCTACCTGAGACATGGGTGAATGACTAACTCCTGTTGATACAGCTTCTGGCTTGAAAGGATCGAAGTCCAAATCCAGTAAAGATTCCTCTTTCTTAGCTTCAGGTACTTCATTCTGTTAGAAGAGAAATATAACTCTTGAAAAACTTATCTTCTAAAAGCTGCTCTGGGCAGTAAAATATTAAAATGAGCAAGAAAAACAAAAACAAAACCCCACAGATTTACTAGCTGTGGTGCACACCAGAAGGGGAGGAAGTTCTGAACATTTTCCTGAGCTTTAGTATAAGTTTTAATGTTATGAGATTCACTCTTATGATGCCTTTGGCTTCTCTGTAGTACAGCTTTGCCTTTTCAGGCTAAACAGTCACAGCCGTTTCAAAAAAGTGTTGAGCGTACACCACTTGACTGTGAAGGCCCTTTTAAAGTGCTTTGAGACAGACAACAAAGTTAAAAACTACATAAATGGCATCCAATGTCCATACATTCTAATAAGTTAATCTCTTCCCAAGCACAAACATTAGTAAAAAGCCAATACAGAAGGATATAAATGTGTTTAAGTTTTAATTCTGAACATGTATACCAATTTACAATTGATGTTGCCTTTAGCTATAAACCTCAGTAAAAGTCTGATAATAAAGCACTGGAACAGGCTGCCCAGAGAAGCTGTGGATGTCATCCCTGGAAGTGTTCAAGACCCAGACTGGATGGGGCTTTGAGCAATCTGGTCTAGTGAGAGCTGTCCCTGTCCATGGCAGGGGGGTGGAACTAGATGCACTTTAAGGTTTCTTTCAACCAAAACAATTTTATGATTCTATCATATGCTCTTACTAAGCTGGATTACATAGTGGAGCCTTTTTGGTTTGCAATTAATAAATTAGCCAAGGCCTCTGAGGTGACTATAAAAATTTATACATATATATATATATATAGTTCAATGGCCTACAGGTTTTTTCTGCTGTAAAATAACCTGAAAAAACAATTAGTGTGCTTCAGCATAAAATATTAATTAGTGTGAAACTGTAGTTGAGATTTAATTACCACTAATTGTAAATATTCTAGGCAAGCATCTTGGTCTTGGTAATAAGGCTAGTACTGACTACTGCTAGTTGTTTTGTGTTTGTTGAAAAGTGAGAGAAGCTTGTATGACAGGGCAAGTCTACCATAATATGACAAGTATAAACCCAGCAAAACTAGGAGATAATAATAATGATGATGATGATGATGATACTAAAATAAATGAGCAGACTTTCTATTACTAAAACATTTAAGAGTATAAACTTTCCAAATCAGTGTTACTATTGGTAAACAGATCTTCAAAGTTAGGTAATTAATGGTTTCCATTATGCAATTAAACACCTTAACTCTCTGTGTCACCTGCAAATATAGTCAAAAGAGTTCCTCAGCTCCCATGTCAGGAATGAGAGAGTGACCTAGAACTCTTCAGTCTGTAAGAGGTGTGCTAGGGGTAATGTGAGAAGGGTCTATATCAGTGTGAAAGGCACAGGGGTTTGGTTGCTCCCTGATTCTTCCAAAGCAGGAAGGCAGTTGGCAGTGAAGATGATAGGGGCAAATACAGAATAAAGAAGTAGTGGTGCTCCCTGTGGCACAGAGTCCAGCTGGGGACCCCCTCGGCTTCAGGTAGTGTGAATGTGAAAAATGTGCACATGCTGAAAGACTGAATAAATTTCTGGCAAAGTAGTCTGTTGAGACTTACTAAATAGGTAGAAATCATGTTGAGCAAGCCCCAGAACAGTAAATGACTGGAGGCTGACAGACTGTCGTAGAAGGAGGTGTCAGGAGTACCAACTTTGCTTGCCTTGATTTATCTTCTTTCTTTGGCCTTCTGCATCACTGGTGATGATGGATAACTGGTCTGACACACCGAAGCCAGCGTTATAGTCTCACACTTTAAAAACTCAAACCCTCCATTTTCACCAATAACCAACATTACATTCATTCTCTTATGTCTTCCATTGAGAGTATTTAGATTTCATCACATATGCTCTTGAGGCATTAATACTCCTATGGTCATACACCTTGATGAAACAACAGCATTTGCTGGCATATAAAAAGAATTGGATGGAGACATGAAAGTTGATTGTCTTTCACTGAGGTTTGAGAATGAAGTTGCAACCTATGAGGATTGAATCAGATGAACAGGAGTCTTACTTAGGCCATGAGTGATGACAGCTAAGGTATTGAAAGTGACAGGGTACTGATCACTGATAGCAAAAATTATCATTACCCATGACCCTCAGACCAAAATGAAGAGAACACTCCTCTTAACTTTAGTGATAAGGGCCCAAATAAACATACAGAATACCTAAGATACTACACTACAGGGAGACATAGGAGAAAAAGAATCTCAGGACATCCTTCATAAGGATATTTATCCCTTCAATAAGGGATAAATCTGTGACAGGGAGGCCTGCCAAACATCCTGTATTTATTCCACCATAGCATAATGAAACATGATTAAACACTTGAAAGAAGTGGCTGTGGCAGAAACAAGGCTGTACCTCTCAGAGGTATGTACAAGGAATGAAGAAGGCACAAGAAACCTGCAAGGACCACCAGAATTATTATCCTCTCTCTGCACACAGTCTGCACAAGCCTTAAAATAGCCTTAGCATTATGGACCATTCACTTCAGAGCTGTCAGACACACTCAGAAACATTATGTATCTGTAGGGGACATATAAAGGCCTACAATGTCCAAGCTAGTTACTGACACTAGGGAGAAAGGTGAAGAAAAGAAGAAATAAAGCAAGGAACACTCATTTCTAAATGATCCTTTCATCTGTTCACCCAGATATTTCATCTTCTCACCTCTTTCTTTTACTACGCAGCAATTAAATCCATTTTTGACAATGAGTAACCTGGATGTGTGAGATATTTTTTTGAATCAGTGCAAAAATATTCAACAGCATCAAGTAGAATTGTCTTTCAGCATCTTGCACTAATGCAGAGAATGCATTAGTACTGCTTGGTAAAGAAGGAGGAACAACAACAATTACAGGATATTTGTGTTTCAGGAAACAAAAGTGTTCGGCCTCTTTGTAATCTTCTCCAAGACACTGTATTAAAGCAGCAAAGCTCTATTCATCACTGTTCATTTTGTGCCTCTGTGTGAGCAGTGTCTGGGACACCAGTGGTGGTCCCTTGGAAAGTCCTGTACCATTGGCAGGCTCTGCAGGCTTGATAGCTTTTCTCCATACTGCTCAACAAGGGCTTTGGGAGTACAGGAGAAGCCATGAACACAAAGAGGAGTAAGTCCGTATTTCCTGTGAATTTCATGCTATGTATTTTCCTTAACTGGTTCACATACACAAGGATACAAAACATTGTTTGGATATGTCTGTACATACTTGGAGATCTCACATACAGTAAGGATGCTTTAGTAATGGGGATTGGTTTTGTGGAGGGGAAGTGCAGATGATTGATAAGAAGGTGGCCAGAGAATATCTTAGGAAATTTCCTGGTCATTAACTGTGAAGGAGGGAAGGACACAAATCGCTTAGTGAAGGGAGATCCATTTTCCTTGAGAGAAGAGGAAAAGATTTCAGTTCTCAGAAGCATGCCCACTTTTACTATGCCATTCTATTTCTATGCCAACCTCTTATAGGAAGGATATAAGGATTCTGGAAATGTGACTTACACTAATTTAAAGCCTTGTTCCAGTGTCATCTCTTAATGGAAAAGCAAACCAGTTCCATTTCTGTTTCCCCGGATGGCCTGACATATGCAGGTTAGTTGGATACAGTATTTAATGCAGGGGTTACACCAACTCTTACCAGCGATTTCAAGGCTCATGCAACTAGAGTAATTAATTCCTATGAAGTCAGGGTACAGTGATGCAACAGACTTGCCATCTCCCTTCAGAAAGAGGGCCTACCCCAGCAGCTGCGGTCTGGGAGTAGCCTTTAATTCTTTAATTGCATGGAGACTTAACTATAAATAAGTCTTCTCTCTTCCAAATAGATCCCTATAGACATCAATGCCTCTTTCTCCCTACCATAGAAAAACAAAGCATCACATGTTCAAATTGTATAAAATAAATTTTTCGTTGCTGTGCCGTTGTTCTTCTGTGTTGTCAAATGAATTAGTACAAAACCAATGATTCAAATGAAAACAGTAATTCCTAAACATTCTGCATAAGCTTCAGATCTACATATTTCTCTCCCCTCTATCAGACAGGCTCACATTTCAGAGTTGTAATTACCATGAAAGAAAGGGTTCATTATCAAGAAAAACAGCAATCACTATAACTATGTAAAAGCTGAATAGCTGAATATAAATTTTACAGACTTATTTTGCACAATTCTGGCTCTTCTGTTTATTATATGCAACTTTAAAAAAGATCATAACAATGAGGAAAATGAATTTTGATCACTTCCCTGCTGTGCAGATAATGTTTCTATGAGCAAAGCCAAGTGAATGAATAATCTAGCTAAAGCAGTTTTTTATACCTGTAAAAACCAGCCAAGTTCCATATTTTAAAAATCACTCAACAGAAAGAAGGAATACTTTTAATGATTTTGATGAAGGAAACAGAAATAATGAAGGATCTCTGTAAAGTTCCACTTGATATGCTTAGCATTTAAAAAAGCATCTTAGATCTACTCTCAGTTAGTAATGCAACCTGGATGCATTTAAATCTCAAACATGACTGTATCACAGTGTTTTTAGTCTGACCTCTCAGGAAATTGCTCATTTTTTAAAATATATTAGCAGTGTTTGACCTTTTGAGTGATTATGTGGGACCTATTCAAAGGTAAAACACTGTATGTGTAACTCGTTCAAGATAACAGAAAGTGGTAATTCTGCCTCTGCCTTCTACCTGCACCCTCCTCCTCCCTCCCCATGAAGATCAGCTGCAGGGACACTATCCTGGAGAACTTAGGGCGATTACATGGTTGGATCTCTACACAATTCACTGAAGCTTACCTGTGATGGAGTTGTCACATTGATTTCTGGGACAAAGTTGTCATCAAATATGTTAATGATGTTCTCCTGTTGCAACTCCTTCGTGGGTGTGAGTTTAGGCAGTGGTGGGACTGGTGGACCTTTCCTTAGCTAGGTAGACAGCAAAAATGTCACAGACTAGTTCAGGGATAAAAGAAAATGTTTAAGCTAGGCCTAAACAAATTGTCTTAGGCTTTTACTTCTGCTGCTTCACCCTAAATAAGCCATGGGAATAAGCCATGTGTTGAAAGGAACTGTTCAGCTGTTAACCAAAAAATGCCTTGAAATAAACATTATGGGCAGAGCAAAACAACCCTATGTTCCAAAGTCATTAACACTCAAGGTTTCAGGGTTCATACAAAAGCAACTCGTGGTTTTTTTTCTGCTGCAGCAGGCACACAGTGCAAGACACTTCCTCCCCTATTAGCCCATAGCTGGAAGGGCGATACTGCACAGAAACAATGCCTCTGCAGCTTTTTGGCTTCTTGAGTTCAGTTGTGTTTAGCTTTGGGATTTTGTACCTGCCCACCTGTTGCTAGTCTTAGAGTGTACGTAATGCTAAGACAATTATCATCCCTGGGACCTATAGCACTTCAAAGGTGCTTAGTTTACTATATCCCTCCTGCTCTCTAGAGATTCACATAACTATGACAAAGTAATTGCTTGGAATAAAAATAGTATTGGATAATTTTTAAATCTATCAAAAACCCACGAAAATAAATCCACAAAAACTCCTCAGGTGGTATAGTGATATAACACCATTGGCACTAATGAGGCCGAGTCCTACCAGGTGAATACTCAGGCAGTGAGGTGTCACATTTTGGGAGACCAGAGAAAATAAGCATGCTCACTAGATACAGAATTCATTTTCTTCTGATATGCAAATAGCATAGAAACAGCAATCAGCACAGAAGCTATCCAAATTCCAAAAACATCCATAACATCAACACAAGTTTTTGATATGCACATGAAGTATCACATACAACTCATGCTATATATGGAAACGATGAATGAAACCAATTCTTATTTTACCAATACGAATAAGAATAGAAATTAGTCCATTGATTAGAACAGTGTCAAACTTCCCAAATCAGTGTTAAAAACAACCAATAACACTTTAATTATCAGTAATTAGCAGAGCAGAATTTCAGCTAACTTTATTATTTATTGTTTTAGAGATTGGCCTGACCAGTTATACTCACTGGCTAATTTTTCCCAGGGTAAGCATAAATTTGAAGATGAATGAAGAGCAGAAATATATAACATACAAAAATTCACAAGGTGGTTTTATAAATAAGCTTTTAAAACTATCACTGCTGGTATATGGGTCCTTAGAGACAATGCAACTTTTTAATAACTGTTTTGCTTTGTCACTGCAAGTCCCACCAATTCACCAGACACCTAAAATTTTCTTCATTTCCCCTAGTACATAAAACCATTTTCCATTCATGTTGTGACACAGGGATGAACAACTGATGAACAGAACAGACTGCAACAGAACCAATGGCCTCCCTGCCATTACTCAGTCACAACCTAGATGAAAAATCCACCATCTCAGCAATCTTTCACTGCACAACAGGTCAGGTCCCTCTCCCAGGTATCTCCTTACCTGTGTGGGTGACTTAGGTCGGGCTGGTGCTGGAGACGCTGGTGCCAGCATATGATTGGGACTAGCAGTAGGGCTAGGTAGGGGAGAGACCTCCTCTGGTGGTGACGGTGTTTTTGCAAAGCGGAGTGGACCTGAATCACTAGACAGAAGCAAAGCAATGGCAAGGACATATATAGCTTGCTGATTTATTACCTTGAAAATCTGATGCAACAGTTGGACTGCATCCCTGATGTAATGCTGGTAACCACAAAAGAGAGTACACACTGGAGAGGAACTAAGCTATTATATAATGACTAAAACTAAAATTGCAATTAAATGCAATTAAAATTCAGTGATCTACAGTGTCAAAGAAAGTTCTAATTTTGAATGATCTTGATTTTTTGAACATTTGTTTACCTGATCATTGTAACTTGAAAAAAACCAGAGTACTTGCATTTTTTCAGATTCTGTACTTGAAATACCATTTCACTTATAAATTTATAACTATTATAAAATGTGAAATGGATTTACTGTCTTCATTTCACGGGCTTCTTGGAATAAAAGACTCTAAAGATAAAAAACTCCACAGGAAGGCATAACAATTAATAATGCAAATAATTTTAGAAGGTCAGCAACTTCAGAAAGGTTTCAATAAAATAAAGCACAGCCAAGATTATTATGACGATATCACTATTTGGAAGGACAAATCAGCACAATTATAAACAAGCAGCAGTCAAGTGACTTCAACAGAGCTCTGCAGACACTAAGAAAAAATCTGATGAAGTCCTAGAAAGCATCTGCCCTTCTCATGAAAGGACCTGGTGCGAACACTGAGATAATATTCAGCTACCTAGAAATGCTGAAAGCTTACAGTGAGGGAGGCTATGAACTACAGTCTCAATGACCACAGTACTCGATAAGAGCGACTCCTACACATTTTGAGGGAGAGCAGCAGCACTACCTGACTGAGACCACAGCATAAACATGATCCTAATGCTAACACAAGAAAAATTGTTCTTTGGAAGGACAAACTTAGCTCACACTCACCACCTCTTTCTGTGGAAATATTAAAAGAGAAAAAATAAGCAATCATTAAGAAATTTATGTCCCAGGTACAATATTTGCCCTTCAGGATACAGTATTCAGTAGCATACAAGTCTTTAAGATGTTTCTTTTTATGCAGTTCTTTAAAAGAAAGATTAGATACTGTAGGTGTCTAGTATCAACTTCTCATGCATCTAAAACAGAAAGCAGTTTTAGCTCATGAAGACCCACTTGTGAATAGTCTTTTAGAGTATCATCACTAATAATAGAAGTCAAAATCTATCCAGATTTTCACACAAGGCTCTGCAAATAGTACAGCAAAAGAATAACAAAGTAACTGAAAAAAATGTATTTTTGAAAAGCTTTCTAAAAGTAAGTTAAGATCACACTGCATTAAACGATGTCTAGTAATTTGCAGCAAAAATTATTTTTCTTTTTTCTCTCAATGATGGAATGAATAATTTAGTGGGAACAAGCATGTGCATGTTGGACATGATCTAGGAAACACAGGTGGATAAAACACCTGTTTACAAAAAGCGCTTGAAATCTCCAACACTACATTATTTTACATCCTATGAAAGTATTTTACAGATCCTTTAAGGAAACGTAGTTTGCGAGTCCATCCTAAATGGACAAGAAGTAGTGATGCATGAGCTAACAGCTCCAAGGGCAGTATGTAACATATGAGCATGAATTATCACTGAAATAATCTAAAATACAAATTCTAGTGACGGGCTTATACAGTAGTTCTAAATTTTGCATTAGGTCAGAAATTTCAACATTTCATTCTTTGTTCTTCCAAAGTGGGATTAAAACAAAGGTAGGAATATCTGCCATGTGTTTGAGGTAGATGTTACATTGTTTGGTCAGTCTTAATTGTTGCTAGTCTAACTCCACCTTGAGGGCAACTTAACAGTAGCTACGTGAGGAATCAATTTAATTTTTATTTATGCATGAACATTGTACAGGTTTTGTGTTATAAACCCATTTTCTGACACTGGGTGGAAGATTACTATGTGAGCTGAGCCCTAACACGTGGCACATGTAGAAAGTGGCTAGCACACATGAGAGGGTGGAGATCGCTGACATTACAGTGTCTAAGCAGGGAACCTCTTTAGAAAATGGACACTTTGCCTGAGACAATCTGGGCAAAGAAAACTTTCACCACTGGGCTGCAAGAGACTCCCCCCGCAGACAGGAAAACCCCTGCTGGCCAGGACAAATTCCCCTGACTAGCCAATGGTCGTCCTCAAAGGAGTGAACTATAGGAAGAGCCCGAGCCCATAAAAGCATTTAACTGCGGCTCAATTGATTCCCACTGGCTCAGGGGGAATCTTGGTGTGGGGGCAGGGGGCTCATCTGGAGGTTTGGCTCATTCGGCCCTCAGCTCGCCTTCTCCCTATGGTCCTGCTTCTTCCCTGACTGTCTCCCCCTCTGATCTTGTTCCATCTGCCCTGCTTCACCACCTGCCCCCAGTGGCCTGCCTGCCACTCTGCCCAGGCGCCGATGGTGCACCTCAGCAGTAACATCCTGGTGGTAGCATTCTGTCCCTGGTGTCCTTTCTTTCTCTCCATCTTGTTTCTCCCTTCTCTGCGTAACTTTCTATCCCTCTCCAGTAGAGACACATACGTCTTTATCAATAAATAGTTCTCAGATACAGTATTTACCTCATTTGTGCTTGACTTTGTCTGAGAAATCCATTAAAAAGAATCCCCCATGGTTTCCTTAGAGTGGGACGTGACAAGCTATGACATTGTTTGGATTGCTTCCAACTAGTTGGGATGAAATAGAAATTCAGGCTTTATAGATTAAATATAGTTGTGTCTTGGTAATTCTCACTGCTTTACATTTCAACCTTTTCTGCATATCAGTATTAGAAATCAAATTATGGCAGAAAGGCTACATTTGTTGAAAGCAAAAAACCAGAAATACCATCCTGGCATCCACTGACCTTAAGAAAGCACCATTTGATTTTAAACTCCTTCTGGTTATGTGCTTTAAAACAAGATTTCGCTTGAAAGTCTTTAAAAATATGGTACTTCATGACGTTCTCTTTACTTCAGCTCTTCTGCTTTTATGATGCACCCTCAGATCTTTTCCCCATAAGCAGAAGAGATAAGAGCTGATGTTCAAAGGCTGGCATTCTCACCTAATAATAGGAGCTGGAAACATATCTAAATATTTCAAGGCTTGAAAGACATTATGAGAGTCAGCAACATTGCTCTAAACTAAGCATCTAAGAATAAATGAGCTATACACTTAGTTGGTGAAAATTGATGTAACTATTTACAATGAACTTGGCTAAATTGAAACAACCATCATTCTCTTTTCTTTTTGAAAGGACTTTCTATAAAAATAGTCAGTGGGGAAGGAAGCTTTGCATCTTTACTCCTGTTGAGAAGAACTTCATCCCAGATACCTTCATCTACTATCCTGAACAAATAACGCCTGTTATCATGCTGTGCAGCAATCACTACACATGGTGATTACTACATATGCTGAAACCCACAAAGCCTACAACAATGCAATTAATTAAAAAAGCAGTAAATTCACCTTGGTGCCCCTTGAATGGTGAAGGCCTTGTCTGCATGCTGATCCCCCAGCTTTGTCATCACTTCATATAGTTTGTGACATAACTGTGAAAACAAAACAGTTGCCTGAGTTTATGTGAACAACTATAGCCATGATTAAAAACATAGGTGATAAATCTGGTCTGATAAATGATAACTTGGTAACTTTACATTACAGTATGAAACCTTCCAAAAATTCTCAGTGCCATGTTCATGTTTAGGCAAAAGCCTAAACAGAAACCCATCAAAATCCATAGAATCAAAGATAATAGCAGTTCTTCAAAAACATGAGCTGTTTTTCAGAAAACAAGTTCATAAGTGTGACTGACTGCTATGTGAGCTCTGATGAAAGAGATCACTTAAAGTTTAAAGCAACATAGGCAACCAAGAAAATTCATGTTTTCCCCTGAAAAATGTAACCCCAGTTTTCACAGAACCTCAGTAAAGCGAGTTTTCAGAAAATTTTTGGTTCCCATTTGAAGGTTGCTATAGATAACACACTACTATTTAGCTAGGTGCAGTCAAAAGATCCTCAGTGAAACTGTTTGATTTCCCTAACAGGAACAGATAAAATGTTGCATTGCTGACAATGTATATAGCAGACTTGAAGAGAATGTTTGACATGTTTTTCTTGTACTGATTAAAGCAGAGAGGTGCTTAGCAATTGGAACAGCAAAAATACTGAAGCAAACAGTAAATTATCAAAATAGAAAGTGAATTTAGTGCTGCAACTGATAATGCACTGCAATCCAAAATTGTAGGGGCCTGCTACTTTCTTAAGGACAGAACAAATATGGCAAGTAGAAATTAATATGATGATTATACCACAAATCTGGATCTATGGCAAATTCTCATGTGTGCCTCTGCTAGATTTTTACTATAAGACATTTGTTAGCTGTCATGCATATCATAATCCATTATACACGAGAGAGTCAGTTTTACTCACTAAAGCTATTTCCTTGTGAAACTTGGCTTCAAGGCTGGATACATTTTTGAAGGTGTTCACATAGAAACCAATTCGTCTACAAAGGACGGCACAAAGAAAGGAAAAAGAGAATAAAAGATATGTGTGGGAGGGCCACAAAGGCAGATTAGTTAACTGCTTCCTGGACTACACACAACATTCTTGACTATTACTCTCAGCAAAGCAAATGATGACAGGTCAAAATTTCAGACTAGTTTGTTCGTGATTATTTCTGTTGGTATTAAGATACATATTTCACACTGTCCAGTGAACCAAGTTGAGACTACTCCACATCAGATGTCTTCAGCTTGTTTTAAAGAAGCATGGAAAAGGACGGTCACAAGTGCAGCACAAGCACAGGGAAGTCAAGATGCTCTGGGCATCCAGCTCCCACCAGATAGCATGCAAGCATTTCCTGAAAGGAGAAAGGTACCACTCTGGCACTGTGAGCCCCTGTTCCCAAATCTTATCGCAACACCAAGGTGATGCAGTTGCGTCTGGGGTCAGTTTTAATGTATACAGCTCAGTACAGCTCAGGGGTGGGTGTCCCAACCTCAGCTCTAAAACACAGGCAGATGTATATAAGAGAAAATAATTTAATATAGACTAGGCATTTCTGTGCATGTAGTCAAGGATCTGCTTATTTGGGGTGAATGATTACGTACTTCTTCTACATTTCATAAGTGGAATGTGTTTTCTTAGGTTTTGTTTTATTCTTTTTCCTATTCAAAGCTTTCATGTATAATTTCTGCCAACTTTTATTAACAAAAGTCATCTTTGGAATAAGTATAAATTATTATACTGTAAAATGTATGTAAAATGTCAACTAAATAGATAATTTTCTTCCTGAAGAATTGTCATAACTAAATTAAAGGACTCTGGAAGCAATTGCTTTCTAAATTATGCATATTGCTCAAATTAAATTCTACCTTTCCCTGAGACTAGTGATGGCTTTTTTGTACAAAATTTACTGAAGTAAAAGGGACCTTACTCTAAATCATTCATATGCAGTTTTAGTAGGCCCATAAAACAAATATCTTGAAGTGCTAAGAAGGTTTACACTGAAATAGGCAGAAACACAGTAGGAAAATCTTCTGCTGGTCTGAAACGTAACAAGATTTAACTTAGAAGTCAGGGAAGACAAAGGATACGTCACATTTCCACTCCAGATTGTCAACTGTTAAAGAACATAGCACACTAATGAGATGCTTGTTTTTCCACTGCTTTGTTTTCCCATTCATATTGTCTGCATTTTCTGTATAAACACAATTCATGATTAAACATCTTGACTGAACGACCTATGCCATCAGATCATTTAACATCACAACATAATCAGTGCAAAACTATAAAATGTGTCTTCTGATGTAGTTATAATAAAAAATTACCTATAAGTAGACTCAAATTACCACAGACTAATCTGTGCTCTAGCATAATTATTTACTCATAAAATGAAAACCTGTTTGCACCTCAGAATGAAGATATGGTAATGAATCTCAAGTGCCAATGTACATTGAAAGAAATAAGCATAAATACACTTACAGTATGTATATTTTGGAGCACTTGTATACATTTTTCCTTTTATTATTTCAAAAAGATAATGGATGAAATCTTCAAGAATCCAGAAATCCATTTTGTATCAGTTCATTAAAATCCCCTCATTCCCTTTTCTTACTCCCCATTTAGACCTTGCATACAGTACCTCTGTAGGCTTACCGTGACCACAGAGATGGCAACTCTTCTTGCAAGTCAGTGTTAAACTCTTCAAAGACTTTCTGTGCTTTTTGAAATTCTTCTTCTGCCTAAACCAAAATGAAACAGTTGACTTCTGAAATCACTACGACACAACAAAACCAAAATTATTTTTATGCTGTTTTCTTAGTGGGTCTTTTACAATTTTTATTAACAAAGGATGTGACTCCCACACCATGGAGGGCACCACAAGATTTGCTGTCCCTTCAGTCTCATCAAGAGACAAAGTTAGGTCTCAAACAGGACTTCTTTGTGAAAGAGGCTGAGCATGTCTACTACATGAACTAAAGTACTCAATACACATTTATGCTTAGAGATATCATTATTTCTAAGAGAGCAAAAGGAAGAGAAACTTTGTGCTCTATCTCTGTACAGAAACAAATGCCACCCAATCTCCCCAAATCTACTGCCAGCATGTTTCTGATTGTGCTACCTTGGTAATTCTGCCCTCGTCTTTTCTTTTTGAGCTCTGCAGGGCTTCTAGATGATGTCTTGCACTGTCATAGTCCACTAGCTTTCTGCTTCGTTTTGCAATGCGAGTCTGTACAGGGGTAGAAACGAAAGCAAAGATGAAGAGCACTTTTAAAAAAGCCATTTTACTTATGTTGTCAATTTAGTTTTTGACATATTTTTATTCTACCTTATCCGTTGTTCATATCTGAATTATTACATCATGTAGGAGGAACATGGAAACGGTAAAAGAGACAAACTAATTACATTATTTTAAGTAAGGAATCAATTTACAGATAGTTTGGAAAGGGCTTTCACGAGTGTAGAGCTTGCAGGCCTTAGAGTTGGTATATCGGTGTTATGTAAGACTTGTCACATTGTCCAGAATCAGTGAACCTGTTAAACTCATGGTAACACAATCTTTATGTAATTAATACATTTTTTCTAGAGTCGGAAAAATGCTAAAATACACTTCTCCGTATAGTTGTTCTGATACATACCTAAGATACTGGAGTTCAAGATATATATATGTAAACTTTGAAATAGACTTTACAAAGCTGTATATGTAAAATCCACATGCTGAGAGGGCATAAGCACAGTTTGATTTAAAAGCAAGTTCAGGACTGTACATCAGTAATGTTGGTATTTTTAAATTATTTTTTCTTTAGTCCTTGATATCAATGACAAAGGGGATGACAGTGTGTTACCTACCCAGTCATAAACCATCACAAAAAATTTCCAGCTATGCCCATGCAGTCATATCCAAATATAAAAGTATCTACCTCTCACCTATAGTGCTTCTTTATCCTCACACATTTCATTTAGCAGTCATCTCCCTGGACTGTACACCAGATGGGCATCTGGCAGAGGCTAGAATCTGTATAACATTCTCTCCTGATGTGTATTACAAAATCTTTTTATAACTTAGATAAAAGAAAGATACTCATGGGTGCATCTAGCCAATAACAAGAAGCCTGCTTTCCATGTAATTTGTCGGACATTTTAACAGCTGAAGAGCTTAATGTGTCTGTATTGAAGTTAGTTAAGATTATCTCATATCAAAGAAACAGGAGGAGAAAAAACCATAAAAGTTTCCTCTACAAAGGCTAGTTTACTTCTAAGTACTACTGCATGAAAAATATTTTTGTTCACTTGGAAATCAGCCTTGCCTAATGCCAGGGATTTACTTATAGAACAACATCTTGTACATGATAGGAGAGCATGACTTCCACCTCCCACCCTTTTTCACTTTTTTTTGCTTGTAATCTCATTTTCTATTTATTTTGCAACACATCAGAACTTTAAAACTTGTCCTTCATAGCAAATCATTACTCTACTTTGATATCAGGAAATTGTCCTAGATATGTATCCAGCGTTAACAATGACCCATCCACCAGTTTTTGATGGAAGTCTTCCCAAAGTTCATCACATTTCTGAAAAGGTAGAAAGGAGAAAAATGTGCTTAGAAGTTTAATGCCACTCTAAACCTAGGAGAAATACAAATGTAATTGACAAAGATTAATCTTTCTGAAGTTTTAAAATGTTCTTTATGGAAATAAATCAGAGCATAAACATAAGGTGAATGAGAAGGAATAC
Organism: Orthonyx spaldingii; assembly: GCA_013397795.1. Classification (NCBI taxonomy): domain Eukaryota; kingdom Metazoa; phylum Chordata; class Aves; order Passeriformes; family Orthonychidae; genus Orthonyx; species Orthonyx spaldingii. The sequence continues at coordinate 34,877 of VZTJ01002489.1, read as the reverse complement.
CTTGACATTGCAAGCTTAATTCACAACAAAATAAGATTAAACTTAATAACTAGCTTGTGTTTTCATTTCATTTCATTTCATTTCATTTCATTTCATTTCATTTCATTTCATTTCATATAGTAACCGCTATGTGAAAATAAGGATATAATGGATTCAAGGTGTTCTTCAGGGTTTCAGGTTCCTAAGGGTCAGTAATGCAGAATTTGAACCTGGCCTAGCTCTTGTGTCTAAGTCTGTTCACCAATGAACCTTGCTTACAGACAAAGGAAGTACAAAAAGAAATAGAAGAGTAAATAAAATGAAGGGAAAGGTCTTTCCATCTCGTACTTTTTGTGCCACTAAGGTACATTTGATGAAAAGGCTGATTCAGACAAGAACTCTACCTTGCACTGCTGGAGAACTGGAATGACAGGTAGGAAACATTCCAATATCAGCTGGCAAAATAAAAAAAAATCCACACTCCCACCACCCTCCTCTGCCCTGATGGTATAGTGCTTTTCTCCAGTCCCCTTTGGAGCTCTGGGGTAATCACCAGGAGAAATCCCCTATAGTTTTCTGATTTTTATGAACATATTCATGCAGCTTATGTCCCAAGGACCCAATGGGTGAGATTCCTTACTAGAAGCAAATCCTGTTACATAGAGACATAGTGCTTGAGGTCTTGGGTTCTCAATTGAACAAGTCATTAGCACATGTTAAACATCCTGATTCCCCCTTTCTTTGCACATTTCAAAAATCACTTAACATCCTCCCCTTTGATGGGAGGGAGGCTGATGAGTGTAAGCACTGCTCTGCAGGGCTGTTATCCTCATTGACAAGTCTGGAAAGCTATTCCCAAGTGTTTGTTTTATCATAACCTACTATAGGGCATATTATAAATGCTGTGTGATGCCAGCTTTCAGTTAATTCATTTCCTATTCTAACAGAGTCCCTAATGAATTATTAGACTCTATTAAACGTACTTAAAAGAAAGACCTCATTTATTAACACAGTGTTTAATCACAGTGGTCTACAAAGCACCACAGCATTAGATCATAGTAAGCAACTGCCAGTCTTGTGTGTTTGCCTTTGTATCTTGCTGATACATATTTTGAACAAATTAAAATAACGGAAGTTTTCTGAAAGCTAATGGACTCAAAAAACATTGCTGAAGGATCCTTTAAATCATCATCTTTCCTACCACACAGAATAAGGTCTTTTGAGTGGATCCCTTCTGGAATGATCATTTATATCCTACACTGAACAGATATGTAATTCTTTTTTACTCTAGGTTGAGGGATCAGAGAATCACGGAATCACAGAATCAACTAGCTTGGAAAAGACCTTTGAGATCATCAAGTCTAACCTATGACCTATCATCACCTTATCAACCATGGCACTAAGTGCCATATCCAGTCTTTTCTTAAACACCTCCACGGATGGTGACACCACCACCTCCCTGGGCAGCCCATTCCAATGCCCAATCACTCCTTCTGTGAATAAATTCTTCCTAATGTCCAGACTAAACTTCCCCTGCCACGGTTTAAGGCTGTGTCCTCTTGTCCAGTTGCTTTCATGGGAGAAGAGACCAACCCCCACTTGGCTACAGCCTTCTTTCAGGCAGTTGTAGAGAGTGAAAAGATCTCCCCTGACTCTCCTTTTCTCCAGGCTAAACAACATCAGCTCCCTCAACTGCTTCTTATAGGACTTGTGTTCCAGACCCTTCACCAGCCTTGTTGCGCTTCTCTGGACATACTCCAGCATCTCAACATCCTTCCTAAACTGAGGGACCCAAAACTGGACACAGTACTCAAGGTGTGGCTTCACCAGTGCTGAATACAGGGGAAGAATCACTTTCCTGGTCCTGCTGGCCACACTATTCCTGATACAGGCCAGGATGCCATTGGTCCTCTTGGCCACTGGGCACGCTGCTGGCTCATGTTCAGTCTGATGTCAGTCAGTACCCCCAGGTCCCTTTCTGCCTGGCCACTGTCCAGCCACTCTGTCCCCAGCCTGTAGTGCTGTAGGGGGTTGTTCTGACCAAAGTGCAGGACCCGGCACTTGGTCTGTTAAACCTCATGCTGTTGGATTCAGCCCATTAATCCAGCCTGTCCAGGTCCCTCTGTAGAGCTGTCTTACTCTGCAGCAGATTGACACTTGCACCCAACTTGGTGTCATCTGCAAAGTTGCTAATGGTAGATTCGATGCCTTCATCCAGATCATCCATAAAGATCTTAAACAGGACTGGGCCTAACACAGATTCCTGGGGGAGACCACTGGTGATTGCCCACCAACTGGAGGCAGCACCATTCACCACCACTCTTTGGGCTCAGCTGTCTCGCCAGTTCTTAACTCAGTGAAGGGTGCACCTGTCCAAGCCATGGACTGCCAGGTTTTCCAGGATTATTCAATGGGAGACGGTGTCAAAGACTTTGCTGTAGTCCAGGTACACTACACCCACAGCCTTCTCCTCATCCATCAAGTGAGTCACTTGGTCATAAAAGGAGATCACGTTGGTCAGGCAGGACCTGCCTCTCCTAAATCCATGCTGGCTAGGTCTGATCCCCAGACCATTCTGTAGGTGCGGTGTGATCACACTCAAGATGATCTGTTCCATAACCGTGCCAGGCATTGAGGTCAGGCAGACAGGCCTGTAGTTTCCTGGATCCTCCTTTCAGTCCTTGTGATGGGCATCACATTGGCCAGCTTCCAGTCATCTGGGACCTCTCTGGTTAGCCAAGACTGATGATAAATCATGAGCTCTTCTGCCAGCTCCCTCATCACCCTAGGATGGATCCCATCTGGTCCCACAGGCTTGTGAGCATGGAAGTGGCTCATCAGGTCACTAACTCCTTCCTCCTGGATTACAGGGGATCGGTTCTGCTCCCTGTCCCTGTCTACTAGCTCAAGAGGCCATCTGTCCTGAGGACAACCTGTCTTATTGTTGACAATCGAGGCAAAGAAAGTGTTAAGTACCTCAGCCTTTTCCTCATCTTTGGTAACAATATTCTCTCCCATGTCCAATAAAGAATGGAGGTTTTGCTTGGTCCTTCTTTTGATATGAATGTATTTATAAAACTACTTTTTACTATCCTTTACAGAAGTGGCCAGGTTAAGTTTTAATTGAGCTTTCATCACTCTAATTGATGCATAAATCTAGATTTGTGATTACGTACAGAAAAAAATCAGGCGATTTTGTAATATTGCCCATGAGTCTCTTATTAAGAAAACACGTCTAGAATTTATCTTTACATCTAACAGAGCTTAAGACGTCCTTTCACACTCAACTACAAATTTCCGAGTGTAAATCTAATAGTTGGCAGACACAAAATAAGGTGCTACAGCAAGATGCAGCATGAGATTTTCCAGCTGTTTAACCTAAAACAATATAAAAAGCCTAAACCAATCAAACAAAAAAATATGTATCTTAAATCAGGCAGTTTGAAAGTTGAGTGCTTTTAAAATCAAAACAGCAGGGAAGGGTAGGAGAAGGCAGCCATAGAGAAGAAAAACAATCTGTACACTGCTCTGTATTCGGGTTTACTGTTAACTATATTATCAAGGAGGCCTTGCAAACTGAATGCCAGGTGGTTAAAGGTTCACTGACAACCGTTTGCACTTTCTTGTCACCACCATCACATCTGCTGACAGACTTCCCCCAGGACTGAGGCTGTTTAAGCAGGCAATTGAGAGCACCTCAAGTCAAATTCCTGCCGTGTTGTCTAGAAAAGCCTATTATTCTCTAATCACTGGAGGAAGGTAAAAAGTAAAAATAGTGTCCTGAACTCTAATTTGCCCTTAAATTCCATATTCTTGTCAGAGAGAGGTGAGTGTCTCATAAGATATCCTGTTTAGTACCACTGGCTCAACAGCTGTTACACAGCATAAAAGGATAAGCAGATTTGATAATTTTTAACATTCATTTGAACTGAAAATCCTGACTGTAAAATTGCATGTAAGATACCTTTGTACAAACTTAGCAGTCAGATGCTGTCAGGACCAATTCTGCTCACACTGACGTTGATCTCAGTGGGAGCTTATATCAGCTAGTTCATAGAACAGACACTGCAAGTGCTGCATCTGGCCAGCAGGAGCTGCATTTCACAAACCCCATAATTTATAAACTGAGAAAACAGGATTTAACATTACACGAAGGATTAAGGTCAATTGTGGATGCACACTTCTCCTCAACAGCTCATACTAATCCAGTTGCAGCCAAAATAGTTTTTCCCTCTTTCCATACATCTTACCTCTCCAATCATTTTCACATCTTCACGTCCGTACCAGTCTGGCTCATACACTTCATGGAGAGACTCTGTAAGCTTCTTTGAGGCATCTTGCATTCCTGCAATTAGACAGAAACAGGAATGTGTAAGTGGAAATTACAAGAAATAGTTGCTAAATATCTTTATTTTCAGCCACATGTACCCACTATGCTATTCCCTCTGGTAAATTTAGAAAAAATATACCTGAACTTGGGGAGAGTGCTGTAATGGGCCTGGTTTTAGAAAGGATCTTGTACAGTCACCCAGTAGGTTTAGAAGATTATGGAGCCCAGTGCTTATTTATGCTTGCAACAGGGTGGGGCCTGCAGAGGATTGTGCTAAGCCAAACTGACCAGTCACTTTTGGAGCTCTTGCTACCACAGGTGGAACAAGAACAGGGACTATTGATGGTTATCGCTCTGTAATACACAGAGGAGCTGGCACAAATGTAAAATACCTTCAATAATATTATGAGAAAGGGCCTAAATCTACTTTCAGTGAGATCAGTTTGACCCCAATGAACAACCAACCACCCTCAGAGAAGGCACTGGGGTTTGCATTTTGATACAGTACCAATCCATTAGATGCTGAATATGGTTCTGAATCCAGTGAAATCAAACTCATCTCACCTAACTTTCTGAGAGTTCAGAAAAAGTAATTTTAAAATGACAACTTTTATTTCAACTTCTTTGCAAAATCTGAACAATACTTGAATTTTTTATTTAGCATTCACTTTTTTAAAAAAAAGCACATTTTTTTCTCTAGTAAAAATCTATTTGCAATAGCACATCTGTGCTGTCTTGAAAATATCTCTAAGCATGGTCTTCAGATTCAACTGCTCAGTGAATGAATTTAGGAATAACATCAGTATTTTTGTTTTCTGCACACAGAAACGTTCATGAGTGGAAGAGGAAAATTAATTTTAAACTTGAATGTGTAGAAGACCAGACTTGATCTAGTCAGTTGGTATTCCATCACGCACTCCCAAAACACATGACAGGAAAATAAATGCAGTAATGCACACTTCTTAATAAGAAAATGGTGACCTACAGAATGGATAGGATAGCCAAACAGATACTGAAAAAGCTGAAAGTACATGCCTGTTCTCAGTCCTTGAGTACAAAAGAGGACAACGGCATGAGGGAGAACAAGGACAAAGGAAATACTGGTGTTTAGAATATACAAGCTTTCACCTTTAAATCAAAAGGTACTGAGTCAAAACAGAATACTTGATCTCTTCAGGGATTGTCTTGGGGGTGGTTTTTAATGACAGAGCTCATCTTAGAATACTAGGATAGTACAAGAATTAAGATGTGTTTCTTCCTTTTCTCCTTCATGGTTAATTCTTAGGATGATGTATCCCCAGCTAAGAAAGTGTTCCCCTGAACAAAAGAGATTTTTTTCCCCCTGAAAAGATACCAAATTACAACAAAATACAGATTATTTTAATGTATTTTTTCAGGCAGATTTTTTCACTTAAAATCTTTAATGCCACTGCAAATTAATCAACTCAAGAGGTAAGGCAAAACCAACAGAGTATCTCTACCCTTAAGAAGGCTGCATCTCTCCAATCAGGGTGAATGTACAGACCAGGAGGGTTTGTTCATCCCTGCTCACACTTGATCCTTTCTGATACCTGAACTTCTGTCCTTAAGCACTCTGCGTGATAAACCTGTGGCAGAGGTTCCTGCGGCAGGCAGGTTAGCACAGCCGCTAGATAATCCCTCCTGCAGCCTGCACTCACCTTGGTCACAGACCACGTTGGAACCTTTTCCTAGACTTTCTTTTTTAAGGACTACAGGACTCAGGCATATATCTGCTTAAGAGAATAAGTAAAACACACTTAATATGCCATGCTTGAGCCATATCAAAACTGCACCAACTTTTACATTTTTTTTTCAGTTCTGAGAATTGGATAATCCTCTATTCCACCACATTCCTGTAAAAAACATCAGTCAAATCCAGCTCCAGTGTCAGGCAAGTGGGCAGTAAAGTATTTGGCTTCTTCAGTCAGGGATTTCAATCTGAAATTTCCAGGCTAAGATCATCCATCCTACTCCCTTCTAACTGCATGTATACCAGGTTTACTGCAATACGTCAAATGAATGAAGAGGTAAATACCAACCCAGTGAATTCCCATTCTTTTTCATGCCTCTGGACATAAAATGTCCAATGATTTTTTATTTGGCTGGTTTTCACATAGAATTATTTCTTACACACTGATACCTTTTATGCATTATTCAGCACTAAATTTAAGAGGATAAGTGTCTTAGTTGTAGACTGCAGGCTGTCTCTCTACTGTTTTTAACTGTTATCACTGAGAAAGATAAATTGTTAAAAGCAAGTCATTAAAGTACAAAGAAACGTGAAAAGAATTTTTACTGCTGATGAATGGTTAGAAATTTATATTTAATATCAATTGTTTCATTCAGTACTACTTGTTGGTAATTGTGTCCTTTATTTAATAACTAAAAGTGCAAAAATATTTAAATTGCTTAGGAAAAATGTTGCTAAATAATCCAGTTACTGAAGACTGAGCTTCTCGGATTAAATGATCTCTACTTCTGTGGGAAAGAGTCCCTGTCCCTGGAACCCCCAAAAAATTCTAGAGGCCTCCATGTGATAGAGATCCTGAGGGTGGCAGTGCAAAGACATTCCCATGAAGCACACCAGAGATGGTAGAGGGTAGAAGACTCTTTATCACCACAGTTGCAATGTACTTAAGCTCTCATGGAGAATGAGACAGATCTGGAACAGCATGTTGGCTGTAGAACTCATATACTGTGGGGTCTCCTAACCCCCCTGCAGGATAATCTAGCCTGAAACATGGAGAAATTTCCATTTTCCTGATGGGGTGAGACATCTTGGTCTGGCTCTTAATATTACTTATGTGGTTCTCCAGGGAAATGACCTACCCTGCCATAAGGGTTCTAATCGTTATTGCTAGTAATCCGTTAAAAGTTTCCACCTGAACAACTGAATTATTTCATAATTCACGAATAAATTTTCCAGAAAGATGATGAATAGCTTATGGTTTTTAAGAAATTACATGACTGATTTTCAGATTTCTGTGTCTGGAGGATATGTGCAGTTCTGCCAGTCACAGACTGACAACTAGGCAGCAGAACTGCTTACAGACGTCAAAAATGTCCCCTCCCCTTCTGGTAGACCAGTTACTCTTTATCACTACATTAAGCCACCTGAAGGGTATGGTGCTTTCTTTTCCTCATGCAGGATTACTTTTTAGCTCTGTCACCTTGCCACCTGCATGAAGATCCAGGTTTATTCTTCCCCATCTGCACTGGTACTTGCAAAGAGCTCAGGGCAGAGAAAGGGTGAATGATTTAGAGTTTCTATAACAATTGTCCCATAAAATCATTCAAGTCACTTACAGCTCTCAAAAGCTTAAAAATAAATCATGAAGTATAAAACCCAGATACATATTGCCAAGGAGTTGGCAGTTGGGAGAGAGACAAGACTGAGGCAAGAGATGACTAAAGCTATGGGGAATAGCACACAGTCTCGTCAGTACAAACACCACTGATACACAGCAGACATTAAACTATCATGGAGGTGAAATAAAATGGAACATAAAAGCCATTCACAAGTTCAGCTTTATGGCATGGTTCCTCCAAGTCCTTGAACAACCAATAAGAAAGATCAAGGTCCAGCTAAGACTAAGAAGCACCAGTGAACAACAGAAGGAATCTGAATACAGCAAAAATTCTTTTAAGAATGTGTGATACTAAACCTCAAATTGTCAAGTGTATTAAATTGAAGGGACAGATGGTCATAATAAGGCTCAATTGACTGTTCCTTGCTGAAATCCCCACCTGGAGCATTGTGTCTACGTCTGGTGTCCACAGCACAAGAAAGACATGGACCTGTTAGAGCAAGTCCAGAGAAGGCCACAACCTCCCCTACTAAGACAGACTGTGAGAGCTGGGATTGTTCAGCCTGGAGATAAGAAGGCTCTGAGAAGACCTCCTTTTGATGTGACAGTACTTAACGGGAGCTTATGGAAAATAGGGAGAGCAACTTTTTACACAGGTAGACAGTGGTAGGACAAAGGGGACTGAATGGTTTGAAACTAAAAGAGGAGAGATTTCGATTAGATGTTAGGAAGAAATTCTTTCCTCAGAGGGTAGTGAGACACTGGAACAGGTAGCCCAAAGAAGGGGATGCCTGTTGTGGTTTGGCACTGGCCAAATGCCAGGCACCCATGACAGCTGCTCACTCACCCTCCCCTGCCACAGCTGGGCAGAGGAGAGAAAAAAACTAAACAAAGCGTTCATGAGCTGAGATAAGGACTGGGAGAAAGCACTCCAAGGGTAAAACAGGCTTGACTTAGAGGTACAAAGTGAATTTATTACTAACAGAGTCAGAGGAGAATAATGAGAAGTAAAATAAGCCCTTAAAAACACCCTTTCTTCCTCCAACCCCTCCCTCCTTCCCACCGACAGTGCAGGGGACAGGGTGTGGGGGTTTTGGTCAGTTTGCCACCCGAGATCTTCTTCCGCTGCTCAGGGAGAGAAGTCATTCCCCTGTGAGACCATGGGGTCCCTCCCATGGGAAACAGTTCTCCGTGAACTTCTCCAAAGCGGTTCCAATCTCATGAGCAGCAGTCCTCCCAAAACTGCTGTAGTGTGAGCCCTCCCATGGGGAACAGTCCTCCCAAAACTGCTGTGGCCTGGGTCACTCTTCCACAGGGTGCAGTCCTCCAAGGACAGGCTGCTTCAGCTTGGAAGCAGGGGCCCTCTCTCTCCACCGGGTCTCCCACTGGATCACAGCCTCCTCCAGGCATCCACCTGCTCTGGCATGAGCACCTCCCCCACAGGCTGCAGGTGGATCTCTGCATCCCCTGTGGACCCCATGGGCTGCAGGGGCACAGCTGCTTCACCATGGTCCTCACCATGGCCTGCAGAGGAGTCTCAGCACCGGCACCTGGAACACCTCCTGCCCCTCCTTCTCCACTGACCTTGGTGTCTCCATGTTGTTTCCCTCATATGTTCTCACCTCCTCCTCTTCTCTGGCTAGAAGAAAAAAACTGTGTGCACTTTGTTTCGATTTTCTTCTTAAATATGTTATCACAGAGGTGTTACCATCATCTCTAATTGGCCCAGGCTTGGCCAGTAGCATGTCCATTCTCAGAGCCATCAGGGATTTGCTCTGCCGGACACGGTGGAAGCTTCTAGCAGCTTCTCACAGAAGTCACCTCTGTGGCCTGCCCCAACTACTAAAAACCAGGCCATACAAAACCAACACAATGCCCCATCCTTGCAAGTGTTCAAGGTCAGGTTGGATGGTCAGTTCTGAGAAACCTGGTCTAGTGAGTGGCATCCCTCACTATGGCAGAGGGATTTGAACTCGATAATCTATAAGGTCCCTTCCAACCCAAGCTATTCTATGATTCTATGAAATTGTGCCTGGATTTGTACTTCCTACTTCCAATATTGAGTCACTCAGAAGTCATGCAGCAAAACGAAACTTATTACTGGAGTTCAAATCCCAAAACCCTTTAAAATGAACTGCTTCTCTTATACATCCAAGAGTATAAGGATGTCAAGTGAATTATTGGAAAATAATTCCAATATATGCAATTATATGATTGACTTTTTTTTCCTGAAAAATGAGCCCCTGATGACAACATGACTCCAAGTCTCTGATATCCTTGGTGCAAAAATCCCACTCAAGTGCCTAAATGGGGGTTCCTATGCTTTTGTGCATAGATGCCCCAAAATCGTTTAATGATAGCAGTGCTCCAAAGAATTGCAACAAAGAGAGTGTAGCAGGTGCTTCAGTCATCCAAAATCTGGTCTTTGGCACTACTGACCTAGTCATCTTTGAGGAAGCCTCAGCTAGAGCTGTGTATTGTGCTCTACTGCCTTGGGTTGTGTACTCACTCCATAGCACCAACACGTGCCAATATATGTGCCAAGGGTGCCCACTGGTGGCTTGTTTATTTTGACATTTTTAAGGCTCTCATGAGTGCTTATGACTGGAACTTTTTTAAGATATGTAGACAATAAGGTGCTAGCAAACACTTTTCAGTCTGAGTAAGGAAGTCAGTCCAAATTACTTAAAGGCTGCAACAAGAGAAAGATGCTAGACAGAAAAGCATGGCTAAAAAGGCAAAACTTAAACAATGGAAAACTTTACACCAAGATCAACGAAAACTTGGTACAAAAAGTATCCTGTTAGAGAGTAAAAGAGCAAAAGGACCATGAATGTGGAGTACTATGAAGAGAAAGGTGGAGAAAGAAGATGAAACAGAGGGGAGTGTTGTTGTGACTAATACAGTAATCAAAGCAGCATGTAAAGTCAGCTTACGTGACAGATAAGACATCTAGCCAACAAACAGCATCATCCTGCTGCTTCTGAGTAACCATCAGACAACGTGTGTGGGGAAGAGCGAAAACTAAGAAAGCAAAATTAGCATTCAATGAGTTCCCCCCAAAAGACTGATGCTATCATTTCCTCTGTGAACAAAAGACATCTGCTCAAGTTTGTCTGGTATGGAATTTTCTTTGGGCAGCCCATCCAGAAAAGAATAGATGGTCAAAGACAGTAAGCTACTGCTTTGCTTCCCATTTTATAATTCCCATCAAAAAGAGCTTTCTTACCTGCCTCTGAACAGCTGATGAAGTGTTACTATGACAGTGATTTCCAGGGATGTTAATACTCATTTGCAAAATTTTCCCAACTAGACTGGAACCAGGTTAAAAATATATACACACGTATATATTTATTATATATTTATCTCAAGTAGCTACTGTCTCTCAATCAGTCACCAACTCCTATGCCCTTCCCTTTTGCCTTCAACTCCTCCAAGGAGAGGTGGTGTGAGAAAGAGAACACTTCACATGCAGTGCTCTGTTGAGTGTGCTGGATTTACAAATGTCTAGTAGGATTTCAATGGCTGTTTACTTATCTCTGGTATTTAAGCACTGATCAGTGAACTTTTGCTACTTAGATTTTCAATGGGAATCAAGAGACATCACATTTGACTTGTAAACTTAAAAAAAAAATGGATTGAGCAGCCAGAAATAGATGAGAAATCACATTATCACAGGGAGCATGGTTTGGAGGAAGCTCGTCATCCAACTAGTAATAACTGGAAATGTTACAGTTCTGGAGACCATGCAATCCCTTGCCTCGCATGAGGTATTTCATATTCTAGCATTTGCAAAGATGAATAACAAGGTGTGTAGACTTTGTGGGTGCTGAAAATGCATGCAACATGAGAATCTGGGCAGTGAAGGATGCACACAAAGGACAGTCAAGGATGCAAGACTCTACACACGAGTTGACATTAAAGGTGCAGAATCCCTAGCATCAGGTTAAAGAGAATCTTGTATTTGTCTTTGTATACTTTAAACAAGCTTACTTGTCCCAATTTTTAAAAGAAGTTTGTTTTATGAAAGCACAATATAAAACTTAAAAATCACCTTTAATGGCTGCTAAATATCCTCTCAGTTCTCTCTGGAGTCTGGAACCCTCTGCCTGAAAAAGAAGGAAAAAAAAAGGATGGAAGTGAAAACACATGTCAGTTATGTTTAATGCCTTGAAACACGCATGCAGTATGTCAAACAACAACTAAAAGCAATCTCAGGAGCTATCTGATTAATAGTGCCACATGTTGCAAGCCTACACAAATTCATATAAAAAGGGGGCCTGGCAAAGGAGGCTTGGCATAGTGTACTCTCTAGGCTAGAATTTCTGGGTTTATCAATCATCTGTACAGGAAAGAACTCCACCCAAAGAAAGACAGGTATATTTTATAGCCAAGGTACAGTTCAAGTCAGCCAGGCCTATGGCCTAATCTGAAACACAAAGTAGTATAACCAAAAACAGCGAACCTCCACTGGAAACCACTCAAAAGAGGCCAGTCTAGACCTGAAGAAAGGGCATACCCTTACACAAGTTGTTTACTATATTTGAAAACAATTTCCCAAGTATTTTAACATTTTGATATTTTGCAAGCAAATTACTACAATACAGTAATATTAGTTACTTTGTTTTGCTTGACTAGTGCATCTTGCAGTCTACTGTGAAATCTCGACTGTTACTTTGGCAAGTACATCAAAGTTATCTTTCCTTCTCTTATACTAACAACGTTTGAAAAACTCAGAACAGAGAAAACACAATAGATTTAGTTACTTTATCTCTGACTATATCACAAGTTGGACTTCACAGTTCCTAGGATTTGCAAAGAAACCTGTGCTACACACATACTTTGTTGCTAAAAAGATGCTGTACAGGACACCTTCAATAGCCTGAAGATTTTTGAAACAGTCCACATTTACCAGTTTACAATATCTTTCAAATTATTTATTTAAGCAGTTGAAAACTACAGGAATATCATCTTGCATTCACATTTTCTCACATACAGCTACACTATATGGAAAAAATCAGCAAAATATGACTGCTTTGGAGTTTCTCTCGTATTTTCCATGTGAAAATCAGAATCTAAAGGGTGCATGTGAATAAAGTGAATACTTTAGAAGGCAGAAGGTATAAGCTGTTATAACTCCACTTAATTCAAAGGACTTCTGATGGCAGTAAAGGATTTGCCATCAGCAACTTCAATGCTCAGAGCATTCAGACACAGAGGATCATAAGAAATTCAGGCTGATAGGGGCTATCTGATGCTTAAAATCCATTATACCTGCAGCCATGTTATGTCGAAGTTGTGGTTCTGAAAAAATACTTGTCTCACCAGTACACACAATACAATGCAGATTACATCCACCAAATTCACTTCTCCCAGCTTGCCTTACAGAAGGGAACTGTAGGCCTTTAGAATGGGATCAGCAACAGCCCCTATCCCCATTCCTCAAATTGCAGTGCACTATAGTAAGAGAGCAACTGTTTAATGTCCTGGAAATATTAAAGAATTTGGAAGGTAGAAAATGTCGAAGTGGGCCTAGAAAGCAGTCTGAATTCACTTTATGGATTCAACAAAGAGAAGCTTGCTTTTACACTAATTTGATCTGAAACAAGTCACCTACAGCTCTCAAATCCATTAATCAACTAAATTCCGAGGAGAGGAATAAATCCAACAGGGTGGTATCTGAAAAGCTGCTGGGTAACAGCAAGTGTGAAGGAGCAGCCAACCTTTCTTGGGTTTCGGACTATATTTGGTGCTCCAAGGAAAGCAACCTCTTCCCCTGCTTTGGAATCAAAGCTGCATATCAGACAGGTGCAGGTTGAGTATCAGTGGATTAAACCTCAGATTTAATTATTTATAGAACAACAGAAAGTTCTGGAGTAATAGCTTGATGTCGTGTCCTTTAAGAAAATATTATGCTTATGTATATGCAGTACATTTTAACACTGTTTAGCAAAAACTACTACTCTAAAGCATCATTAGTGTGGGGCAGGCAGGCCTGCTCCTGCTAACCAGAAGAAAGTCCAGTGGTGGGACAAACACACCTTTGTCGACTCCCCTTAGACTTGCGGTGAGAAAAAGGCCTCCCACAGTCCTTTGCAGTTCTGTTATGTTAATTTACCCAAATTCCCTTCTTCCGGTTGGCTGCTGCCATCCCACCCCTTATTCCCTTGTTCACTCCCAGTTCACTCCCAGTTGCCAGAAGGTTCCCCTTTCCCTGTTACCCCATTGGGTTGTGTTCTGTCAATATTCCCCCGGTTCCTGCCCATTGGGTCCTTCATCCTAGTCCCGCCCTCACTCCGCCCTTTGCCCTCTACCCATTGGTTGCTGTACCTTACCTGCCCCCTGTATAAGAACCGCTGTCACCCCTCTGCTCCTGATCTTTGTCCTTAGACTCCTTTGTGTGTGGACCCTTCCCACTCCTGCTCCCCGGACCTTCCTTAATAAATCTACCTCGGAATACCAAGTGAAGACCCTTCTTGTCCCTCATCGATTGAGCTGTCAGGCACACTGGGACTAAGCAGGCAGATCCTTGCCGGGCAGGCAGCTCCATAGCTGGAGACGCTCCAGGAAGGTAGTAGCCGGCACAGCAACACCAACCCCCCTAGCTGTACCCAATACTACACATTACAACATATTATTTCATGCTACGTAACACAGCAGAAGCTAACTTCATTCTGGGCTTGAATGGTAGACAGGGGGATGACAGAAGTTGTCCGCTTTCCATAGACCAAGGCATTAAGTGATTAATGCTTCCACAGAGGAAAGGAGATTGTACATAGGAGCAAATTTCTTGATCTCATGTCTGAAGAGGAGAATCAGCAAATATTTGGCAGAAACAAGAGGGAAGTTCCCCTTTTATGCATGTAAGTCTCCTTCTGGGAGAATCCCTAGTACTGTGAGAAGTCACACGAAGGCACAGAAGTTATCTTTCTATTTCATACCTTCTTTGGCCTGAGCTCTTGTGGTAAAAATGGAAGGTACAGCAACTTGGTTCTTCATCATGGTCCAGCTGAACAGGTGACCATAAAGTAACAACACCTAGTCATTAAAGAATCTCTGGTGTTCCGGGAGCAACAGATCACACTTGGAAGGCTGAGAGCCTCCTTAGCTGATTTTATGTCCAGTTTTACTCATACACATGATATTTTGTCACTAGGACTAAGCATCACACGACAAATGTCAGGGAAACACACTGCTCCAACACTATGTTTATAACTAGACTGCTGTGCAGTTTTACAACTCCTACCCTAAACCACTATTAGATCTGTTGTGCGTGGTTAGCATTGTGAGTCATCAGCAACTGCTGTTCAGGGAAATGTATAAGAAAAAGTCAAAGTAGTAAAACATGATGAAAATATTTTGCCGTATGTGCTGTTATGATTTCTGACCCTTAATTCAAAAGAATAATTTTAATATGCATCTCCCTCAGTCTAGGTTATTAACAGGCCACAAACCCTTGAAATATCTAAGCATGATCGAGTCATATGAATTTTCCCTCATTATCAATTGTTGTGTGATGTGACACTGAGAAAATCCATGAGCAAGGGCCACCTTCTACTGAAGTTAAGAGATAATCTCTCAGTTATAACGGCAACAAAATTAGACCTTTCTAAAAATACCAGAAACAAAAATCAGCATCAAAAGCCCTCAGCCCTGTGAATTCTGAAAAATGTGCCTCTGGTCTACACATTTTCTATAGTAAACTCATTATTAGTGAAGACAGATAAACTTTTGTCACCTAACAGACTAATTAAAATCCGTAAGATGAAAATACTGCATTGCTGACTATGTACATCTTGCAAACTGTTATATACAGGTTTTAAAAAGTGATTTTCAAAAAATTGTCACGTATTTAATGTTGTCCCTTTGTGGTGTCTACTGGTACACTCCTTCTACTTTCATTCTATCAAATGAAAACATCTGGTGGCTCTGAAACCACTTGTCCAAGTACCTTCATTAAAGCCATGAATTTTGTTAAATGAGATGCAACTTCTTGAGGGAGAATGAAAGGTAGGTGTCCTTTCGCCAATGCTGTATTCCTCTGAAATGAAATTTCCCAAGATAGCACTGATGGTTCCTTTATAATTTCAGCATTTCTTTCTTTTCTTCTATGTAAGCCAGCAAAATCAGTCAGTTTCATAATATGTAAGAAACTCCAGAGGAAAGTCTCAGTAGCAAACTTCTCACAACCAGCTTGTTTGATAACAGTATGCATGTTCTACCAGACTTCAGCACCAAAAATCAGTGGTCTCAGCTCACCTGATCAAACTCAATACACAAATTACCCAAAATCTGTTACATGATCCTGTTTAACTTTACATAAGAGCAAGGGAGGCATGCCAACAACTGAAACCAACATCCATCTTTGGGGAAGTCAACACAGCTCTTCACAGCAATGTCCCAAATAATAGTTTGTTGCCTTGAACAATGCAGCCTATCACCTTTCTACTCTCTGGTTTCATTATATGGTCAGTATTACATAGTTGGTAAAGACACATGCAGTCAGTGAGATAAGAAGGTTCAGTGTTTCAGGATCTAGCAATCTATAGCCACAGGCCTTACATACCCTGACAGCAGCATTAGGCCTTTTCAGTACTACTGATTCTTGGGTATGTTTAGTTTTGGTCTTCTTTTCAATTTGTAGCATTTAAGCATAACTTAGTACTGGAATTAAGAAAAAGAGAACTACAGCACTATTGGTTGTGAGACTGATGAGACCTAAAAAAATGTCAATGATGAAAACCGTAAAAAAACATAGTTTCTGTCTTTTGCTTCCTGATGGATTAGAAAAACTGTTGCATCCACTCAGAAATTAAAGACTACCTTGCCTCCACAAAGGTTGTGACTGGATGACCTATTTGCCACGAATCTGTAATTTGCAGTTTTCCAGTCAGAATGGAAGACTTTGATTTTTCTATCATGTCACATACCGGATGCAAACACAATACATCTTTCCAGGAAAGGTCAGTACATGAATGAGATATAAAACCCAAATATATCACTCCAATTTAGTGAGAGGCAAGAGCATTGAAAATATTGAGCCTGGAGCACTGGGTAATTAATAACAAATAATAACATAATAACAATAATAATAATAATAACAACAATAATTAAAAATGCCAATTATTAATGCAGTTCTAATTAATACTGCAATTTTTTCACTCCATTGGTAAGACATCAGGGGAATAGCTAAAAATAAAACATATTCTTTATCACCTGGAAGACATTCCTTATTGTAATGTGCTGTTACTTGTCACAGTGTAGAGCAGTGCTGTCTCTGTTCATAAACACTTCAGGTACTATTTAATGCTAGGCCTTTTATAGAACTCTGTAGTATGAATGAAAATAACTATTACATTAAGTGAAGCGTAACAAAATAAGAGGCTACTTGGACAAACCTGTAATTCAATAGGAAATCTATCTGCTTGTCACAGTACTCTATTTTATCATTTATCAGGTACCTTATAGTCCCTAGAAGCTTGGAATCTTATTCTTAAATAAATAGATTTCCTTTTTTTCTTTCTAAGCTCTAAAAGATTTGGGGTTTGAAATATTTGTCTAGTGCATCCCTTGAAAAAACTGGGTTTGCAACCTTCTCTGGAAACACAGAGGTTTCAGGCATAATAGTATCTTCCAGGAGTGCACCAAAATTTTTGGTCAGCCCACCTGACCAAAATTTGTGGCCCAGCCACTAAGAAGGCTCAAAAGTAAGAATTTCATTGTTCTAAAGTTACATGTTAAATCAAAATAAATTGCATCAAATGAAACAGGCTTCTCAGATGATTTAGACTAATCAAAAAAAACCCCTCCCAACTCTAAAGGCAAGAACCAGGGACCTCCGCCTCATGGTAGCAGCAACTCCCAGTAGGCAGATGAGAAAGCTCTGTGCCTGTAGAGACACTAAACCAACCCTTTTACTGAACCATCGGTTTCTATTTCAGATGAGGACTGAACAGAAAAATACGTGGCACTCAACCTTAAGTGAAATTCCAGCCTTGCCTAACAACTAAACCTCTCCCTCTCTAAACATTCTACGTTCACAGTTACTACAGCACCCTTTAAGTATATTCATGTCCGCAAAGCAGGGCCCAGAAAAATGGTTTTAATGAAAATCTGGGGTGTGCAGAGGAAGCAAGAATCTACAAGTCTACGGCTAGAAGTAATCTTATCCACATTTCATGTCAAGCTAGACTTTCTGAACATCTACTTGTGCCTGTTTATGTCTATTGCTGCCTACCCATAACTACATTTTTAAATAACATACATAAGCTCTGTATTAACAGATCTGGTAGAAGACTGCCCAGAACTGTGTTGTGAACTGCATCATGTTCAATCCACATCTTAAATCTCTGAGCTGAGCTATGTCAACTATCCCCATGGTCAGTTATCCCAAAGCGAGTCTGAAGAAACATGTATATGTCTCCTTTAAAAACAGAAATAACTTTGAATATTTAACTGCCCTGGGGAGAAAACAATTAGTACAGTTACTAAAGCTGCAGAGGCCTAATAGTTTATATTCAAGGGGCAGTCAAAACTCGCACAGTGTGACAATGGTTTGGAATCTGGACTTGGAGCCATCAATGGTCAGAAACAAAAAAGAAAAACATTGCATCAGCTGCTCTCTCTTTTTTAGTGAGGAATCAGTTGAAATGCATCCTGGCTGTCCATGGAGAGATAATTTTGTAGCATAAAAGAGAGAGCCTCACCTTGCTGAATATCTTGCCTGCTTGGAAATTAATGAGGATGAGATGAGATTGAATGGTACACTATATTTCTTCTTGTCTTGGGAAAAATGGCCCTTAAGACATAAGATAATTATTAAACACACATTTCAGGATGGAAAGGCAACAGCAGAGAAATCCCTCCCATGGTTTCAAAATACATTGTACACTTGTATAGATTGTATACATCCATTGTATACAGTGTATTTGGCTTAGCCATCATCCAGTATCTGAAGTACACTTCTGGATTGCCCCAAATGCTTGTCAGACATTCCCCTGAATGTAAACACTTGCTGGATCACAGAAAAAAGCTCCCTCCCACTAGTCTAGATTGTGTTTTTCTATGTCTGGTTTACTTCGGAATATCTACCAGAGACATTTGCTATCACTTTTATTTAGCAAAGGAGTCTCATATGGACAGAACTGTATTGAATACATAATAGTTGCAGCTTAACAAGTACCAAAAATCCCCTGCAGTTTATTATGAGATTCTACTGACAACCAACAAAATCTGAGGAGAAGCAGAGTCACCCATTCAGAAAACTTTTAAAGTTCGCACTTTTTGTTTCCTGGCTGGATTATTTTATCCATCTCAAGAGCATGTACAGTATCCGTAAAATGAAGGAGGTCTAAAAGGGGGACATCAAATAGGTTTAAAGATGGTCATATAGATCTATGAGATACTTACTAATTCCTAGAGAAGATAAGATTTTGTAAAACACAGATTGAATTTCATATTATTACTTGTAATACATATTGAAGCTCCCTTTCTTAATCATGTCTTTCATCCAACTCTAGATTAAGACACCTATCACTGTCTACATAAGTTGGGCGTCTCTCCTTGTCATAGAGCCAATGTAGATCTCTTAAGAGCAACCTATGGAGTCAGGAGAGCAACTAAGAAAATCCGGTAGTCAAAACCATTCACTCAGTATAGTTATCAGTGCTGTTTGTGATGCATCCACAAATAGCAAACACAACTGGTCCTTGAGAGAGGAGACCTACCAGCTTTGATGAACAGCAGTTGGAAGCCACGGAGGACACACTAGGGCCTTGCAAGTGGCAGCAGATGCCAGCATTTAGACAACTAACTCAGAACCCTCACAACAATTGGTGGGGTTGAAACAGGAACCACAAGGGACCCCAGTGCAGGCTATGCCCTCACTGATGGGTGCCATCTGGCAGGGTTTAGGACAGGTGGGCAGAAAGAGGGATTGGTAAGAGGTTTCACTGACAACCTGCAACCTCATGAGGGTTTGAACCAGGTCCAGGGCTTTTCTGAGAGATCCAAATGGGAGCAGCAGGAGATGAAGTTGAAACACGCGTTCCCTAGGCATGGGAATGAGTCTACGGTGTAACTTATGTCAAGGGCTGAGCTAAAATTGGACTCCTGGGTCCATGTGCAGGATTAGAGGACCCAGATAGGGCTGATCAGAGACATTAAGGCCCATAGATGCCCCTGGAACACTGATGGGTTTTTGCCTTGCTCTCCAGACCCTGCTGCCCAGGTCAGCACAAGCATGAGGGAACGCCCAACTCCTGCAAACACAGACACCCACATTCAGGTGTTGCAATCTGAAACTGGATCACTCTCTAGGCACAGGGTTCAGCTGCCAAAACACGTGTCTGTTGCAGCTGGAGATGCCACATGGTACTCAAGATAGCAGGTATTATACAAGACTGTGATCAAAGCCATATGTCTTTGTCTGGAGCAATGTCTGGGGGCCAGGTGGGACACTGTGAGGCACATTTTTGGTGCCTATGTGGTGAATCTCATCTTAGATATCTTAATTCATGAATAGGTTTTAAAAAATCAGTGGCACAGCTGATGCAAAAAGAGCACTTCAAAAAAAGTTAATTGTCTCATAAACCAACTTCTAGACAATGTCATGACACAGCTCTAAGGCACCCAAGCATGCTTGTGTGAGAGATTTGGACAGGATAAGCCTTTTCAGGATCCCTAACAATTACACCCAATGAGCAGCTCTTACTATGAGGTGCAGATTAAGTAAAACAATGCACAGAAGCAGGTTCTGATCACTCAACACCAGTAAAAAAAAGCTCTTTATTTTCACCAAATTCTATAAACTAGCAACAATAGCATTTGACATTTTGCTTTTTTTTTTCTGACAACATGCCATAGAAAGCTGCTTTTGTAGTAGCAACTATTATACCTCCTGTGTGTACATATATAGTACATAATGTTTATGGGTTTAAGCACTAAAATATATTTTTATTGTAGTCTGTAAAGTAAAAGAAGTCTCATAATTACATGTAGAAAAATAAAGAGAGGTAAATATGCATATACATGAAATAGAATATTGCTCTCAGAACAATAAAGTGTGACTTTTAATGACTGTGAGTCATTAAAATATACATGGGGATAAAGGTAATTGCTACTGTACTTCCTGTAAAAAAAGAGAACGTGTAAGATGCAATTGCTTGAAAAACAAAATACAGATGAAATTTCTGGTAAATCCTTAATGGCTCACAGTTGAGAGAATTATGCAGAAATTTTCTTTTTTTTTTCCTCATTCTGAACACCTGAGTCAATTAAGAGGCTGAGCATATTCACAATTCGCTGAGGTAAATGTTTAAATCTCAAGAAATTTCTTGCAATACAATGAGAATCTGTGTCATACTGTAATACATGAGTTTATACATTTTGTTTGTTCCACAAGCTTTGATTTAGAGTGGCAATTTTCAGTTTACAACTTAAGTGGAAGATGAAAAACAGCTGTATTCATTGTTTAAAATCTAAATGTTTCTACTGTTGTCATCAGCTGCAGCAGCTTAATAGTTTTGATAGAGAAAGGGTCTGCAAAGCAACTGTGCTATGTTCTCTCTGGACAAGGGATGACTTGAGTTTCTCCCTGGTGATTCATCTGGGTAATTCAGCTCTAGGTTGTCAGGTCCAGAAAAGGCTCTTATCCAACTGTATTCAGAAAGAGACGGGAATGGATAACTGGGGAATCTAAATGACCATTTTCTCCAGATAGATCTGCTTCATGTATCCTTACACATAGCTTTCTTCTGAGTTTGGTACAGGCCCACCATCTGATCTGCTATTCAGGCAAAGATTTCAGGTTTTCAATTTTCTGTTTCCTGGATAATGAGCACTATGCTCTTTCCTTTATCCTTTCAGTGGGCTGAACTGGGAATCCTCATTTATTATCTTTGGAGAGCAGTAATAAAAAGATCATTTTATACTTAAGGTTAGTTGACCTCTGAAATGTTGCAGACTCAGTAATGCAGGGAAATAAGATAAATAGACAATTTTCACAGCTTTCAGCTCACCAGGATCCCCGGAGCACACATAGCACCAGCTGCAACAAAGAACTTGCAAAGAGACACAGAACTGAAGTGATAGTGTTCCTCAGAATGAACTGTGGGTAGGTGAGGTGGCCAGGGAACAGACAAATCATTGCTAAGTGAGATTGCAAGAAAAAAAGTAAAGTTTGAACCTCCTCTCTAACTTCCTCTGCTATGGTCAGTGACCACCATGGAGACAAAAAATCCTGGAGGGAATTGAAAAAGATGGGACAGCCTCTAACAGGGGTGGTTCTTCTTGCAAGTCTCCTGAATGGCCCATATCAACAGTCTGGTGAACCTCAGAACAGGGATAGATCCACCAGATTGCCTTTTTATACTTTAATATCTAGAATTTAACTTTTCTTTATCTAAAACCTCTAGAGTTGCAGAACAAACTTGAAAGCAGGACTGAATGTAAACCAAGAAGAGAAGGCTGCCTGAGTTCACAGAAGACAGCAGTTCTGCATGGCATTAATCAGTAAGAGTGATAATTCAGATGCACATTCTAATGTGCATCTGAATTCATACCTTTGCATTGCTAATAAATTGTAGATCAAAGCATGGACAAAACTCAGAAGACTTGAACAATTTATATGCTTCTTATTGGCGAACATGAGAGAAACAGTGCTTTTGCAGCATTCTCCCCCTTGTATTTGAAGAATTGAGCACAACAGAACTCCTTGAAAGCACAGTAAGCATGTGTGGCTAGTTCAGTAAATATACAGTCTCTCTCATTTGGTACGTCAGTGGACCTAGCCTAATCTGCATGTGACTGTCATGACAGTTGTAGTAGTTCCCTTTGCAGTCACTCCTCCCTACCCGGTTCCCTCTCTGGTCCCAAGTCACATTTACATTTAGATTTAGCATCATGCAGTTCCTGCAGAGTCCTTGACTGTTTATTACTGCCTCTATGTACATCAAAGAAGGAGGAAATAAAAAGGATCTTAATGCTAAGATCCTCCTTAGTCCTAAGCAAGACTTTCAGTTTAAAATCACCATTACAGAAAATTCTTGCTAAAGGACAGAAGAAAACCAATGCTTGAGAAATCATTTTGCTTAAAAGGATTTTTTTTTCTCTTCCCCCTCTTCTTTGTCTCAGAATTTTGAACTAAAAGAAAAAAGTACTACAAATTCTGTTTCTTTATGGGGATGCTCCATTTGCTCCTACACTGAAGAAACCCCTCAGAGATGTACCTTATTTCTATAAACATCATTACTAGCTGTGCAAACAGCTGGGATACACACAACAAGGATAAGCAGCAACATCGGCTAATCAAGAAGTCAAGTCAAGAAGACTTGATATAATATAACATCTCGGTAGGGTTTCAAAGCTTCTATTAAACCCCACCATTTTCCTGACCTCAAGAAATCTGGAGAAGGAACTACCCTTCTCAGAGAAACAGATTCTTTTACTTTCCAGTATTCTACTCTTTGGTGAAGAGGAAAGCTCAGAAGCTCTTGAAACCTCCCTCTCTTCTACACTGAGAGAAGAAAATAAAGGTTAAGTGACAATAAGATGCAAAAGAATTAATAAGCATTCTAGCAGTCAGAATGCAGGGTTTGTGTTTACATGGAAAGGAGAAAAATGCATTTGGTAAAATAGGACTGATTCAGAGCAGAAATTGCAAACACTGACATGAGCCAAATTTCAGATTGTGTAAAATGTGTGAGAGTAGTTCTCACTCTCCAATGCCTTTCTATAGGAGCTCTAAATAACAGCTCACAAAGACAACAGACATGTCAGTTCATACTTATGTAAGACTATTTTCTTGGTGGTATTACCACAGTTAATGGAAGGCACTGGTTTGTACTTGAAAGGTACTATATAATAAATTGCAATTCAACACCTCAGAGCCAGAAAGTCTGCCCAACAAAGCAACAAGTAATTTGGGTTAGAATTTAGCAGATAATAAACTCCTTGGAGCACTTTTGCTTTCCTGTGTTGTGTTTGTAACACTAAGAGTAACTGAGCACTGCTGCCTAGTTATGCTTCATCAGCACTGCCACCACAGTACCCAGCATCCACAGGGAGCTTTACAACATTATGTGCAGTCTGAAACTATTAATCTACTCACTCTTAAAAAACCACTATTATTATATAGCACTGATGAAAGTAATCCACAAAATGAAACCAAGGACATACTTCTCTTCGCCTTCGGTAAGAAGGCGACCACTAAGCTGCAGTTAGTTGAGGTTGGGTTCTATTCTCAATTACTGGTGAAAATGTACTGTCACTCTGATCTCAAGCGGTTCAAGTATGATGATATTACATATGACTACAAATGGCCTTTAATTTTCAGCCCATATTTTAGCCCTCTGCATGAACAAATGCAACTATTATCTCTGTTTGAAAATTGCACAACAAAATCTTGTACCCACCAAAAAAATATAATCTTACCTGTTCCCCTGCAACATCTTCTTGAAAATCAGCAAGTTAAATACACTGCATTCTTAAGACACGATTAAAGAAACTGAAAAAGTAACTGACCTCTTGTCGTTTGAAATTTTGAACATATTCTTCAAACTGTTCATCTTTAGTTTCATCTGCTTTTCCTAGTTTTTGAAGTACCTACGGTGAAAGGAAAAAGGAATAATTTAATATTTATGACACAAATCAAAAATATTGCTACTTTCAACACTTCTGTTCTTGCAGTTAGGCATAAATAGCATTTTACTTTTGGTGGTGTTTTGGGCTCTACAATCCCCAAAGTTCACATAAGGAACTATTTTGCCAAAATAAAAAAGGATAAAAGTAGGAGTATGGGGGGGGGAGGTGTGTGTATGTGTGTGGAAATATACTTCAAAGTATTGAGTCCTTGGGGGAATGTTGCTTGGTGGTTTTTTTTAGTGAAGCAACTTTTCTTTTAGCAAAGAATCACATGGTTTCAAAGCAAGGAAGAATGAGAGAATTTTGCTGGCACTACAAGTTGTCCTCCAGTTCAGACATAGAAAGAAAAAAAAAAACCTCATTAGATTTTTCTTCTCATTACATCAAACAGTATTAACATTATTCTTGTCTGCATGATTTTCAACATAAAGTCATAAAAAGTAAAGAACTGTGAGGCTAATGCTTATTTAAAACTTGGTGTTCATTTTGCTCCCCTCATTAATTCATAAGTAGATTGTCTTCCATGAGATAACAAGTATGCTACAATAATTCAGCAATAAGGGTTATTCAATCAGCATTCTCAAAAGCAATTTTACACAGCTACACTTTACGCTGCATTTAGCCACAATAAATGCATTCTATTATTAAATCCCATTGCTATCCATCCATTATAATACTGAAGACTTAAACATAGCTGCAAATAGGCTTCACCCTGCTTGTAAAGCAATCTCCAAATCTTTATAGAGTACTTGCTTGCGGGAATGAACCATCCCACAGATTGATGTTCAGATTGCACTCCCATTACAAACTATCTATTTGCACAGTTAATAACAAAACCAACCAAACTAAAACAAAACCCAGAAGCCCCACAAAATTGAAACAGTAGCAATTAGCAGATACTATGAATAAACTCATAAACATTACCACCAATACTTCTCAAAACAAAGAATGTACAGCTCCAGTACTACCATATTCTTTCTTCAACCACCTTCCTCACCTGAGCCCAGCCAGCCTCACAGCACAAAATCAGGTTGCACAGAGGCGTGGTGAGCATTGCTACTGTGGAAACCAGAGGTCAAGATGATCATGAAGGTGATGTAATGTTACCTGTGGACATGGGCATATGAAAGGAAGTTTTGACATAATTACAGCAGAAAGACAGAAAGAACAATATCAGAGAAGAAAAAAAGACATAGACTAGCCTTTTGCTGCCGAGAGCTATGTTCATTTTCTGGCATATGTGGGCATTTTGAGTTGCTTTTAAGACAGCTAACTAGTCCCAAAAACCTCATACACTCTCATCACCAACCTCTTCATAAAATATTAATAAATGTCACAGAGACTTTTATGGAGAGATCATTTAATTTAACATTTTGAATCATCACAGGCCTTCACATTGCTCCTTTTCACCAATGAACCAGTCTGCCCCATCTGTGGCATGGCTTTGATCCACACCAGGGGGCTTTCTGAAAATCCAACATTTCCTTTTCAAAGAGGTGGCTGCCAGGTAAGCCTCCTGACCATGGCAATACATTCAAACTATATTTGCAGCAAGAAGCATGTTAACTGTAGTATGAGCAATTCGTAACATAGATAACAAACCACAGCATCAAAAGTAGTCATGATAGACTCTTTTTTTCATATCAGTGATGCACATCCATGTTTTCAAATGTGCACTCAGGCCCAATAGTGCAAGACACAGAAGGGAAAAACTTCCCATAGCACCTACCTCCTATGGCTTGGGGTTTTTTTATCCTATCTCCAACTTTCCATTTCTATACAGATATTTAGCTGAACTAAAATGCAGTGCTATAATTTAGCCTCTACAAACACCAACCCTAATCTTAATTCAGAGAATTTATAACATAGCTTCTCAATTTTCCCAATCCAAATCAGAACTATAAATATGTCACACGGTTGGATATAAAAGTTCCAAGCCAGAAGCCTGGCATTGGCTAAAGAAACTTACCCTCATGGAAGTCCCGCAGCTCAGGTCATGCACACAGATAACACAGTATTCATTTGCTAAAAGGAATCCTAATCCCATCCCCACAATTCCATATAGCGACAGTGGAGTAGTGTGGGGCTAAAATAAACTATTCTTCACAGGTTCTTTTAGAGCCCACCCATGTAACTCCATGGACTACTGAATGTGTAGCTCAGCCTTTTACAACCAACCTAACTGCAATCACAAGTTTACCATTGGGAGTCTAAACAGAAAAGTGGCCAGGTTGACAGTCATAGAAACTGACCCACCTCTCAGCACTTGTTTGTGCACTTCTGTCTAAAATCGGAAGTCTCTTGTCAAGAGAGGTCTATAGTTTATAATTTATTTTTGCTCCGTTGGGTCACCACCTATAGGGTTATATTGGGGTAGGGTTAGAGCCAGATGAAGGCTTGTCTGCCCTACATATGGGTTACTCTAACTCTACCACCCCCACCTCATGGACAGGCTGAAATAAATTTTAAACATATTGTTCATCTAGTTCTATGGAATACCTGGGTTAAAGTCAAGGTTTCTTATATGGCTAGGGTTAGGAAAAGGCAAGTGACACTAGGTTTAGAACAAGAGAAAGCAGACCTGAAACACACAGGTTATTGGAAAGTATTCAATGGTTCTTAACAGCAAAATGAAGGGTGTGCTCAGGAGCAGCAAACATCTAACCTCCTCCTTAAGCCTCAGTTTGGCCAGCTTTCTAGATAAGGATTAACTTTAGTAATAGGAATAGCTCAGTTTATTGGTGGCCCATGAGGACAGGAGTTGGGTAGATGGACTGTGTTTCACACAAGACTTGGAGGGCTCTACAATGTGCTAAAGAAAGGAAATCTGGACTGATAAGTGGCTAATATTTTAAGTTCATGTGGCAAGTAATCCATATTATGGATCTGAATTCAGGTTATTAGAAAAAAAAAAAGGCAGAGGAATCAAAGATCTTGAACATTTGGTGGCCTGTAGAGCTTGAATGAGTCCAGAACTTAGTGAAGGCAAGTGGCTAGCTTTTTTTTTTCCCTTAGCATATCCATTCAGAGAAATAACACTTGAGGTTAGGTTTGAGAACATCTATCAATGTGTATGAACAGTCTGTATCGTTTACAATAAAATAAATTTTAAAAATTAAAAAATAGACATGAACTGAATCTTAATAAATGTTCTATACTCAAGATTTTTGTAATCTTCTGCAGACTGTATAAAATAGTTGATGAACATGTTCACCTTATTAAAATAAAACAGGATGAAAGCTACCTCGTTTAATATAATTAACTTAAATCAGCTACCACTAAGCTTCCTCTTAAAATGACATAAAAAGATTTTAAAAAAAAGTATCTAAAGTGAGTATCAGTTTTGAGCCAGCATGTTGCTAAGAACATATGAACTAAACAGTTAAGTTCAATTAGCATTGAGAATGAAGTAAAAGCTAAATTTAATACAATGGTAAACTTAGATACTGTCAAGTAAATACATGTAGAGAGGAATTCCCAGGCAATGTGGTACTGACATAAGATATGGCACATTCTACACTAATACACAAAAATTGAGTAAGAACATCAAGCATGTCTGATATAATTTATAAATGTCATCAAGAATTTTTCCATTTGGGGGTGCTGCATCTTCAATAGAACTTTCAGAAGATACAAGATTAAACAATACACCTTTAATCTTCTAATCTTCTATATTTACCATATAATGCATTCAATTTTATGAGGATCTTGAATTCAAATGCGCAATTTTAGAATGATTGTAATATGAATGTTGTTAAATGCTTGCAACATACCAAAGAAACGCATATAATAAAATAAACTACAGATTAGCTTGAGAAAGCTTGATTACACTGAAAACTCAGTGTTTTCACACTTTGAGGCAAGATTTGAGGTATGAATGAAAGTGTTATACTACCTACTGAGACTGCCACCCTGACAGGCCTAGCCATTCTCTCCTAAAAAAGTTTTCAAGACTATGGCAATTCAAGGAAAGAAAAAAAAAACTAAAAAAAAAAACAACAAAAAAAACCAACCCTGTAACTGATTCTGTGATGTAATCTGTGGCCACCCAGGAGCTGCCTCAAGGGCAGCTCAGCTTCCTGCAGAGCAGCAGCACGTCAGACAGTAACTGACCACATCAGACATCCCAATATGCATCATCCCCAGTCACACATCAGTATTCTTAAAGAACAACCAACATGTTCAAAACCACTCAGGACAGGAAGATATGACTGCTCAGACAGGGCTACCCAGGAGAAGACTTCATCAGAAATTCACAGGACCATTAAAATACTGAAAAAATTAACCTAATCTAATTTGCCAAAAGTAGCACAATTTAGGGTACAACAGAATAACCCCATTGTGAAAAGCAAGACAAACACTTATGAGAGTTCAAAACCATTGTCATGGACTCCCAGTCCAAAATTTTTTGAGAACAGTAAAGTGCTCTGGATCTCAAGAAATGCAAACTCACGTATCTATAACACTGTTCCACAATACTTTTACAACACCGTTCCACAACATTTTTTTTTACCTAATACCATACTCTTCTACAACTTGTAAAAGAAATACTAGGGCTGCATGACTCATGTGCAGTTTTCCAAAGGAGTTTCAAGATGCTACTTGTGGGCAGAAATTGGTTAAAATGAAAGCCAGCCATGCAGGAGAAATCATTTTATAGTTATCTTTGTGCAAAACATTATATGGATATCAGCAAATGCTCACAAAATTGAAGGAAGTATTTGGCCAATATCAAATAGAAGCTTTGAAACAAGCTTTTTATGATACACAACAATGCTTATCTGAGATTTAA
Source organism: Orthonyx spaldingii (assembly GCA_013397795.1). Classification (NCBI taxonomy): domain Eukaryota; kingdom Metazoa; phylum Chordata; class Aves; order Passeriformes; family Orthonychidae; genus Orthonyx; species Orthonyx spaldingii. Next base: position 5,806 of record VZTJ01002489.1, on the reverse strand, counting down.
AAAAAAGAGAAACACAATGAGTTAAGTTAGAAGTAAGCATGACTGTATTTTAACTTAGCCACCTATGAAGTAGCATATGTCAACTCATAAAGCAAACACACATGGCCCCAAGTATACCAGAGCCTGACAGTAATTCCAGACAGAAAAAACTCCACCCCGCCAATCATCCTGCCCCAAACCAACCATCTACCCCCACCAAAAATACCCACACAAGCACCTCCATGTTTAAAAACACAATTTGTTTTTCATGGTATGGGATGCTATACAAAGCATCCAATACCACAAAACCATAAAAAAGTGCCAAAGTAGAAAAGTTAAGAATGGTCCATGATAGCCCGCTGGTATTGGAGAAGTGTAGGAGCAAATTTAAGAAACCCTGTTTGTTCCAGAAATAAAAAGTAGCTAGGAAGATAACATAAAAGTATAAACCCTGGTACAGAATTAATTTCAAAACTTACATACTGACTCTCACTCAAGCATGACAGCAGGGTGTTAAGCACAAGAAACAGAATACTCAAGAGTCATTGAAGCCACACAAGATTCCCACCTCCACACAGTTAGCTGAAGTGAAAACAGAGGGCGAATCATTACAAGGATGCTGCTTAGTTGTTCTGCTACAAAGAGGGGCAGGAAGAGGCAGCACAGTGGATTACAGATATGTAAGTGTAAAGCTTATGGACCTATTTGTTTAGTCCAGCTAATAGAAAACCTCCCCTCCAAAGAGGTAACATGCATATCTAACTACTCAAGATCTAGTTGGGTGGCATTTAAAAACAAAACCAATCTTTTTTCTGTCATGATGTCAAAGTCTACAGTCTTCTGCCTCCATTTCATTTCAGCACTGAAATCTCAAAATATGGTCAGAAAAATAAGACGGGCAATGAGATATTTTTCAATATGTTTACATTGTATTATTAAAAGTTAAATGGATTTTCATAATTAGAAAAATAATAAATGTAAGATTTTTTAAAAACCTGTTCATTTTTTCTCTAGTGTTGAACACACCCAGTAAGCATAAATTACCATTTAATTACAGAGTTAAGATTCCTGTGTCTGAAATAGCATAGCGTATTGCTCAGTTTCAATTCTGCTATGAATATTTTGATCTCAGCATAGCTCTAAAGCAACAGGCTCAATCGTTTCTCTTCTCTAAGCGGTTGACTGAATTTCATACTTTCCACGTGTCTTGGGGTGATTTTATGATATATATTCCTCTATTGTCTGCTTATTGCCGAGGAATGGGTTCTGTAACTTTAAGCTGGGTCCAGGGGGGAGGGGTGGGAGCCAGGGAACTTTGGTGCGGTTTGTGTTTAAACACTCTCTCCTCCAGGTGCTCTGCTATGCAGCGAGAGGGGAGTTAACATTCCTGTCTCTAGCTAGCTTGGCTTGTGTTAGCTAGGGGAAAAGAAGCTTTTTCCCTGGACTGCGATAGCAAACCTCGGCGGCTTCTGCTGTTTCTTCTTGGACTGTTCAGCTTGCTTTTTCGTCCGAAATCAGACGATCCCCGGGGGAAACGCTCGGCGGGACCTGTGGGGAGCCGCAGCTGCTGCGTCATACAGATTTTGTGCATGATTCTGCTTCTCTGGCATGTACCAAGTGCACCCAATCCCATCTGAATCTTGCAGGTGAGTGCTGGAAGTAAGAACTGCCCACAAAGTTATGGTTCTGCTGGAGACAGCGCTTTCACCCTTCGCGCTGGACTCCACCCGGCCCCGGACTTTGGGATTAGCTAAGACAGAGAAAGAAGGGACGCTAAATCCACCAGCTTCCTCCACAGCGAGGAAGTTCAATATCCCTTTTTTATCCCGTGCCCTGCGGGCACTTTATTTATTAAAATAAACAGTTTTTGTCACTTTCAATCCAAGAAATTCCTTTCGTGTGGTGGGGAGGGAGTGCCGAAACCCCTTTTTCTTTAGAGGGAACATTCATTCCAAAGCGTTTTCTCCTAACCTTGTCTCTAAACCCTGGACACCATGCTATACAGTCATATGCTTTCCAAGAACTCAGTCTTGCCCTTATACTCCCGCTGCTATTTCACCATTGCATTCCGGCAAAAACAACAGCTGACAGTGACAAATGTTTGCTGAAGCCTCTGTTCTCATTAATATCTGCTGCAACGTTATGAAGAAAAATCCCTTTGCCACTGACAGATTCTCAAAAGCCTGAAAACCTGATTAATATAGAACACTGAGCATTTTCCTATGAGATTTTTACCACAGCAAGTGCAGAAAGACACTACAATAAAGCTCTTCACTTATAAGCAATTGTTTTGTGAGGTGCTGGTTTCCGTTACTGATCTTATAAAATGACTGAACTTGCCTCAGGTTTCTGGATCAGCTTTAGGTCATCTGTAGTTACTAGTCCTTTTTCCTGTGCACACTGGCACTACTAATGACATATAGAACAACTGATCATTCCTCAAATTACAGAAAATCTTCACTGTCATGTAATGTATTTTATATCTTTATTATTGTACTGGTAATGGGTCCCCCGACTCCTCCTTGGTCTTCTCTTACATGGGGCACAATAATGCTAATTTGTCCACCATTTACAGTTGATTTTTATTGCTCAAGTTTGACACAGTGGATCATATTCTAGAAGAAAGGCCTTCACAGTAAACTGCATTTGGGAATGTATCGTTCAGTGGTGTTGTGCAGCTCCACAATTGCTACCTTAATGTATAACATAGGCAATTTCTGCGGTATAAAGAAAAAGAAAAGTCATCTTCTGAACTGCATGAATGCATGAAATATGGCCCAGGTAATGGAACAGGGCAGCTGCTAGGTGCCAGGCACTGTCCAGTATGGAAGACCATAAGGATGACTCTACAGGTCAGACTAATTGCCCATGTAATATGGACCTAACTTCTAATGAACCTCTCTCCAAACCTCTCCAAAGAAGATCACTGGGGAAAATACATGGCAACTGTGCAGTGATGCTACTTCAGAACCCTCTCCCAACCACTGAAACTGAATTTCAATGAATTCTTGATGTTGTCTCTTTACATTTTATAGACCCAGTGGATTTTTTTTATTGATGGACTGTCCTGCTGCTTGTGAAGCGCTGAGAAGGTATTCACTGCTTAAAAAAGCAAAAACGTGTACTTCTCCTACAAATGCTTTTCTTTTGTTAATTTTTTGTAAGGTTTTGCTTGCTGGTGCACCTTGATGCATTGGAACAGTTTGCTTAACAAATGAGAAGAGTACTGAATAATATCCAGACAAGGATAAACCACTATGATAAGCTACATTCTTGTAATCGAAATTGTAAGAGGAAAATGCAGCCTTAATGGTAAATGTGAACATTATGCAATGAGAGATGATCATAGTAACCTTGCTGCAAATCACAGAATCTAATTGTTCATCATTGCCCAGATAATGTAAAAATGCTCTAAAAGATCCACAAAATAAACAAGATTATGATTGCTTTTGGAATGGAGCCACAGACTTGCACCTTAGTCTTTGGTCATTTGGTTAAAACCAGAAAGTACTTTACAGAGGACACTGACCTGCATATTGCAGTGTACCACAATATGTGGGTAGGCTTTCGCTCACCCTTTTCTGCGCAACATCCAGCAAATTGCATCTACTAGAAGTATGCACCCTTGCAAAACTTAACACAATAGCATGTGGCTACTGTTCTGCATTAAGCGTGACCCTAAGAGGTCCAGCAGTAAAACTTAGCTGGGCAGTAGAAATATAAGGAGACTGAAGGATGAGCTTTCAAGTTTACAAAGGTTTCATTTTGCTTATGAGAAGGGACGGAATACTAACAGCTATGTCAGTTTACTGTTAGGGACTTCTGCTTTTCTCTTAAGAACTTCACAAGCCTTAATGCTACGGGGTCCCACATGATAAGGTGGCTCATCAGATACTCTCTGGATGTATTCTGAAAGGTGTTTATACCCAGTGGATGTGAAAACCTGGTATAGCTTCAAAAAATAAAGAAGCTATTCTCTAGACTGTGTGTGGGTCTAGTCTATATAACAGATGACAGCATCAAGGTAGAGATGCTGGAATGGTGCATGGCAGGGGATTTTCATAGAATGTATCTTAAACAGGAAAACAAAATGGAAAGAAACAATAAACAACACAGACCAAGATATATAGAGGAAAAAAAGAGTGAGAAATCAAGTAATTAAGTGGGAGTCAAATAATTAAGAGAGAATAGGGACCAAGCTAAAAACAAAGAATCAACCTTGAGAAACCACAGGTTTGGTTCATTTGCATTCCCATAGTCAGATTACACAGAATGCCTCAAACACCTCTGTGCAGGTGGCAAACATGATATAGGATGGCAGCTTGAGGTAAGGCAGCATACAACTCAAGCAGCCTATGTGTGGGCTGCTGAACTGAACTATTAATAGCATAGCAACACCTACGATCCTCAAACTTTTGAGTTTTCTGTTTCCTCACAAAATTGCTTAATACAATAACAGTGCATTTTTGGTCACTTTACCACTGGGCAAAAAAAGTACAGAAAAGGCAAGTAACTTCTACACCAAGTTCAGAGAATGTTAATCATAAGCCAAAATCTGACTATTCTAGACTAGCATCTTATACTCTAGGCCATCCTTCTGTGAACAGGAGTACAGAAATCTGCTGTGTTCAGAGTATCTGCACTAGAGCTATACAGAAGAGAAAAAATGAGACAAAAAGGCATCTCAAAGAACAGCAAAAACCATCTCTTTGCCCTTCTCTGGCTATTGTTGCTCTCATACTTCTTGAGTAGATCGATTACTTCTTTTGATTGAACAAGGTCTAAATTTAACTGCCTGAATAATTAGCAATGGTATTCTTGGCAGAATTTCTGTGTCCTTTACTGCATCCCAAATAAAACAAAACATTACTCTGCTGAATTTAAAATAAAAAAAAATCCTGTCATCTGTTGTTTCTGCCTATACTAAAGTACCTGGATAGCTTTCTAATAGTGTCTCAGCCTTCTGGAAACTAGGTGTGCACTCAAGTTCACACTCTCCTCACTCTTTTTTTCCTCTATATATCTTGGTCTGTGTTGTTTATTGTTTCTTTCCATTTTGTTTTCCTGTTTAAGATACATTCTATTTCCCTCCCTCTTACCATTTCCTCCACTTCTTTACTACCCGTTGATAGCTCTACCTTTACTGTTGAGCAGACACTTTCCTTAAAACTGTTCCCTCCAAAAAGCATCAACAGTAGAAGAAATATTTCATTGCCTGCCTTTGATAGCATTTCAGTTTGTTCATGTGACAACTTCATTTACCTGATCTACTAACTTTTGGGCTGCAAGCTTTTCAAAGCAAAAGACTATCTGAACCTCTGCCCTTTATAGCACTGAAAACAAGGGGACCATCTGTGGTAGTGTGCCGGCCACCAGGGACATCCTGGCCTGGCCTGGCCACTCACCGCTCTGCATTCCACTTATCCCTCCCCTGTTCACCCAGGACTGGCCACATGTCACGGGCTCGTCATTTGTCTATTAGCTGGCCTCTCGCCCTGCCCACCAGGGGGAGAGGGAATAAAAGAGAGAGGCAAGAAGGGGGCAGGGGAGTCTGGCCACGTTTCCACTACACATCTTGTTTTCCGCCTCTCCCTCGACGAGGGAAGAATAAAGGACTCTGATAAACGCAACTTGTACGTCTGTCTTTGCCTGCCCGGAGCAGCCACCGCCGGCCTGGGATCGGAGCTACCAAGGCAGGGGCTGCAGGGGCTGGACTCGGTGGCCTGGAGGGGCCCGTAGAGGAAATAGGAAAGCTACAACTGGCGCCCAATCGTGAGTAAAGGACCTCCCCACACAACACCGGGAAAAAATTCGTTGCAAGCTTTCT